>CM042232.1:17487796-17985296 GCA_023566465.1 Cottus gobio | reverse complement strand
CTTGATGTCAGCTGGATTTCTAGTCCCAAGTCCAAGTTGAGGGCCTTGACCCTTTTATTCCTATCTGAAATGCTTGCACTGTATTCACAACACCCAATAACTTTTTTTTTCTCTCTCCTTTTGTTTTTGCCACTGTTATTTTTCCCTCCGTTGCTCTCAACTGTAGCGCCTTTCATTTCTCCCACCCTTCTATGAACCGTTGTCTAAAGCTCTCATGTCACTTGCATTAGACAGCCCATGTCTTTGGCTATATATATATATATATATATATATATATATATCCCCACCCCCTTGCCCACCCCAACCCTGTTTTCTGTCTCTTTCCTTTCTTCCTTTCTTTGTGGACTGGATGAACCACACAGGGTGCCGCTTCACCCTCACTGCTGCCTCAGTTTCTCTCCTGGCGCCGCCCAGGATGACTGACAGTCATCGATTGAACCTGTCCATGTGTATCACCCTCTCTTTCTCCTGCCCCACCCCCCCTTTCCTCCCTTCCCTTGCTCTCCTTGTGTTTAGGTGAGTGATGGAGACGAGAGAGTTGACCGTGTTAGCTGGCAGCTTTGTGAGCTTCCAGCTTCTCTTCTCGGTGGTCAGCCCGCGTCTCTCCACCGTCATCACACCGGGTTACGGACGGCTGCCCGCCACCAAGCTCACGGAGTGGAACTCCAGGTCTGCAACTATTTTATTTTCTACTATCTGTTGAATGATGTCACGTTTCCAAACATGCATGGCCGGCCTGGCTCTGCCTAAAGGAACCGAACCCCACCGACCAGCACCTCCAAAGCTCACTCTCTGTCCAGTCTCTCTGCTAACATAAAGAGCCCCATCTTCATGTTGACTAAATTCATCATCGCATCTGAGTCTCGGCAAGGAAGCAAATAAGGGTGCTTCCCAAAGTGTAGAACGCAAAAAAAAAAGAAAAGTGTAATCTCTTGCCAGCCGAGGCTCGTTGTGATGTTCAACACACAATAATAAACAGCAATTTAATTCTATCCCACGGAAAGGTTTTCGCCATAGGTGCCAGGTCACAAGGGAACAAAACACTGGATGCGTTGATACCTTTTTTTTCTTTCTTTTTTAATGCTACAATTATTGTTTTTAACCGACAACACGGGGATCTCGCTGGGTTTCAGGGATTTCACAGTCCTAAACTGTGTTGACGCTTTTAAAGTGTCTGAATATGCAAAAAGAAACACTCCTATATTGCATGTGACAGGCTTTAGGGAAAGGACACGCATTATCTTTTTGCCATTATAGTTTCTTTGTGACAGGCACACTTATACAAAAGAAAATCCACGATACCCGTAGACCTGCTGAGACGCGCCTCCCTACAAAAACGTCGTTGTGTAATGTTCCAACGTTGTGACCTGACAAAGCTGACCCGTGTTGAGCAAACACCGGGTCAGCCCCTGATGTGCCTCTGCTCATCGCCACTCCACGCAGCTGTGATGTGGACCGCAGTGGTTTTAGGTTTCAAGCTTGAAGGGGGTGAAGTTCAGAGGGCAATGATTCTTGGTTGCATAACTTCTCCCCCCCACTCACTCTTTTTGTTTCTTTTGCCACCTGCCAGTTACTCACAAAAAGGCATTCATTCATGTGGCTGGAGTTTACGTTCACCTCTCTGTCCTCATGTGAAATGTACAGCGTGTATTCACCGATGAATAGTCCATAAAAACGAGGCAAAGGGCAAGCACTGATGCCTCACTTCAGTGGCCTGCTGTTGCATAACAGCCAGCTCTCAGTTTTGTCAGCGTGTCGTTTATGTAACCACGACTTAAGTGCAAGTGCAAGAGAGAGAGAGCGTTTCCAAAGAGGGAGCAGGGCCGACTCTAGTATTGAAGCGCAGCGGCTTAATCAAGAAGACTGCTGGAGATATCTGAGTCTTTTCTCTTTCTCTTTTTTAATGGAGTAGTCTTTACAGGCCGAATTGGGAACTCCTCAATGCAAACACGAGAGATTCGAGTCCAGTCCCTCGCAGGGTGTTTCGCCAAGTTCCTCCACGGATGTTCCATTTTTAGACTCTTCACTGTGATTCAGCGGTAATACTAATCTCGTCCAGTCACACGGTGGCTCATCTGTAGAGCCAGCCTTTTGCCGGGGCTCGGGCCAGCAGCTGCGGCCCTTGCGGACGGGTACTGTGCTCAGGACCACCGGACCTCCTGAAGTACACCGCGTTCCAAATTATTACGCAAATTATATTTTTCTCAGATTTTCCTAAATAGTCGATGCAAATGACAGTCAGCATAATTTAAGTCATCAACCGTTAGTTTAATGAATTCGAATGTGCTCTGAATCAGCCACAAATCTCTTAACAGTACGATGATCACGCTTAAGTTTTTGTGAAATATCTAAGGTTTTCATACCTTGTCCAAGGCATTGAACTATTTCACGCTTTTCGGCAGCAGAGAGATCCTTTTTCTTTCCCATATTGCTTGGAAATGGTCGTCTGCTTAATAATGTGGAACACCCTTCTTAAGTAGTTTTTCCTTAATTGGGCAAACAAATTATCACAGGTGTCTGAGATTGATTTCAGTGATCCAAAGAGCCCTGTGACACAATACCATCCATGAGTTTTATTGAAAAACAAAAAATTTAATCTTTATGACACTTAAATACAATTTGCGTAATAATTTGGAACGCGGTGTATCTCTTCAGGCAAACAGATAACCAATCTAAAGGTCAGGGAGCGATACCGAATCAGGCCTGATAACGAAGAAGTAACTGCCACGTGGACTCTGGGGGATAAAGGAGATGTGATTTAAAGACATACTATATGCAAGCACGCTTATCAAGACACAAGAGACATAATCCGGCTCTGTTCACGGCTCCGGGTTCGATCCCTGGACTGGGCAGGGCCTTTTCTTGGCTGCGTGAAAAACAATGTCAAATCAAATATGCTGATCATAAAATCTGATTTCCATATTAGATCAGTTGAGGCTGGATGGAGTATATATGATCCTATGTGGCGACCCCCCTCCCCCGCCCCCCCTAACAGCCAAAGAAGAAGAAGAAACTAATTTCGTCCGTCATCATGTTTACCACGTTGTTCTTGTTTGTGTGTGCGTCCCCAGGTTGGTGTCGACTGTGCACGCTCTGGTTGTGGGGTTGTTCTGTCTCTACATCCTGTGGTTCGATGACGCCGTCAACGCCGATCCCGTCTGGTAAGAGGAACAGAAAGCAATGCACCAACCATAACTTTTGAAAAGTGGTTTCCACCGACACACCGACTCATGTGCAGCCTCGTCTGGTTCTGACTGATTTAATATTACCAATGAAAAAGTTTTACGGGCAACCCTTACTCAGCCCTGAAATGTTTCATTCATAAATAATATTACTATAATCTAATGAAACAAGGCTGGAGGACATGATAACAAACCCACTCGTACAAACACAGAAGCAGTTCTGCTGCACTCGCATTGAGAGGGGAAAAAAAAGCTAAACTACAGACACATTATGCTGTCATTTTGGCAGGCGTAAAAATAAATAAATGCTTTTGGCGCTTTTAGGAGAAAACCCGTCTCCTCACATCTGCCTCTTCAGACGACGGCCCCGACTAGCTCACAAGGGAAGGTGGGAGGTAGTGAGGGAATCGTCGGGTTGGTATTTAATACCTTTTTGGAGAGATGGCGACGGCGTTCCCTTCATCAGGATGAAAGAGGGATGGTGGTGTTGGAGGGGGATCTAATGGGTCAGTGGAGTCTCCTGAGAGCTGTAGATTCAGTGGATTTAGCCTTTGATTATTACCTTTACTGTCTTCTCTCCCCCCCTCTTTCTCTCTGCTACTGCTGGCTGCGTTATTTGCATCAATGAGTTTCCGTCTCTCACTTCCACATTATATTCTTACAAAACTCCTCTTCTTTCAATTCAATTCTTTCTCTCTTTTCCTTTTCCGTTTCACTTCCTCTCTGGCTCTCGAGCAGACTAGACTAGAATCCCTCCATCAAGGCTCCTTTTCATAGTAAACAGGAGCCTAGTGCTCTAAATCCCTCTCTTCATATGCCCCCCCCCCCCCCCCCCCCCTCCCCATGTGTATCCATTTCCCCCCCGCCCCCCCTTCTCTTGCTACACTTGCCCTCGTCACCCAGCTGATCCCCAGCAGTATCCCTAATGCCTCACAAGCTTGTTGTTGCCAGCAGAGTGGCGCAAGCGATAATTCTCCCGTCAATCTGACTGTATTACAGCATGATTAAGACCCGTCACACAGCAGCATTGTTCCCCCCGGCTGCTCTGCGCCGGTTGTCCATAGGCTGATCGTAAAAAAAAAAAAATACACAACAACAACCCTGCATTGTTGTTCAGGGCCATCAGAGCAGAACGAGGGTTCAGATGTCAGGGTCACGCTGATTTGATACTTGAGATATAATATTTAACCTCCAAAATTCCAACACGTTTTCATCACCCTCCAGGGTTAGGGGGAGAAGACGTTGGGCCGCACGCCGCAAACGTTTTTCGCGTTCTCATCCGGAAACGTCTTATACTCTTTTATTTATTTTTATTTTTTCTTCGTTTCAATAAATGACACCTGTTCTTTAAGGGCTATGAGTTGATCTGTGATCATTGGTGCGTTGTTTTTCACACCGCAGAGTCAGAAGCCATGCCGTCAGAAGTTGGCACACAGAGACCAAACTAATTGGGTTTCTTCCCACAATTTAGTTAAAAGATGGGGGCTCATGAAAGAAAGTGCTCCAGTCAGTGTATTCTGTATATTTCATGCTCTCCTCAGCTTGGTTTGTAGACCTTGGTCGTAGCAGCAGCTGTGAGCCGCCACTGGTCACCGACGCTCCAGAGGCTTTTACCGCGTTTCTTGTCTCGGTTGTCAACTTTTAGTCATGCAGCTGCAAAAAAAAAAGCCCACGCAGTGTAAAGGAGCCATAACTTAGATGGCAGGCAGTTAAGGGAATGTGACGGGCTGAGATGAAGGAAGCAATGGAGCACCGTACGTTACAGGTGATGCTCCACCGAACAACCTGTACAGAGAGGCGACTGAATTGCTATCACGTTGATAAAAAAAACTATAGAATATCAAAAAGTAAATTGGCAAACCATGATGCAGATCAAACTGATAGTCAACTTTGCTTTTTTTTTATTTTTTTACCTTAATTATTCAGGCTTGATAATTCTTGCATGATTTCTTTTTTTTTTATTATTGTACCCCTGCAGAAAAAAGCTGTTAAAGTTCTGGGTCAGACTTCTTGAAGCGGGGTTGTATGAGGTACTTCTCCATTATCGGTGTATTTCTTACAGCAGACGGGAGCAAAGCAGTGTACTGCTGTGGACGGGGGAAGGATAAAGTTTATTTTAGGCACCTACAAAGAATCGATCTCAGATTAAGTGTACGCTGTAATTTATCTCTTTACCTTGCCCTCAGAAAGCCCCTTTTCTCTGGGGGAATAAAGCCGGTTTCTACATTCTTCAAAGCCACAAGACTCATTTTTGACAAAAAGACTAATTTTCTGTTGCAGAACACTGGAGTTGCTGGTGTACCAGTTTGTGTTATTGTGGGAATCCAAACTAACCCTTTTTAAAACACCAAATTCACACTATAACTAACGGAGGCTGCGGTAGACCAGCCATTCCCGGGCTCTGCGAGGTAAAATGGCGTCTTTGAAGAAAGCGTAGAAAACAGCTTCAAGGTAGAGCAGTGAAAATGTCCTGAATAGAGCGGGACACCGAGACTGATATCGATGTCCGATTGACCTCCGTGCTGCTGCCCCGCTCTGCTTGTCCAAGCTGCCCACGTGAGACTGGAGGTAATACACGGACTATGGAGAAGTACCCCATGCAAAATAAATCTGAACTGAATAAGAGAATGTGACACTCATATAATACTAATACTATTAATATTCATTTTATTTATCTACCACCTTTCAACCTTGAGTACAAAGTGCTTTCCACATCAAAAGATTTACAGAATACCAACAAAATAATACAACATCCTCATGTAATCACTTCCTGTGAAAGGGCTCCACATCTCTCTCTCTGTCTCTGTCTCTCTCTCTGTCTCTCTCTCTGTGAATCTCTCTCTCTCTCTCTCTCTCTCTCTGTCTGTGTCTCTCTCTCTCTCTCTCTCTCTCTGTGAATCTCTCTCTCTCTCTCTGTCTCTCTCTGTGTCTCTCTCTCTCCAGTCAGTCAACCGCACAGTGAGAGACAAGCGTGGGTTTACTGTCCATCTAATTTACTGAAGCTGGCTGATGTGATTATCACGAGGCCTTTGGACTCTTGTGACTTGCAGCCTGCAGACTCTGATAGGTGGAGGGAGGTAAAGGAGGGGGGCGTTATCCAATCTTATATTTGCCCGCTGCATTTCAAGTGCAGAGGTAAAGTGATACAGCTGATCCATTAACGGAAAGAGCGCTCTCTCTGTTGCGAAACAGACATTTGATCAGACGCGTAATCGTAGCGATAGACCGGTAGGTAGAGAGGTGATTGGTGCGTTCAGGGTCACCTGCTGGGTGAGGTGAGCTGTCGTACAGCACAGTACACGTGGGCTGTGGAGTATATGCACGTTTGTGCGACGTGGGCATCCTGTTACACGCATTAGCCATGCGATACATTGTGACTGAGGGAGGGATCGGATGTCTGTCGGGGCGGAGGCGCCTCCTCCGTTGTCGTCTCCAACAGATGTTGTTGCGCCGATTGTTCAGAAACAAATAGTTTTATTTTTTTTTTTCAAGATCCCTTCGACGTGTTATGTACACGCCACAAACAAAGCCTTAAATCCGATCAAGACCTCACCGTGTATCACAGTAAGCACATCAACGCCAGCCAACCCGAGCGAGTGTTCTGCTGCAGTCGCATGAAGCCGCTTGCAACGCTGCTCCGTGTTCGCCTCGCGGATCATCGATCGGAGGCACGCGCCAGATGCTGCTCCCAGACCTTTCAGGGAAGAGCAGCTCCCTCTCGTTGTTTGCACGCACCTTTTTCACACAGTGCTCTTTGCCCCTCCACAGGGGTGACCCCAGTCTCGTCAAACTAAACGTGGCCATAACCTGTGGTTACCTCCTTTACGGTGAGTTATTTCTGTTTGTTCTCCTATTGATCATTTATTTCGTGCGCGGTCCGTGACGTCTGTGTGCGACCAGTTTAGATTTTACATGCTTTCTTCTTTGTCTTCTACAAATGTTTTCGTTGTTTGAACCTTTTCCTGTTTTCACGTGTGCAGTTACTTTTCCTTGAAGTCATTGATTAGTCTCCAAAACACCAGTGCACCGCGGCTCATGTTGGATCGAATGCCTTCTGCACTTTGCCATGTGACCTTTTCAAAGAAAAAAAACATTGAACATGTCCAACGGAACGATTCCGGTGATAAAGCCCCCCATTTGTGGAGTGTTTTGTCTCCCGCTGTACACTTGACTCCCGACTGTTTTTTTTTTTTTTAAGAAAGTGAAGGTCATGACCACGGTCTCGGGCTTGAATGTGTCCCACGTTCTCTCCCACGAACGCTGCGTTGCTGCCCCCCTGTGCCTCTGGTGCAGCCGCCGCTCTGTGTCTTCTCACGTAACCGCTCTGTCCCTCTCTCCTCTAGACCTCGTGCTGCTGGCTTGTAACTGGAGCACCATGGGGGACAGCTTTTTTGTCTGTCACCACTTGGCGGCGCTCTATGCATACGGATACGTGCTGGTGAGTCCATTGCTCCTCCAGCGGGGCAAAGTGTGTACACACTTGGTTATTCTTACATGTAATGTGTAGTAATATATATATATATATATATATATATATTAGTAATGTGTTTGTGTCTCTTTGCTCTGCAGACACGAGGCGTGCTTCCCTATTTCGCCAACTTCCGCCTCATTTCAGAGTTGTCCACGCCGTTTGTGAACCAAAGGTGAGTCTGAATAATCCCGGTACCGGTCCACACATCTTCATTCCCCCGTTTTTAGTTTTACTACACAACAGATGATCATTTCTAACCGTCGCCTTCTACCTCCAGGTGGTTCTTCGAGTCATTAAAGTACCCGCGCTCGCACCGCCTGGTGGTGCTCAACGGCGTCGCCATGGCGGCGGTGTTCTTCCTGGTGCGAACCGCCGTCATGCCGTCGTACTGGTCCAGCGTCTTCGCCACCTTCGGCACCGAGGCGTTCGCCAGGCTGGGCCTGGGCGCCCAGGTGGCCTGGATCACCTCCTGCATCGCCCTGGACATCTTGAACACCATCTGGATGTACAAGATCGCCCGCGGCTGCTACAAGGTGCTGACCGGGCGCAGCGGGCGAAAGCCCAAGGACGGTGTGGAGAAGGAGGCCTCGTTGGAGGGGAAGCAGGTCAACAACCACGCTGACTAAAGAGATGTTGGCGCGATGGGACGCGTGGACACAGAAATGAGCCGGTGGGGTGAGGCCTCTCTCTCTCTGTCGCGCTAGCCTCGGCGTTCCTCCCGCCCACACCCTCCGATCCACCAATCTCAGCCCTTGAATCTCCTTGTCGCCAGCCAGTAGACGGGCCGACAGGTCCTGACCCCCGACACGAGCCAGAGAGACCGGTCCCGGACCTTTTTGCGGCCTCCGTGTCAGCCTGCTGGGTGACTGCTCCCCGGTTGCAGGCGACGAGGTAGAGCTTACAAGCACATTTTAACCCCCTCCTCCCCCCCAGTTTTATCTCACCGGTCCTCATCTCCTCTCATGCTTCGACTTCAGCCAAAGCCCAATCCTCTGAAGTGCCTGCAAAAGACAGGAAAAGCAATAAAACGTGGAGGAAACGAGCTTGCGAAAGTCCAACAGAGCTCGGAGGGGCGGGGCATTTCAGAAGACAACACCTCCAGCTCCGCCCACCGCTCCCAAAAGGCCGTCCCGCGGGGCGACTTCCTCGCATCCGATCCATACGACGTTTTGTGAATCTACAGGGCTCTTGTCTTAAAACTCATCAGACCTCACAAAAAGGAAAGGAAAAAAAAAAAAAAAAAAGAGACAGACAGAAAAACACCATAATGCCTCTTCTACAGTATCACCTGCTGTGGCCTCCGTGTAACAAGTGGCACCTGCCTATATCACCAGCCATGCCCTTCAAACCCCCCACAATCTGGATTTTATATATTAAAATATATATATATATATATATATGCATGCAGAAGAGAAAAAGACGCCCTCCCCAACATCCTCAACTCCTCACAGGACGATTTTGCCTTTTCAGTATTCATCGTGTCGGCATCACTGTGCAGTGAATTCACATTGCATCCATGGCAACCCTCTGCCTCACTGGACCAGGGCTCCACCGTCCAGCTCAAAACATTCGTTTTTTTATTTGCTTTATGTTCTACCTCTCCCCTTGCCTTACAGAGTCCGTCAATCAACTTTTTGTTGTCATTCTCTTTCTACTGTAAAGTTTTTATTTTGTTTTTGTTTGTTTTTTTTTAGCCTTGAAGACGTTATCTGTCGTGATGTCACTGATTCAGAGGGACGTCTTCCTCCCTCCCTCGCTCCTTTCCTTTTTCCCCCTTGGCTGATGCTCTGAAACAGAGTGCTATCTTTCTAGGCTTTTACACTTCCTCTCATCTCCTTTTGTTCTCAGAGATTCTGAAACTAGTTTAGGAAAGGGAGAGGAGGGTGAAGTTTGCACATGCATGCTATTGTACCTGACGCCCTAAAACACTCGTATGGTGCTCTCTTTCCTTTCTTTTTCTTTTTTTGCACAATGTCAGCAGTCAGAATACTAGCAATATGACCTTTTTCTAATATCGAGATTCATTAATTAGAACGTACCAATCCGTGACAGATGAGAGCAACGGGGCAATCTGCATGTTTTTGTGTTTCTTTAGTGTATAAACTGTAAATCATCACTACACAGCATGGTAAGATTGACGTATTTCTGCAATGCCTTAGCGAATAGTCAAGATAGATGAGTAACATCTAAATATGAATTAATCTAATGCTTAAACGGGAGTGCGGTGTTTGTCTTCCAAAACAGTTGGTGTTTCCCGCCTCTCGGAGTGTTCTGAATGCATGCGTGTTGTTTTGATTCCTTTCTCCTCTCCCTGCATGTCTGTACAGTATCTGCACACGTGGCCGCCACGCGTCGGGTGCCTCCTGCACATCGTGTGGCTCGACACACGAATCATTACCACGTTCCCCGGACGCCACTTGGGTTCTAACGAATCCACGAGCTCTTGGCGGGTCGGCGGACGCTCGCGACGACGACGACACAGATGATGTCACGACGGACAGAGAGAGATATACAAGAGGATCTCAGATTCACGAGAAATGTGCTGGCACGCATCTACTCCTGTTGTTCCTTTTTTAACTTAAAGGTGCCCTCCACCGTTTTTTTTTTCTTTTTTTAAATCAGCGGTAATCCTTTAACGTTGGGACTCGCAATCAACTATAATTGACACATTTTAGCCAAGTTTCCATGATGAATGAATGCGCGTGAACATCGGGAGCCTGATGAACTGTTCCACCAAAGACGAATGTTCTTCAGGTGGATCGAATAACACTTTCTGCCCCCTTTTTTTTTTTTTATTCCACGCTCTCTACAACCTACATTACCCACAATGCAACCCAACCGCTGACTGCTTCGTCAGATATAGCGCTGGTAGCGGCTAACGTAGCGTCGAGGCCCGAGCCCTCAAGCAGAGATGAGGCTATAGCTTTTTTTACACACACACACACACACCTATCTAGACTTTTGATGTGTCAAATCGGTGGAGTTCCCCTTTAAGTCTTTGTATCTGTAGCTGGATAGATGCTAGTCTGAGAACTTTCACTGTGCAACGACAAAGCACACTCCCTGTGGAGCAATGACTCAGCGATCTCCTGCGTTTCTGTCTGTCGCCGCAGGGGGAGGGGCTACAGTATCTTGTGCCTTTTTTTTTTTTTGACCCAATACGGTGGACGCGTTGCAGTTTGGATCCGCATGACTTTCTAATGTAATATCCTGTGATTTGTCTCCCCTGTATCCCACATGTATACTCTTTGTATATATTTTTATAATCTGCCTGCACAACGATTTAATCCGGCCAAGTATTATAATCCAAAACTGATCCCTCTCTCTGGGAGTTTTGATGTGTTTTCTGCGCAGGGGGTACGTCTCCAATGAATGTCATGGTTGGGTTATTAGTGGCATTAAGAGCCCGCTGTGTCCGACGCAACCCTACAAGCAGGCATCTCTAAACGTTTGTCAGTGGGGTGGGGGCTCCTAAACTCAAAGCTGTGAATAGTTGTAGAATACAAATTCAAAAAATAAACTAATATCGGTCACGTGACTCTGTGATAATGATCTGACTCCACTGTGGGAGATTTCTTCCTGCGGCAACATGCGTTAAGAAGATGCGGTGTATGTCGCCCCCAGGCGGCCGCAGACTGGTCAAACCGAGAGGTTTTTTTGTATTCGTCAGGGTTTTCTACGAAGTTAATTTCAAGACCTGATATTTGTGCTGTATCTCGCGCCCTGGGGACGTTCAGAAGAACCCACGAAGGAGTTGATGATGAGGCTGCTATTGTAAGACCGTGATCTGTATTGTATCAGGTTAGAACAACCACATTGCCTTTGTTTCTTTGGGGAGGCCAACGTTCATTATGTAATATAATGAATATATTTAAATATAAAAATATATATATTATAATGGTATATACAAATCTGTATATATCCGTGATCAAGTACTGAAACCACGATGCACACTGTACTAATTAAAACCTGTTCTGGTCGTATTTTGTGTCCCGTTTGGATGATAGGGCGTCTCTTCTCTCTTAGGTACATTATAACAGAGCTGCATCAGAATCTGGTACTTAAACGGTGTACATATACTCTGTCGGCCTTCTCAAGGTCGCACGTTTCTGTTTCTTAGAATCTTTTCGATGTCCGGTTTGTTCCGAGGCGTCCAATGAACAATGAAGGGTTGGATTCCAGTGCGGTCAACGATTGGCGGCATTTGCATAATGATTTAAGAATGACTGGGGAATAAATTGCAGACAAACTGATGGCATACTTTTTCTTTTTTTTTCGTCCGCCCCGCCCCCCCCTGTTCTGTCTGTTTTTATTTAGTCTTTTTAATGCAATGCAATTTCTTGTTATGATCCGTCTTTCTTTTTTCTGGAGATTTTAAATGTGAAACGGCCTCCACTACACGCAGGCCTTGTGTTTGGTCTGAGCACTACCTTGTGACTCAGATCGTTGTTGTCCACAATGACCACTACTAATGATCGTGTAACTGTAGTGCTGGAAGCTGAGACTTACTTGAAAGTGTTGCTCTTCAATAAAGTTGAAGGCAAGAGGAAAAGTCTGACTCAACTCTTTCATTGTGACTTTGCAGGTAAATGTTTACACTAACCACATCCTTTTTTACTCTTGCTCCAACTCATCAGATTCCTCGGTTCGTAGAGCAATGATGTCGGCACAGGAATATCCGTCTGTGTTCGGTGTAAATCCTCCTGACAGCCGGTCCAGTCATCCTCCGGCTGTGGGCTGGTGGTACGACACTTCAGCGATGGACAAGGCCACCCGCTACTGAGAGCTGGCACCACCACTCCATGTTTCTCTTTTCTTTTAAGTTGTTTGTGTGTGTGTGTTTGTGTGTGAGAGATGTTTAACACAAAGGGGAAAAGGTGAAGCACAGAATTGAGACATTCAAAACGAGATGAAAGTGTGAAACGAGAGGATTAGAAGGAGCGAGGAAAAAGAGATTTAGAGAAGAGGGGGGAGGTTTGAGCCACAGTAGGTCTGTGATTGAAAGTGTGTGTGTATGTACACACACTCGGTCAGAGGCCGTGCCTGAGGAGCTTTACCAAACATGGTCACATAACAGACTCAATGAAAATGTTCCTCCTGCACACATTCGTGGTGTGGGCTCGCCATTGGACTTCACTCAACCGGGGAGGGGGAGGGGGGCACATCATCACCTGCGCGTCGTGTAGACACAGAAAACACACCTGCGCGTTACAAAAACACACCGTCTGTTGTCGACCCGACTCGAGGCGCACGCCCGTGTTTCCGGCTGATTCTCTGCAGGAGAGGCCTCCGTTCACCTTCCCCTCGCTGTTTGAGGCGTTTTAACTCCGTGAACTCACGGCCGTGGATGTCGAGCTTCTTCTCCAATATCCCCGCTTTTAGTTTGTGGCGTGTGAGTTGTAGTTATGTTAAAAAAAAGGGATATTCCTATTTCAGGAGGAATTTCTACTGAAGACTGTTCCCAGACTTGGGGAAACAAAAACATACCGAAAAATCAACATTCCAGACTTTTGGAAAGGCTATAAACGGAGTTGATTTTACAAGGTGCTTAAAGCCTCGGCCAGAGTCGATGGTACCTGATTTCAAACCAGTCTGTTAACAAGCAGCAGCTCACTGTTACCAGATTCCTCGGCCAAAGATGTCACGAGGCCGTCCTGAGGGCCGAGAGGCGTTCAGGGCTCTCCAGCATTACGAGTCTTCGGGCGCCACAGAGTGACGCATGAGGTAGCATTTAGGTAGCTCTAACTAGAAGAGGCCAAACTGGTTCAAATGCAAGTGCTGAAAGCGTTTGTTTTGGTGTAAGCGCTGACTGAAGTGAGCTGAAGTTTAATGACTGAAAGGAGTCGACCTGTCAGTCGAAGCATCAGCGATAGTGTCGTCAGCGGAAGTCCTGAAAGAAATCTGTGTCGATACAAATGTACCTTAAATACAAAAAACGTTAACAGACGTCAGTCGAAAGAAGCCGCGTGTGAGCAGTGAGAGTTCTGGGAGCCAGAAGAGTTGAGGAAGATTGATGTTGTTCTTCGTCTACTGCAGGGGTATTCAACTAAAATTCCGCGAGGTCCAGTTCAAGAGAATTTCCTCATGCAAAGGTCCGGAACATCACAATAATGTCAAATTTGTGCTATGATTTTGTGCCATATGTATTGAAGTAGCCAACATTTGTATTAACGTCTATATGTAGTCAACAACTGACTGTAAAATAAATAAAGTTCAATTAATTAACATCTAAACAATATTTTATATTACTGATTTCCTTGAATAATTATAAATAATACATACTCTAATAATACATACATTATCATCTCTTATTTCAAGGCAAATAAAGGCTGGATTTAAAACAGACAGCTTTTGAAAAAAAGTGACTATATAAATTAAATGAATAAATTAAATAAATCATGTTAGAAAGATTAATTTAACTGAATTGTCTTGCAGCTTCAAATTCAGTTTATTCGGGCATCTAGTGATGTCAATCCAAAGAGCCAAGATATTATATCCTTGTTTTCTAAAAAGAGAAATGTGTGTGCATGGACTTCATCTGTGGTTATTAACCCACTTGTTTCAGCTCATTTCTCCTCTCTGTTAACATTATTGTTGGTCAGTTAATTCATGTGTTAGGATTCTGATCATATTAATTCATGTTTTAGGGTTCTGATCATATTGGCCTCTTAGGTTTATTTTTCTGTGCCTTAATCTCTGATGTGAGTCGTTCCGTTTGCTCTAAAGATCTGAGCTTTGTCTCGTGATGTCTTCACATCGCTGCTTTTAATATCGCTGAACATGAGACATACTGCTCTTGAACTGGTTGTGGGAATAATACACATTTAAGTCTGTCCATTCCTGGTTAAAGGCTCTGGTTAAGATGTCCACATTTCTCTTTTGGAGCGCCAAGTGAAATAACTTCTCTGACTCATGTACTTTTCAAACTATCAGGTCTCTCCCGTCGCTCCCGTGTGTGCGAACGTCTTACTCGAGTCAAGGGCGGGGCTTAACGCAATACACACATGTGATTGGTCGAGTAGGATCAAGTGACAGGATTTTCAAGGCGTGTGATTGGTCAGAGTGTTTCCTGGACCGCTGAACGAGAGCCGTAAAGGCAGGAAAAGCTGCGCCGGTGAAATAGAAGCGATCCACCAACAGTTAATAATTCGGTAATAATTGGTTTTCGGTCCAGGGTCCAGATACAACGGCGTCTGGGTCCGGACCCGGACCGCGGTCCGCCAGTTAGTGACCCATGGTCTACTGAGTTGACGTTTGCGGTTCTGTTGACCGAAAAGCCAGTTTAGTTTGACGCTCTCATGTCCAACTGTAGCGACAAGGTTGGAATTATGATGCCGTGAATTATGATGAAGTGAATTATGATGAAGTGAATTATGATGAAGTGAATTATGATGAAGTGAATTATGATGAAGTGAATTACGATGCGCCTTCACGACTCCACACGCAGGTTCGTGAGGACTTCTACCATAAATAGCCAGACAGGAGTCAGAGTGGGGAGACGGGGGGGAGGGGGGGGAGCTTACTGTGGAAATGCCCATCTGAGTTTCTGAAAGAGCACTAATCTCCGTCTCCATCTCCTCCCCTCCTTCCCCACGTCTGTGTTTTTGCATGTTGCTTGGTTTGAGTCCCTGAAACTCTCTCTCTCCCTCTCTCTCTCTCTCTCCCTCTCTCTCCCTGCCTGCCTGCCTGCCTGCAGCTTGTCAAATGTCATGACTCATGCCACCATAACACCACGCGTCTCTTCATTCAGCCAGTCCCCGTCCTATTATCCCGTTGTCGTGTCTTTGTTAGAAATAAGAAATGGTAAAATCACCAAACAGTTGAACCGCTCCGTTTGCTGCCAGGTACCTAACGTGCTGTCATAAAACATTTCTCTTGTTGATACAAAGCACATCATCACAGGCTTCCATCCTCCACTTGATACCCCCCCCCCCCCCCCCCCCCCCCACACACACACACACAGACACACACACACACAATTTACTCATCGGCTGCCATCCACATGACGTTTTGCAACACAATAAATGTATCTGGAGGCAGTCTAACGGCCAGGCGTCAGATGAATGTGTGGCCAACGTAAACCACAGAAGCCCACCGCACAGTAAATATGTGACTCGTCTCTTATTTTTAGTGCGAGGGATTCCTCTTTCACAGGACGTTACATCTCTATCCCTCACACAGTTGACGCAGGCCCCTCCCTTCTCCCATCATGCCCAAATAAAGTGTCCAAATTCCATGAGTGTGCTGCTTCTTCTTCTTCTCCTCCTCCTCTCTGAAATGTTTATAAGACCCTTGCTGTGTGTGAGTGTGAGCTGTGACTTTGTATATTTTATGCTTTGATAAAACACTACAATCTTGGTACAATACAAAAAGAAAAGTTAAACATTCTACTATATTTCCATGGTATGAGGGAGATTAACCAGTGTACGAGGTCTAGTGCGACATTGCTGTATTTATTAATTATTTTTGTACTTTCACTCGGTTATTAGCCGGTTATTGGTGCTCTGAGCTCATCGGGGCCATAAAAAGACTGAGATCATGTGTCCAAACTATGCAACAGCATCAACGTAAGAACATCCTTTGACCGTTCAGTCATACGCTCTTCTCCACACACGGCCAGGAGGTCATTGTGGTGGAGAAACGCTACATATTCTTTATGTTTAATGTGTTTTTTTTATAAACTCAGCAGAAAAAGAAACGTCCTCTGACTTTCAACTGTTTTTACTTTCAGTAAACTTAATGTGTGTAAATATTTGTTTGAACACTACAAGAGTCAACACCATAAGACATAAACTAAAAATGTTTCACAGACATGTGACTAACAGAAATAGAACAATGTGTCCCTGAATGAAGGGAGGCTCAAAATCAAAAGTACCAGTCAGTATCTGGTGTGGCCACCAGCTGCTTGAAGTATCCTGTGCAGGTGTTGTTACACGTGGTCTTCCACTGCGAGGATGATCAGCTGTCCTTCCTGTCTCCCTGTAGCGCTGTCTTAGGCGTCTCACAGTGCGGACATGGCAATGTATTGCCCTGGCCACATCAGCAGTCCTCATGCCTCCCTGCAGCCTAATGCACGTTCACGCAGATGAGCAGGGACCCTGGGCATCTTTCTTTGGGTGTTTTTCACAGTCGGTAGACAAGTCTCTTTAGTGTCCTGCGTTTTTAGAACTGTGACCTTAAATGCCTACTCTCTGTAAGCTGTTAAGGTCTTAACGACCATTCCACAGGTGCATGTTAATTAATTGATTATGGTTAATTGAACATGCATGGAAAACATTGTTTAAACCCTTTACAATGAAGATCTGTAAAGTTATTTGGATTATTACAACATTGTTGAAATACACAGTCCTGAAAAAGGGACGTTTCTTTTTTTGCTGAGTTTATATATATTTCTGGTAATAAAAAGAAATAGGTACAAGTCTTAGAAAATGTCGAAATCCCCACCGTGTGTAGTTATAGAATCTAAATGGACGCTCTGACATCTGTCAGTGTTTACATACAAACTGAAGCTCCAGCTGTGCCATGCACACAACACCTCGGCCCTCCGTGGCCCTTCGGCCTCAACGGAAAATTCAATCGTTTTCATTCAACAGCTTTTCACCACCAACCCAACCAACACGTCCACTATCAACACTGACTCTCTTTGGTTCACTTCCAGCTGAAACGTCGACTGCTTCAACGTTTCAAAATATATTTTTGGAGTGCGCTCATCTCTGGCCCTTTTTAAGTGCCAATCGGCTTCTTTCGATTGCGAGTAGAGATGCTTACATACCGCCGACACTTCCACTATAAACACTTCCCACCCTATGGCTCTCTTCAGCACTTCAACTGTGATATCAATGGCTTGTTTGCAGTTCGACTGTCCTTTCCACTGCTTTCGGCTCTTGATTTGAGGCACCGGACTTCACAGCAGCCCGCTGCTCCTGACAAAGCAGAGGAGGGGTTACATAACAACTTTTAGAAACATGTTCAAATGCTTTCAGGAATAAAGGTTCACTGCTTTACATTCTTCAACTTCAACTGTAATTCCAACACATCTACTGTGCAAACAGTCCGAATATTAAGACATTTCAATCAGTTTACACAAGCATGTTTATTAATAAGCATGCGTGAGCACCCTTCAACTTTATTCAGAAAATCTTGCGTTGTCTTGTTTAATTTTTCATGCCGTATTGGTTTGTAAATGTGTGTCTACTTTTTAGTTCCCATTTAAACTTTGATGGAGAAATGGAACTCCTTTTCTTCCATAATACTCGTTGAAAGATATTTGGTCCAGAAAAATCATTTTCAAATCCCACAATGTGTAAATACATATCTCCAGAGAGTGAAGCCCATGAAGGAGAGCATGCCCTTGGTGTTCTCACTGGTAGCTTCACCCTTAGAGCTGGTTCCAGTTTTTACTTCTCTCAGTGGTCAAACTATTGGTTCCTCAACACAAGTATTAAGATAAGATATCATATATATATATAGATGTTAGTGTCCCGTTATCAGATTCATCTTCAGCTCCGGGGTGCGTTTGATTGCTGTAGGATTAAAATGAATCAAGTGCTGGACCCTTGAAACTCAAGTTGAACCTTTCCATATTTCCTGCAGGAAGATTGGCGTGATGTTTTTTTCCTTTTTCTCTTCAGTCACTTAGCCCTCCAAGAGAACAGTGAAACATGTCGGCTGCAGCGTGCTACATGGTGCACATAGAAAGGCCCTTTGCATTGTCGCTGGCTGACCAGGGATCTCTCATTGTCTGTCGCCACCAGCACAGCCTCATATGGGTCCCTGTCTCATCCGTCCCTGGCCTTTCTGGAGCGTTCCTCTCCGACATGCCTGCCATGTATCTGGAAGTGACACACACACACACACACACGTACTGAAAACAGGGGTTGACTCAGCCCCCGACACTCCACTCCACAGACCCCCTAAATCTGATGCATTCTTTTCCTTGTCACCCGTCTCCCTATTGGGGAGAGGAAAGCAACGCACTGAAGTAAAACAGGAAAACCACCTCATTGCTCCCAGAGTTACGTCAGTCTCTCTACAGCAGCCTCCACGCTTAGTCAAACAAATGTGAGATATGCTGCGTCAGTCCCACAGCAGTATATTTGTATATATGTATATATTCCTAAATATATTTGTGTATATAGATTAAATATATTTGTATATTTATATGATATATATTTGTGTTTATACTGTATGTATATACATTTATTTATGTATGTGTATATGTATATGTATATGTATGTGTGTGCATATCAACATTATTCATGTAAAAGTGTGTGTACCACAATGCATTGCTGACAAAATGTGAACACATAAAAGTGACAATCTGTAGTGTGGAACATGGATTCAGCAGCTGTCGTGGAGCTTTTCGACCCTATCCCACAATATTTCCCGGCCGATGGACGCCCAGTTGTCGTGGAGCTGTCGATGTTGAAATTTCCATTCGAACCGATTTGATACGATCGAAAAGCTCCAAACAGACCAGATTAGACCGGTCAGATTGTGTGATTGCTGCCGCCGGTGTTTTCCAAGATCCACAAAGAATGTTCAACATTACATTTAGCTGACGCTTTTATCCAAAGCGACTCACATGCTATACAGTAGACACAGCAACGGTGAACAATTAGGGTTAAATGTCTTGCTCAAGGACACAACAACACGGACTGGCTGAGCCGGGGTTTGAACCACCGATTGAAAGTCAGACCTGCTAACCACTGATCCACAGTCGCCCCATTGGAAGGGAAATTCCTCTTCTTCTTGGAGTGGAAATCTGTGACAACGTGCTGAGCAGGATGGTGGCCTAACCTCGTAACTTCACAAATCTGGACCCCCTCTCTTGATGTGAAAGCTGAAACGTTTAAAACAATTTGCCATTGCAAGTGCAGCGGAAATGCAATAACAGTATATATATATATATATATATATATATATACATGTAGCTATACTAGTGGCTAATGGCTATAGGTTATCTCATATGCAACAAAGGTCCCAGTGTCACGACCGGGTGTGAGAGGCAGAGACTCAGCAGCAGAGGAGGCCAGGTGACGGGCAAAATCAAAAAGGCAGGGAATGTCCGGAACGAGAATAGTTGAAGGAAATAGACAATCAGGAAACACTGAGAGGACACACAGAAAACACAGGGGTCGAAATCCAACGCGGGATGTCGGCTTCGAGGCCTCCTAGTTTTCCCCTTTTGCGAAACTGGCAGGTCAAAGTGGGATTGGCACATTGTGGTGTACAGGCATGGCTCACGGTGTCCGATATCTCAACAGCTTTAGTGACCTCCTGACTTTTCATCTTGTGCCACAATATGTTTGTTTTTGGTGTTGAGTGAAACTATTTTTAATGAAAATGTTGAAATTTAAAATCTGTCACAGATATCCAAGGTCCCCAAAGGATGCAATCAAATTACTTTTCATCTTGTCACATCATCAGGTCAAACTTAATTCATGTGGTCAGTAATGATTGTTATTGCTGTAACTACTGATTACTACACCCATTATTACAAGTATCAGCATACAAAAATAGCATGTTTTTTAAAAAACATGTATATATTGTATTACTCTTAGGTGTATTGTCATATTGATTAGATCATAGAATTATAGTGGCATTGTTATTGGTTGTGAATCGCATTTCAAGGCCATGAACGAAATGCAGCCGAACATGCCGATGACATAACCCCAGCAAAGTGCATCTGAACCCCGGTGAACAGCATCCCCGACCGGCCCGAGTGAAGATGGAAAAAGTGACACTGATTAAATCTAATACCCGAGCGGTGACATCACATCCCCACACACCCACCTCTCTCTCTCTTCCCCCCCCCCCCCCCCCCCCCCCCCCCCCGAAAAAAAGAGAGAGGCTGCGTCCGGATTGGACGGCGGCCGCGGGCCAATCACAGCGTGCACACATGGGAAGAGTTTAAAAAAGACTCAGGGAAGTGTCGGAAAGTTGTCTCTGAAGCCCCACGAGCAGGTCCCCCCGAGCACTACCCCGACGAGCACTTATTATTTTTTAGAAAAAAATAACCCCCAAAACCCCAAACGGAACTGTTCGGGACCTACTTTTTTGTAGTATTTCTGAGCGTTTTCCCCGCACCGCCCCGGACCTGCTTCTCCATTTTTAAAGCACCTCCTCGGCTCCACTGTAAATAGACGAAGCGGCAGAATGACGACACATTTCAGGAGCGGACCAGCCTTCGGTCTCTCTGCCGAGGTCAAGAGTAAGGTAGGCTCACAGTCTGAAGAGTGGTAGCACTCATGTGGCGGGTGGCGTGGAGGTCAAGGGTCAACTGTAGCATGATGACGCAGGCTGTAAACACTCTCCCTGTGACCCCCCCCTTTTTTACATTTTTAAGTCTTGTTCATAAATTAAAGATGAGGTTTTTATGGGGGGGGGGGGGGGCAAATAGCTGTTGGGATATATAAGTCCTTATATGGAGATAGTACGAGATATTGCTGGATGAAACCTGTGGCGCAGGCTAGTTGTAGTTCTACAGGTTAGAAAGGACACAAAAAAGGGGGCGGGGCATCCTCCTGCTCGGATGTAAGACGTCCAACTGGGTGAAACGTGTAAGCCTGTTGATGACAGAGGGAGGTATCTCCATGTTTATTAATTGTGTGTGAGTCTGAGATAGACATGTAAAAATAAGTACTGCATTCAAAATGTACAGAAAAGTGGAGAAATATGAATATCAATGTGCACATGTTCGTGTTAAATGACTGTCATGTCAGATTGTTATCTTCGGTGTAAGCAGCATCTTGAGGTCGCCCGGAGTCGACTTGGAGCTCATTTAAAATTCACATGCTCTGAACCATGTTCACGTGTATGAATATCGATCCGTGAAGTTCAACGTGTGAAGCGCCAATAGAAATATTCAGTTCAAGTATTAACACATCAGATTTGGACTTAAGGGCTTGACTAAATGTGCCTGTAGTTGCATTCCATCACGGTGTGTCGTGCCAGACAAAGCGCAGACGCACACCACACAGTATTTCCCAGCATTCCCGGCGTTCGCCGTTGCGAACAGGAAGTGTCAATACAGCCATTGTTGGTATAATGTAGTTCTGTTCTGTGTTGTGACAGTAGTGGCTCTGTGTGGTGGGATGAGTCAGAGCTGCCGACAGTTTGATCAGGATGATAAAGGTCAGCGTGTGAGCGTTCCGACTCCCAGATCATCACCATCATCTTCATCCTCATCATCGGCAGTATTGTCCTGGAGGGATGTCACCACTTCCCTGAATAGTGCTGTCTCTCATCGGGGGCTTTAGTCCCACACATTCCTTTCTTTACTGCTACTCAACACTCGGTCACAGTCGGGTTTTTTAGCGGGTTAAAATTGTAAAATAAATCTTGGTTTTGAGTCTTCAGATATAGCAGGGGTGGTAGGTCATGGCAGCGTGACGGCAGAGGCGCTGCAGAGAGATACTTCACAGGTATGTCGGCGTAATCTAATGGCCTTTTAAGGACCGGCCGAGAGCTCTGTGCTGGGAACTGGAGAACGTGTCTTTTCTCTAAACAGTTTACATCGCAGTCCAGAATGACAGAACGCAGGTGCACGGGGGGGCGGATGGCGAAGCCGTGCCAGGGGCCGCTCGATGGACCCCCGCTGCATGGGGAGAAGACACGATGTCAGTGGGGGTCTGTTTGTTTGTCTGTTTGTTTGTTTGTTTGTGTGTGTGTGTGAAGGGACTTTTGTTTCTTGGGTTGAAACAGCCTGACAGGTGGTTATATTTATTCACCCTCGACTCTGAGCTGGACTCCACATAGTAAATGTGCAATACCTGGCCTGTGAGATTCAGCATAGGCAGTGTGCACCTATACTATAACCTCCGCTTCTAAAGAGTGAAGGCAATGAAGTGTCGTTACTTGCATTCTCTCTAATGGCCAACAGGGGGTGACTTCTCTGGTTGCAAAAATAAGTCTGGTTGTATAGAAGAAGTCTATGAGAAAATGACTCTACTTCTCTTGATTTATTCCCTCAGTAAATATTGTAAACATGAGTGAGTATGCTTTAGGGCGGGGCTATCTTATGATTGACAGGTCTACCAGGTCCAAATATGGTTGAAAAAAAGACGGTAGGATGGAGACGGCCAAATGGCTGAACTCGAGGCTTTCAAAACCGTCGTCCACAAACCAGTGGGTGGCGTCACGGTGACCACGTCCACTTCTATTGTGGGTGTGGCTGATCTTTGCCGTCTTTCCATAGATGTCCCTGTGTTTACTGAGGGAAGTTCACTGAGTCTTCTCTACTTACTTTTTGTTTGTTTTTGCCAAAAGAGGACAAAATAAAGAGAAAATGTTAGACTTAGCAGTGTTTTTTTTCTTCTTCCAATACCTTGCTTTAAAGGATTGTAGATGTGTAATTGTTTTAATTTAACAAAGTACAAAAAATGCACAATAACTTTGAACAAGAGAGATTGGAGATTTGGACCATGGTTATGAATGAATAATATGGCTTGAATATTGCTCTGATATCCCCCATCTCCGTATCAGACGGGGTTTGTCTGAGCACTCGACTCGCTGTAAAAGGGCAGTTTGTGGAAAAGCCAGTGGGAGAGAGAGAGAGAAACACGAGCCGGGCCGATCGGAGAAGACAGACAGACGGTCGGTCGGTCGTGGACGGGGGGGGGGGGGGGGCTGCTGCTGTTCTCCCAAGTTTGGTGTGACGGCCTGGAAGCTCCACGATCCCTGCTGCTTTGAAATACTTGTTTGTGTTGGCTGCCGTTCCCAGACTGTGAAAACGTGCGTGTGTGTGTGTGTG
Source organism: Cottus gobio (assembly GCA_023566465.1). Classification (NCBI taxonomy): domain Eukaryota; kingdom Metazoa; phylum Chordata; class Actinopteri; order Perciformes; family Cottidae; genus Cottus; species Cottus gobio. The sequence goes on along the minus strand of CM042232.1, from coordinate 17,961,889 downwards.
TGTGTTCTCTCAGTGTGTTGGGGGGGGGGGGCTCAAGCAGCCTTAAAACCCCCATGCCAGAACTCAAAGTATTAGGGGCAACGTGTTTGTGCCAATAAGGAAGTACATGGAGAGAAGAGAGCGAAGCCGGCGCGTTTTCGCCATACAGGAATGTCCACGGAGCTTTTTCATTTCATGTCTCTCTCTCTCTCTCTCTCCATTCCTTTATTATACAGCAAGACTTCCATAAACGACACAGATTAGGATCGTGCTTTCTCTTGTGAGAAAATTGTGTGAAACCGGGGTTAATTTAGTCTGTGTGTGGTGAAGGACACTATCTACATTACGTTGCATTTCATTTAGCTGATGCTTTTATCCAAAGCAACTTACACTACGTGCATTCAACCATGAGCACAAACTCAGAACAACAAGAATCAAGAAAGTACAATTTCGTCAAGAAAGCCAAACTACAAAGTGCTATCAGTAAGAGCTGCTGAAGTACTTTCTTTGTTCAAGGTACAGTCGTAAAAGATGTGTTTTTAGTTTACGGCCCCTCCATAGAGTTTCACTCTGATTTCCCCCCAATCATCGTGGAAAGAGTAACGTGTGTGTGTGTAGTTTTATCTGCAGTTAACTAAATGATTTGTTACCCCCCCCTCCCCCCCCTCCCCTCCACCCACCAGCTGGCAGGGAAGTATGACCACCAGAAGGAAGAGGAGCTGAGGCTGTGGATTCAGGATGTGACGGGCAAGAGGGTTGGGGACAGCTTCATGGAGAGTCTGAAGGACGGGGTCCTGTTGTGCGAGTGAGTGAATGATGACACGGACATATTAAATCCACCTTTTTTAATAATACTATTATTATTATTATTATTATTATTATTATTAGAGGTTGCTTCTCAAAAACGAAGACTTCCTTAAACTTTGTCCCTTTCTTTGTAGACTCATTAATGTACTCCAGCCCGGTTCTGTGAGAAGGATCAGCAGCTCCACTCAAAACTGGCACCAGGTAATGCAGCAGCTCCATGGAGGATTTCTTTTGTTATTACTGGAAAAACAAAACAAGCTTTTAAGGCTCGATTGAAGCTCTTTCAGATCCGTCTGTTTGAGACGGTATCGGACAGACGCCCGGTATCGTGCCTCTCTGCTCAGGACGTTGCGACAGAAACCAAATTGGATGCTCTTCTTAACTAGCTCCATTGTCTATTTTTTTTTTTTCTCCCCCAGCTGGAAAACATAGGGAATTTTGTCCGCGGCATCACAGAGTACGGCCTGAGGCCAGATGACATCTTCGAGGCCAATGATCTGTTTGAGAATACCAACTACACTCAGGTCCAGAGCACGCTCATCGCCCTGGCTGGAAAGGTGAGGACAGACAGACACACCTGTTAGGACACGAATGTGCTGGCGCTTTACTCACTGTGACTGTTTTAATGCTAATGTCTACAATAACTACACGTATTACCACTGATGCACAGAACTGTGTCCTGATGATCACACACCAGCCCACCTGTGTGAGTGCTTTGTGCTGCGTCGACCAGGACTACAATATGGCACCGGCAGAGGAATAATAAAAACAATATGGGTACAAAGAATGTACTCTTATTACCACCGTTTTCCCTTCTCTCTCTCTATATCTCTCTCTCAGGCCAAGTCCAAAGGTTTCCACTCCAAGTACGACTTGGGCGTGAAGTACGCTGAGAAGCAGCAGCGGCGCTTCACCCCGGAGAAGCTCAAGGAGGGACGCAACGTCATCGGCCTGCAGGTCAGAGCAGCCGAAAAAATCCTCACAGAAACCTCTTTATTCAGTCTTCTCTCATGGGGGAATTTTGCCATCACAGGGTTGCGATCTTGAACAAGTTTTCCGTCACACAGATGCTCCCCATAGCGACCGCTTTGTCCCAAGACCGTGGTACGATCCCCCACACTCGGAGGACTTTGATGCGCGTGCCCGCAAAGTCCGCCAGGGTTTAGTTCTGTCCCACTTTCAAATCGCAGAGTGTTTTTGAGGGCTCCTTCACAGACGTCTTTGAGCTTGGGTTAACAAAGAGGACGGCACGTGGGTGGTCAGCCTGGAACGTGACACCCAACCATTAAGGGTTGAAGATGGTGCAGAAAAACACATGACATCATTTAGTTATTGACGCCGTTTTGACCAAAACAAGTGACAATGACCTCTCGTCTCGTGAGGCAAATCAAGGCAGTAAAAAAATCTAAAACAAATGCTCACAATTGTGCACAACATGATACGGCGATGTCACGGTAACGTGATGCACTTTCACACTCAACGTCCGATAAGGGGTTTTAGGAGGGGGAGGGGCGTTGGGTTTGGGCCTAACGCCGTGTTTTCAGCTCTGTAACTCTCTGCGTTCTGACGCGTCTCCAGATGGGCACCAACAAGCTCGCCAGCCAAAAGGGCATGACCTCATACGGCACACGGCGCCACCTGTATGACTCCAAGATGGCCATGGAAAACCCACTGGACCAATCCACCATCAGCCTACAGATGGGCACCAACAAGGGAGCCAGCCAGGTGAGCAGACGCTCGTGTCTTTACAGAAGCCTTTTCTGTTGTTCTATGCTTTGTTGTTGTGTGTGCGATTGAGAGTTCAGGCAAAGTGTAATTGGCAGGCAAGCAGAGATTAGTTCAAACAGTTGGTTGACATACTTGGCGAGCATTAATAAACAAACTGTTGAAATAGTTGGCTCAAAGCTAACTACTATTGAATGCATTGCTAAAAGGGATGGCAAAGAATAATAATAACAGTTAGTGTGTCGGAAAACTAAAAACACAAAGATCCCTCTGAGAAACTGTTGACTAATGCTACGTTCACAACAAAAGCGTTGCGAATTTTTGCAACTTTACGTGTGTGAGTTTACTCGCTTGACAATACGTGCGCCATTCCCTTCATTCCCGCCGGAAAGGGGCCGTGGCTTATCTCCGTAAAAACGGTTCCCATTTCCGCCATCCACCATTGAAATAACCACTAGCTCTGCTTTATACTTGTTGTAGAGATTCCACAAACGCCAGAACATCAAACGCCCCCGTGTCTGGGTTTAATGATGTAAGCCGTAGCCGCACACAGCTCCGACTCCTCCAGGAACTGCTTCTGAATGACAGCCGCTTCCAGCGCTACTTCGGACGGAGCAGCTGCAGTTTGATTCAGCAACAGCGGTGATGACGGAGCATCTTAACGCTGATTGGCTTTCGAAACTCGGCGCCACGCGTATTTTTCGGCAGTTGGAAAATTTTTCTCAACATGCCATTCACGTCATTTGCGTTGTTTGCAACCATTCGCGTCTGTGCATTGAGTTTGCATGTAATCTACTCGTGCAAAACATTTGCAGCGCTTTTGGTGTGAACGTAGCATAAGAGTAGAAGAAGTCCCGTCATTGGTGCGAAAAAATTGGAAGCGTGGCATCAAAATGTGTGCAGATTTAAATTAGAACTGGTTCATTTTTTGTATGTAAAATGCACAATAATGCATCTTAAAACAAGCTGGAATATAAGCAGGTTTGTAGCGTTTAGCAGAGCTCTTCTTCAAACCTCACAATAGAAATAGGTTAGTGTGAGGTCAGCTGAACAAACCCGTTGTTCGACCTCTTCAATCTAACCAGAGTAGAAGATGTTTAGTTGTAGCCCAGTTGCACCATTGTGGTTTGAATCTGCTTTTAAAATTGTGTGTCCCAGTTTTGCAACACTACGGGGACATGACTAAATGGAAGTTCTAATCATATCATTTATTCTTCTTTTGATGCCAAAAGTATTTAAAATGTAAATAATACATATGTTGCCCCCCCCCTCCCCTCCGTAGGCCGGCATGACGGCCCCGGGGACCAGGAGGCACATCTTCGACAAGAAGCTGGACCTGGAGAACTGCGACACCACCACCATCTCCCTGCAGATGGGCACCAACAAAGTGGCCTCTCAGCAGGGCATGACCACCTACGGGCTGCCCCGCCAGGTCTACGACAACAAGTACTGCTCCAACGCCACCGAGGCCTGCTTCAACAACGGGAGCGAGGCGGAGTTCGATGGCTACCAGTACTCTGATTAAGAGAACCACAGCCTCCATCACCCACACCTTTCCCCCCCATCCCCCTCTTTGCTTAACTGCAGACAACCAATCACAGCTGTCTTTGTGACGAGCAAGAACCAACCAGACTGTTATTTAACGCCGACCGACATCGTTCTGTGTCTCTTTCTAAACGTGCTTTTACTCTTCGGAATTCCTTGTTTGTGTTTCCGTGAGTAAAAGTAAAATAAGAAGAAGAAAAAAATAGTGTTGCACTGACTTTGCGTCAAAGATTTCATGCGGCGGCCACCCTCTGTATCTCGTTGCTCTGATGGACTTTGTTACCACTTTAAAAAAAAAAAAGCAACACTCAGATTTAATGACCTTTGCTATTTATAGAATTGTTTTGCTACAGTCTTTTATACTTTCTATGTAATTAGAGTTTTTTCTTTTAACTGTTGACACCCCCTCGCCTCACCTCCCTACCCTTCCAATCACGTTTGAGCACTGACGAAGCAGAATTTTCCAGTGGCCGCGTTGGTGCTATTGAACCTTTTTGACCCATCCAGGAAACCCCGAGTCCACGTCCACATGGGGGCGCCGCGGGCTCTGGGGATTACCTGTGGACCAGGGGTTCCACAGGCTGAGCCCAGGGGCCGGCGACGCAGGAGGACCCCGGCGCTTTGTGCAGACATCGCTTTGTTTTTGTGAGCACCCGCGCTGTCATGTTCATGAGCCTGCCAAGCGACCCACCGCGACCCTTTTTTATTTATTTTTTTACAAGTTTTTGTGTGCATGTGCACATTTTTAAGGAAGTATTGGGGTGTCGTGATAAATAGTTTGAAGTTGGGGTAAACGTAGTCACCAGTAGTCTTTGTCCTTTTGTTTCTTTGGCTTTTGTGCCGCTCACCATGGAAACCAGCGGTGGGATTTAACAAAGTACTATTTGATGTACTTTGAGTATTTTCGATTTGATGATTATTTTGTACTTTTTTACTCCACTGCACCTATTTGTCAGTAACTTTACAAAATACAATTTTTAAAATGAGATAATAATATAACCACTGGTGGAATACTCAGAGGCCATACTCAGAGTATTTTTAAAGTACTTTTGCCTGAGTAACATTTCTAGGGCTGCACCGAACAGTTCGGTGCTTCCCTAATGCTGACATTCAAATTTTATTTTGAGTTTTAATTCCGGTATTTCTGCTACACTAATATTAGAATGACACAGTTTGTCATGATGGAGGTGTAGGATTGTTTCAGACTCCAGAGTTAAGTCCTAAAGTAAAAATGTATTGGAAAAAAGATGGTCATTCTTTACAATTTTTTTTTTCCCCATCTAAATAATCTACTTTTTAATTAATCACTGCTGACGTTTAGCTTTCAAAAACAGTGTCACCCCCTTGCTGCACACAAAGGGAGGCCCACGCTGACAAGTTCTGTAACTTTAGGGTGATGACGTCATTAAATATGGCAAACATTAGGCAAAAACCCCCACAAATAATACATTTGGTGCAGCACTAAACATTTCAAATGCAGGACTTGTAATGGGGGTATTTCTAACATTTATGGGTATGAGTATTTCGTCCACCACTGTCAGTAACCATCAATAAAGTAGACCGTGTTGCCCTAGTCCCTGGTAATTGCTAAGTGAATCATGCCAAAATGAGATTTTGAAATGTTCTGCATCGTACTGTTGACCCACCGAATGCTTTGAATGTAACGCTCCTGGGGGGTGGATGGGATTCATTTTCAACGCCATTAGAAAGCAGTCATGTGCATTGATAAAGCTTCAGAGGAGTCTCGGGCACCTGGGGTCCGGTGCTTCACGACAAAACATCCGTAACTTCTTCATGAACTCTTCAGATGTACTGCTACGTACGAATTGCTGTCAGAATTAGATGTTAAATGTGTTCATGTGCTGAATGGGCCAGTAGATTGGAGCTCTTGACTTGATTGAGCACATGTAGCGGTGTGCCATCTAGTGGGGGGAAAGCACATGTACACTTACTGTATTTTCAACCTATCCAACATCTAAACATTCCCTTTTGTATTCAATGAAATGTAGTTCCCCGCGATATCCAGAATGTCAACAATGTTGAGTGAAATGTATCGCAACATTTCTCTTTTGGCTTTGTTTCAACATTGTTCAAACCTAACATCTTTGCTAACCTCTTTTTTTGTTTTTCTATATGCATTCACTAAACATGACATTGTGCAATAAAAAAAAAAAAACACTTGAAAAAATATGGTTCTGATTGCATTTATTACATAAAAATACAAGGTGGGTGTGAAATACAGACAAGTAGTGAAATTACATCATTGTGATTTAAAAAAAAAAAAAGTAAAATATAAATCTAGTGCTATAAATATTGGTCCAAACAAGTTTCAACAGTTCAAACTAAAAAAATTAAAACAAAATGTTTCAGTGCATTAGAGACTGGGTTAAAAAATAAACAAAAGTAACATACTTGTCTTATCTACTAATTACAACAATCATTATTTTCATCAAACACGAAGAATGACGTGTTTTATGCTGATGGACATTGTGAGACACATTAGTCGGAGGGGGTTAAAAAAAAAAAACGAGAAAACAATTGTCTAATTATAAAAAAAACTAAAAACCCAGACTTTATCATAAGCTAACCACTGACGTATGAAAACATTTACACTGAGAACTGTGATGTAGACAAAACATGGCAGCTCCCTGGCCCAGCCAGAGGAACGAGTCGTGTTCAGCAAGCCACACTGGAGCAAAACTAAACTGAAGCATCATGCTCCATTAGTTTTTTGCTACACTGAGCTGAAAAGGGCTGAAAGTAATGGACCAATCACAAGGGGCGGAATGTAAGGGAGTGAGGTTAGAGAGAGGGCGAGAGTCACAGGAAAACATGACTATTGATTGGCTGCTTCACAAGCATCAATCCAGTCACTGTAAACATCCACTGCCTCAGACAGATCTGATGGGAAGAGGGTTAAGGGGCATTCCAAAATGACTTTATACATAATGTAATGTGATGTAATGCTGGTCAAAGAGGATACAGGTAATTGGAGTCTGGAACTCCTCCAGGCAAACACTGCACGATATAATTCCTGTGTTGCGGGTTCGTTCCCTGGAAAACAGTATCTTAGTTATGTGGCCCGTGGTGCATTTCTCTATTTCTCTTTGTGCAGTATATATTTTTTAAATGTTTGCTTACATTTTGACATCGCAGGATTTCTCGTGGTTACAAAACGGGCAAGTGAACTGGACGTCCAGGTTGCCAGTCATCTTTTTCTTTGGAGGTGGCTTTCTCTTTGACTTCCTGCGCCCCATTTCTAATTTTGTGTAGCTAAAAAAAAGAAACACAAAAAATACAACAGTATTGGACAGTATTCTTTTTCCATTGCTTTGCATCTGTACTTCTAAACAATATAACTTAAGTTACTACCAAAAAAAGCAGCCATTATATTATTATACTAGAAATAGCTAGTTAAAAGACTACTAATTCACACCCTATTGTTAACCAGCAATGGGCGCTCACCTGGCTCAAAAGCAGGTAACGCAAAAAATAAATAAATAATAATCACTGGACCCAAACTAACCGTCCTGTGAAACACATTTCACCTTTTCCTCGTGGATAATAACGCTGCATCCAATATATATAAACGTATGTAGTCAAATCTGAATCACGTTTTATTACAGCCACATTATCAGGTGTACAGCTACAATTGCAGCCGAACAAATCGACTTACGGCAAACGGGATCAGAAAACACTGGAGCGCCAATGAGCTGCTGCTACACGCTAGCAAGCTAACTCGCTAACTGAAGCTACTTTGAGGGTAAAGACCGGAAGAGATTACAAATATAGCTTTTGATAAACGACTTTGAAGGCAACATGTCAAAGTGAAGCGCGTGGTTCGTGCGTTGCGCGCTGTATTGTTTCGCATTTCATTAACGGAGTGGACTGCTTCTCTTACCGAGAGGGATGTCTGCAGCGGAGGATGCTCTGTGTTCGACTTCATCCGGGTACTGCGCCTCTCTGAGTCCCGCAACCGGTTGGTTGGTCTGGAATTTGACCGCTTTATGATTGGCTAAAAGGTGGAGGCTGACGGCGTCGTGTGTCCAATAGCTGAGCTCGACTTCTAAATTACCTCCCTCCTCTGATGATGGCGCCAACGTGACGTCCTTCAAATTATAAAACTTTAGATAAATAGGTAGACAGATATATTGGTAATCAAGTTTCAAACCACCACTTTGCTTCAGAATAATATAAATATATGAAAATACATTCCATTAAACTATCCTGGCAACCTTAATTTCACTGGATTATTTTCAATATTCTATGGATTATCCAACTGAGATAAAGTGATGAATTAACATTGTTCAGCCTGCTGAGTTTCAGAAAATGTTTTGTTTAATCAAATAATAATAATAATAATTATTGTGGTCGTTGTTGTTATTGTTCTGGCGTCCCAATAATTAATTGTGGTTTTTTTCTTTATCTTGCTCGGGCTACATTTTTTTATATATAATGTATTATTATGAACAATGATAGAATAACTTAGTAATTGATGATTCATAACAATAATAATAATAATGATATATTTTTTATCGTTAAAAAAATCAAAAAGGAAGGAATACAGTCTCATAACAAAGTCAATACAAACAAAGTGCAGTGAAGTACGTCACATACTCACGTAGATAGTAAAAACACCAAAAGAGGGAGGGAGGGACTGTGAAAGGGAACGTCAACCACACACCGATGAATGGGAACGTAAAGTAGTTGAATATTAATTTGTCAAAGAATACCATTGGCCCGTCTCGCCTCGAGGGGCGGGACTTGTTGACACATCGACATGACAGAGGAAGTGGCTCAGCTGGACCTTGGAGCCTACTCGTGTTGCTAATAATTTCGCTAATTAACGTTCCCGCCAAAAGAACATGGACGGCAAGGTAAGGTGTGTGTAACGAATAGAGAGAGGAAAGGCATATGTCTTGTGTAACGCCCCTGTAGCGCGGAAGCTAAAGCTGGCTCGTTGATCAGTTCCAGGTGGAAACAGTCTTAAAGTCAGCGGTTGTTGACAGACCATAATAAGGCTCGCTACGTCCTCTTTCGCCTATTTAGCCTTATCGCCAAATGCGAGGAAGTTCGGAGATGCGTGCAGAGGTATGAATGTAATTGTCAGTGAATTCTCAAATATGTTTTTCTGCTCTGCCTTCTGCACTGTTATCTCATTCTGGGGACTTATCAGGTGTGCAGCAGGCGTGCGTGCGTGCGTGTGTGTGAGATAGATACTTCATGACTTTTTTGGCTCAAACATGTTTGAAGTGATGAATTTGAGCTATCTTTGTGTGTTTTGCAGAGTAACACCATGGCAACAGAGGGGGAGCCTGCAGACTTCGTCAAAGTGCTTCACCTCCTGGTCTTGTCTTTCTCCTGGGGCATGCAGGTCTGGGTCTCCTTCATTGCAGGTGTGAGCACAAACACAAGAGAAGGCTGCAGCTGGGCCTGTCACGATAACTGCTTTATGGATTTATTGTACCATGACCTCGGACATTTTAATTATTGGCTTATTATATATTACGGATGCAAACTCAATCTCCATATTGCCTGTTTGCATGTTTGTTTACAAAATGTCCCCAACAGTTTTTGTCCACATGATACCAAAATAAATAGCAGGGTTTTGTTGGAATTAGGGCATTGTGCAGACATTGCTCATTTTTGCTTCATTTTAATTGTTTTGGTTGTGTAGTTGATTTGGGATGTTTGAATTTAGAGTTCAGTGCTCTTAAAATGGATGTACTGGTATTTATTTATTTAATCATAACAGTGGCAAGAATTGGGTGTAAAGCATCAATATTATAGTTTATTGCTATTATTTTGGGGACAATATCCAACAGAAGTAGTCATGTGACAGGCTCCAAGGGTACACGTTGGATCCTGACCCCCGTTCTGGATCTTGATGTCTGTGCTGCAGGTTTTGCGTTGGTGCGGCAGGTAAGCCGGCACACCTTTGGCCTGGTGCAGAGTAAGCTCTTCCCTGTGTACTTCTACTGTCTGCTGGTGAGCAACGTTGTTAGCCTGGCCATCTACGCTGTGCACCACCCCAGGGACCTGATGTATGGCCACGAAAGCGTGAAGGTCGGACGTCACATCACAACACACACATTTAAAATACTTGTTAAATGTGTGAGTAAATCATCGCCATCTCCGCACCGTGTTGTAGATGGCCCTGTTCTTCGCGGCGCTGGTCATGGCGTGCCTAAACGCCGGGTGGATCGGCCCAACTGCCACCGAGGTGATGTTCCAGATGAGGGAGGTGGAGGAGGAGCACGGCCTGGGGGACCAGGTCGGCCTGGGCAGCCAGAAGGAGGCTTACGCTAAACTGCGGGAGCAGGACCCCAAGTACAGGGCTTTCAAGCGCACGTTCGGCCTCTACCACGGCCTGTCCAACCTCTGCAACCTGACCGGGTTAATCTGCACCACCACTAATTTGATCTACGCAGCTCTGAATTTATCCACCATTTAGAGAGGGGGAGGTTTTCAATGCCGTGGATATGGACTTGAGTTCATGGAAATGGATTACAGAGTTTTGCTTCCCTGCTATTGAGCATCCATTGCTGTCCACTTTTATTATTTTTTTTTCTTTTCATTTAGTCAATCAGTAACTTGGCTGTCTCAAAATATATAGGGTGTATCTTTCTGCATTTTATTTTTTGATTAGATTGCTCATGGTCACACCTGCAATTAGGATCAAAATGTAATTAAATAACACAAATTTAATGTGGGCAATTCACTCTCACCCCAGCAGGGGGTGCTGTTTAGACAAGTGCATTCAGAGAAGAGCTTGTTGCTGAGCGCAGCATAGATTAGTGCATTTATATTTGTATAAGTTCCAGATATTTTGATGAAAAATAAATGTTGAATTTATTAACTTGTGTGATTTGGAGGTCATTCTTTCACGTGTATCCGCTTTTATTCTGTTGAATGTGTCCCACGTGTTTGTCTGACACGCTGAGGAGAACCCAGGCCCACACAGACTGGATGCTTTGGAACGGGAAAGGTTTTTGCAGAGAGCACTGCTTTGCTGGCCAGCTCCAGGAGGAGGGAGGGAGTGCTGCAGCTACAAACATCAGCACTAATGGATTATAATGGAGGCATTTCATTATTAAAAGAAAGAAACAGGGCTGAAGGTTTTCACCCGATGCTTATTCATCTCGTCCTTTCCTTAAATGTCTCTCTCTCTGCAATCGGTAATCATTATTTTATTACTTTCTGTTTTATAAAGATATAGAATAATTGGAGCAGAATTGGCTCTGAAAGCGGATCGTTCCGACATTGTGTCAGTGCCTTTGGAGAACGTACAAGGAAGTTTGTCCAAAAGTGTCTCAACTGCACATTTTGAGACTGAGTCTTAAACCGTCCTGACAAGTTTCCCCATTGCAGTGGCATCAGGAAATAGAGTGAACCTGTTCAACTGAAGAACAAGTTCACCTGCTTATCCTTTTCATTGGATGGTTATTTGATTATTTGGACAGCCATGAAAGAAAATGTACACTGTTTAAGATTTCCTTCCACTCTGCGTTTGCAAAGTAAAGCATGAGGAAGCTGGAGGTGTTAAAAGGAAGTGTTGAGGGCTTGTTCAGTCATCCCTAACCCTCACAAGGAAAGTGTGTGTGTGTGTGTGTGTGTGTGTGTGTGTGTGTGTGTGTGTGTGTGTGAGAGCGAGAGAAAAGAGGTCCATTGCAGACAGCTGCTGGTTTTCTGGGGACCATTTATTTGGAACTCCAGTACTACCTGCAGAGCATGGCCTGCAGCGCTATGGTGAGTTATGAATTAATTATGAGTCACGGAGCCTGGAGAGGCTTTATTCAGTTGTCTCTGATGTGGAAATGGAGACCTAATTTGCAATTGTTTGATCTGTATGATGGCTGTGTACCTAAAGCGGCACAGAAATCCTGATATGATGCTGCATTTATTTTAGGACTATGGCTGCTCAGTGTGATACAAACAGTAACCATGACACACACACACACACACACACACACACACACACACACACACACACACACACACACACACACACACACACACACACACACACACACACACACACACACACCCCCTTTGGTAACTGTGGCCTTGGAGAACCTACCTAGACCCTTAGGAGGTTTGCTGGGTACATATATTTAGTCAAATAAGGCTGCTGAGTCAGTTTTTAGTCACCGCAGAATTAACTGCCTTGTTACCTGAACTGATCCCAATGAGATACACATAACAAGCGATGCAGATTTTGTTTTGTTTTTTTAAGTTTGGGGATCCCGAGAGTATTTATTTATTCTTTTTTTAAATTATATTCCTTTAATATTCCTGCTGGGACTTTATAGCATCTTATATCATGTTCATGTACTTCATCATGTGGACCATCATGGGATCTCGACTGTTTTCACTATGTGATATTGTTTTTTATGTGATGCCCTGTTTGTACGTTTTGCAAACTGTTAAGCTTTTATTGTAGATCTACTGTTTTGTTTGTGTGTTAATTTTATATATTTCTGCACGTGCATGGCTCCTGAAAAATAATCGGAGATAATATGAATATAATATATATATTTGTATTATCATGGCAATCCTAAAAAGCCTGGACACATAGTACATAATAGATATTATAAAAAACTATTCTGTCATGTTTCACTCGAGTGCGCGCGCAGCCCTCTCTCCTCGAGCTGTGTACACTGATACAGCCCAGAGAGCTTCCAGCGGCCGCTCCAGTGTCCGCGTTAACTCTGTCATAGACGGAGCTCCAGCTGCAGTGTCCGCCACACGAGCGAGATCCAGGAGTGGCTCCAAACCTCCAAATAAATAAAGAAAGAAAGAAGTATCCTGTTGAGGAAGGAGAGAGCAGGTCGGGTGCTCGTGCTGTTGCTGGAGCAGGAAAAAAAAGGATATTTCCAGGTGCTCGGTCTACTTTCGTAGGCTAACGTTACTCTGTACCCGGCCTCTCACCGCCGCCGGACGGACGACAGCCGCGTATCGCTCACCCCGAGAGTCGAGAGGGAACCGAGTTTGCTTTTCTTCCACAAGAAGGTAAGTTTGTTTCAGTTTCCGAGTTCCAGAGTTTCTGTTGTTGCGCCCCCCTGCCTCGCGCTTCCTTTATGCCCGAGTGCTATCGCGGCGCCGTCACTCACGCTTTAATTTGTACTTTATGCTAACAGGTAGATGCTCGCGGAGGGATACCTAACGTAAGGGGTACGTGTCTCCCCCTCTAGGGATCGTTGTTGTTGTTCGTCACGCTAATGTTGCATAGAGTGGAAAAAGTTAGTTCGTTCAGGTTAGTCATTTTCCACTATCGTAATACAAACGAACGTCCTCGCCTTTATTTCCATCAGTGTTTGCGTTTCAGTCTTCCCCATCATTACAACAGAAGAAGACAGACGTGACAGCTGCCCACTAATCAATGCTGCTCATTTCCTGCGCGGCCCGGGCAGCCTGTGGGCTCCTGGGTCAACAAACAGGGGCCGGAAGAGAGACCCGGCCTGCCCCACCATCAGGCCCCGTCCACCAATAATGGCCTGTGTTTCTTTCTCTACTGGAGATAACGACACTCCGTGGATGGTGATTATCCCTCACCAACTCAGATGTCTGCCCCCATCAGAGACAGACATCCTGAGCTCCACAGTAAACACAGAGGACATGTGACAAGGGTTACCTCAGGCTTAAGCTGAGCTCAAAGTTGGGCTAACAAATACATTTGAATTTTTTGAATGGGTGGATCCATGTTATGGGATCTTTAAGCACTCACAAGAATGTGGCAGCGCCTGGAGAGATTAGGAAGATTTACGACAGAAGCACTTTTCAGAGGGCATGTACCTACCCGGTGAAGTAAAGTTGTGAAAGAGGATTGTGTCATTGTTCCAGCAGTCGTTTCGTGTCGACATCATCTGGCAGGCGAGGTTGCACAGGCTGAAAGTCACTCAGCGGGCTGGAGGTGGCTGTTGACCACAGCAGCACAGAATCACAATACAAACAATTTTTTGGAAGGTTGGAAGGATTTCAATAATTCATGAGTAACAGGGTTAGTTTTTTTTTTATTTGGGGGTCTCATGCAGCCATCAGTTGTTCTGGATCTGCATACAAGGCAACGCTCAGTGCACAAGTGAGGAACATGGACGTGTCCTCTCATACCCTGCTATTACTGAGAGAGCAAACATTTGCACACTAAATCATTTTGCCAGGCTTCTCCAATTTCTCATTAGCGATGAGCCTCCTCCTTTTTTCCATTGCCCTCAATGGTAGGGCGATAGATATCTCTATCCCGCTCAGGAGACCTCCATCTGGCCCGTTAAAAGCCGAGTGAACCGACTGCTTTGACCGCTAATGGGTCTTGCTGGCAGCTGAGAGCTGAGTCCCTAGTCTGGTCTCCACGGAGACGGGTCTCACCGGAGAGAGAGGTGCAGGGCGGAGCTGCACCGACTGTGTGTTTGTGGGTGCGGGTGTGGGTGGGTGTGTGTGTGGTTGCAACAAAGCAGATGGCACGGCTTCCCGTCATTTAAAAAAAAGCATCTTGCACATCATGTTCTCACAGTTATCTTTTTATTTATTTTAATTTTGATCGCAAACCCCCTTTAATGGAGCCGAAACAGGATGTCACCGATCCCGGCTGGATTTGACGCTTTGTAATGTTCCGGTGAGATGAGCGTTGGTTAAGTCTAATCAGTTGATCTCTCAGTTCTACTCGTGCGTAGCGTTGAGGCCGGACAGATGCTTTGCTCGGTCAAACAAAGGCGCACAACGGATTTAGTAAAGAAAACCAAACGCTGCTCTTTTCGCCCCGCAGACCGCTGTTCGCGCCCAGCGTGAAGCGAAAGCCGATCTATTCGTCGCGTAACTTACGCATTTAAGTAACGTGATTCCTGGAGCTTTTTTTTTTTTTTTTTTACCAAAACCACAATCTTTTCGTCTTTTCGTTTAGTCGTTTTTGCTACTTTACCCTAATGGAGGTTCTGCTGCATTCCTTCGTTAAGATAAAGACGTTTAAAGACTTCAGCTTGGGCGTTTGGTCAAATTGTGGTGGCATATTTCACTGTTTTGGTGACATGCCAAAGTCAAAAACTAAAGTACTGCATCCTGCTTTCCTGAAAACGAGGCGTAAACTAAAACGGTTAAGTGCAGGCTCGGCCGTGAACAACATTTGCCTCTGTGATCTGCCGCCAGCCAGCCGTCCTATACCATACAGGTGACGTCACCTGACCGATGTTCTACATCGAGATCACATGACGACTGTTTGACTCACCTGGTGTCGACTGTGTGACATTGGTCGCGTATTTCAAGCATACTAGTTGGCTCTACCTGGTGTCCACCATGTTTCCGCCTAACGCTACACATAAGACTCATGTTCTCCTCCTTGTGCCCCCCCCCCCCCCCCCCCCCCCCCCCCCCACTAGATGGCATCAAATGACTCGCGGCTCCAGCAGCAGCCGTCCCAGAAGGACGCTGCCGACCAGAACTTTGACTACATGTTCAAGCTGCTGATCATCGGCAACAGCAGCGTGGGGAAAACCTCCTTCCTGTTCCGCTACGCAGACGACTCCTACACCTCGGCCTTCGTCAGCACCGTGGGGATCGACTTCAAGGTCAAGACCGTCTTCCGCAATGACAAGAGGATCAAGTTGCAGATCTGGGTGAGATTTTTTGTTGTTTATGTTATTTATTTTTGTGAAATTCACTGGACATTTTTGCCATTAGTGATTTTCAGCTCCCTGCCAATCTCCCTCCAGCCACAAAGTAAAACATATTAGATCAAATTAATTTTCTGTTTTTCATGCAATGTTTTATCAATTTCCCATGAAAGAAAACTGCTGTAAATTATAGTTTTTAGAAAGGAAGAAGATCGGAATCTCCAGGTTGGACTTATAATGGGAAATCTGCCATGAAAGTATAAATTGTTGCATCTCCAGTTAATAACCCATATTTATTGTAAAGAGCTTTGCCTCTCTCAATCTAATACACATGAGCACTGTGCACATTTTATATTGTTGTTAAGAAAATGGACGCTCCAGTCTCTTCGAGATTTTTTATCGCTTTTTGATGTAAATAAATAAAAACCGGACAGGGAGATGAGGAAAAGGAAAGTAAGCCCATGTGGAATCCTTGGTCACAGCAAGAAGGAGTTTCAGTCGGGCAGCTAGGAGACAGAAGGCTCACCAGCAGACCGGCTTAAAGCTCGAGGTTCAGAGGAATCTAGAAGCGTGGGTTTGGTTGTGCAAGCTCGGCATGTGAACCGTGCGAGTGTAGAAAGCATGACTTCCTCATGGTCTCATACAGTCTTACTCGCCGGCTTATCTAGCATCGAATGGTGCTGAGCGATCACTTAAATGTGTAAAGGAGACGGATCGGCCTGAGGAAACGGGGGACGTTTTCCCGGTTTCTACATTTGAATTGATGCTTCAAAGCCCAGCTGGAGGTCAAGGGTCAGAGATGATGAGAAACGGTCTCACCTCAGATCTGCGGGTCTTTTGCCCTTTCATTCAACCTGTAATATGAATCATTTGGCAGCTTTGAGGAAATGGACATGTCACCTTTTCACACATTATCACCTTTTTAATTTCATACGGATTGGAATGCACTAAGATGACAGATCTAGCAACTTCCGCATGGACATTGAGGCGAATACCTGTCTCTTTAGAAGCTGAATGTTCCACTGTTTTCAACGGTGGCCAGTCGATAGCTGTGTGTTTCTGCCGTTTGTTGGGCCGGTACAGCAGAGCGGGTTTTAAAGCTTTTCCGGCCACAAACCATAAAACAAAACGGGCGCCAAAAAGTCCCATAAAGACGAAGAGGAGATGGAAATTGGTCACAATGTCTCCGTTGGTTTGCCACTAAAAGCAACGGCAAACACATCACATGATTTGATCAGATAAAATATAATGTTATATATGTTTGTGAATTTAGATAATAATTTGCTGTCACTGTTTTTTAGTTGCAATGAATTTGCATGTGATCAAATAATTTGAGTTTCCATGTTTGGGGGGTTTAGTTTCTTCTTCACTGAAACGGATACTAAATACAGAAATTATTGCAGGCAACGTCTTGTGATTATGTAGTTTGTGAGTAATACCAAGTTGCTATGTTTCTTTTTTCTTAAGTTTTTTCAATTTGGTTGTGGTTAGATTTTCTTTTAACAATAGTTCCTCTTTGCTTGTTGTCAGAAACTATATTGGTGTGTATAAATAAAACTCCCCTGATGTGTGAAGGCCTTGAGGCGGATGCCAATTATCAAGTTTTAACAATCACTCTTTAAAATGGGACTCCACCAATTAGAGTAAAAGTCAGTTCACTCGTGTTGTTCAGTGACCCTGAAAAATAAATCCCTCGTGATGTCATCAGTTATTTCAGCTTTACAAACCAAAGATGCTGGTTGAAAAAGACAAGAGGCAGAGTGCAACAAAAAATGAATATGGGAAAGTATGTCTTTTGAGTTTCATTCTCAGCCTCTTTTTTATAACAGACATGCAATAGGAAATTGTTGGCGTGCCTCTTTAAAGCAGTAACTTTCTCTCACAGCGCTCGATGAGGAGATTGCTATCGCTCTCATGTTGCTGCCAGCAGCCGGACAGCTTAGCCTGGTGGTCTAAAGAACGAACCCTGGCATTGACTGCAGGGCTTGGACACCGTACTTGTACTTTAAAGTGTATCCTTCATTTATCCTCCGGACCACATTACTCACAATACACTACAAATCCTGTTGGTATACGGCTAAGGCTGTTCAAACAGATGATTCACGAGAACCAACGTGTGAGCCACTGTGTGATACTCAAACTGTGACAAAGATGAGTCAGCAGCAGAGGAGCCCACACCAAAACACACACACACACACACACACACACACACACACACACACACACGCGCCTACCTGACCCGAACATGTGTCTCTTTTTAAATGACATGCATTTTTAGTGGAGTGTGTGACATCCCAACAGCTGATGACGGGGGGGACGGGGGCTCTATAATGCGCGTTAGGGCGATCATGTGATCCGCTGGGCTTTGGGAAGGCGGCATCGTTGTGCGGCGCCCGGGGCCCCTCGCCGTGGCGACCGGCGGCGCTTGGCAGCCACAAAGAGACTTGGTATTTCCTGAGTGCAGGAAGCGGAGGAAGCGCCCTATCAGCATCTGACGGGGACACAATGGAGACATACTGCAGCGCCGTGGAGCGGTGTATTTAAAAAGGGCGTGGGACCAAGTCCTCCCGTACGTGGCGTTAATGATCAACTCTGAAATACCCGGGCCGTTAAACTCGTGTTAGAGCGCCGTCCGCGAGAGACTTCAGCGGGCCCTGACACACAAGGAGTGTTTGTTGATGATCCCACTGCACAGCTGCTGGCCCTCCACTCTGTGTGTCATGGAAACGGGCTCGCCTGATAACACACGCACACACACACACGCACACACAGTGAATACGCAGAGCTCAAGCGTATGTCCCTAGTGTGTACACATATTGTTTACATCCCTTTTTTTTCTTTTTCCTTTTGGTGACATGGAAATATATCTCTGATCTTTAAGCAAACGCACACACACCTTTCGCACACTCGCCGTGTTGTGCGTGGTATCCCAGGGGACGCCGCTTTGTGTCGGCAGGCTAATACAAAACACAGGTGATGGACCCTGTCCATATATATGCGTGTATATATATATATATATATATATATATATATACACACACACACACACACACACACACACACACACACACACACACACACACACACACACAGAGAGTTGGGACGATATATACAGGTAAGCAATAAAAGGATTTACTTTGTCTGTTTGGTGAAGTGAGAGGGATCATTTGATGCCGACCACCCGGAGCAGTCCGGCTGTAATGGAACCCTCAATAGCCCCTCTGGTTACCTGGACAACCCACTCCTCCACCTCCTCACTGAGGAAAACATCTCACACACACACACACACACACACACACACACACACACACTTAGGCCCCAGATGCAAATGAGGGACTTAGACGGGTTACCAGGTAACCGTGAGCGTGGAGGGGAGTCGGCCCTGTGTGATCTTTCATCCCCTGAACTGTTGCACGTCGGGAGGCCCCTCCCATTAAACTCGCTGTGGCCGGGAGACGCTCTCACTTCACGCCACCTTCTGCGCGTTCCTTCCCGCCGGCTGGTTGTTGATGCGAGCCAAGCGTCCTGGTTGACGAGAGGCGGCCTCTATCTGAGCGGTCATCCCCGGTGGAGGGAGGGAGAGACGATGAAGGTTATGCAGTGTCGTCATTCCTTGGCCGCACACAGATCCATAAATATTTTTTAACATATTTCTTTTTTCCTTCCCTTCTAATAATGAAACCTGACATAAACCTGACCTGAATTTAGAAAATGCCTTTAATAACTCGCACACCGTTGCCAATGATTTACTAGGCCGGTGACTCCCAACCAGAGGCAGCTGCCAGATTATAGAATTGCTCAAATAATGCAAAAAATAAATAACTACTAGACCGTGAACAAAAAACGCAAAATAAACCAGTTGTAACACCTGAACACAACTTGTTCAGGTGAACCTTCCTAAGCAGTTCAGTGCTCCAGTGCTCCCTTTCTTATTTCATTTAGTGTATAGGGAACACTGGACCCTCCTTCGGTAAAGGAGTGGAGATAATGCCGTCCCATGATTCCTTGCGGCAGACCCACATCTAGAGCATCCGCCAGGTGGAGTGCATTCGGATTCTCTTGGCACTGCAGTGGACTCTTCCTAAGTCCTCATGAATTGTCCTTCATAAGTTTCCTTGACCTTGTGACGTCAAGGAGGTCAAGGAAACGTGGTTAGGAAAAGGATTAGGACGTAATTCCTTTGACTAGTAAACGAACGAGCAGCAGAGACGTCTAAACATTTCTCTTAGAGTTACGTATAAAGGATGTTTGACCTGATAGAGGAAATGTTTTAAAAGTGGTAGTATGAATCCAAACTATTCCAAACCGTGAAAGTCTAAATGAACAAAAAGAATATTGCATCAATCCACGTTCAAATAATTAATATTGTTAAATAATATCCAGTTTAAAACGAAGTGGAACGTGTTGGGAATATGATGGGTGGTGGTGTTGTTGTTGAAGGGTATTCTGGGATGAAAATGTTGGGAACCACCGAAACTCAACCACTTTATATGTAACGTCTGCATTCTGAATAAGACTGATATATGAGGAGACCACTCCCTCTCAAAGCTGAATCTACTGCACAGGTGTGTACATGTTGTTTCAGTAAGAGATGAGGGCTGTGGACCACAGTTGGGACGATACCGCCCCCTTGTGGCGTCAAATTATAAATCATGTATTGAGCGATCACAAGCAATCCATTTTTCTTTTAGTTTGTATCGACTTTGATTAATGTAAAGTGTGTGTAAAGCGTAGTGTATAAATACGTGTGTGTGTGTGTGTGCACATGCAGGACACAGCGGGACAGGAGCGCTACCGCACCATCACCACGGCCTACTACAGAGGAGCCATGGGCTTCCTGCTCATGTACGACATCACCAACCAGGACTCCTTCAACGCAGTCCAGGACTGGTGAGTCTGACCTTTTCAAAACGTTTTGCCCCACTTGTCACCAAATGTGCTATAAACCCTATGAATGTGCAGTTGCAACCAAAAATGAGATGACATGAAGCAAACCAGCTCCATGGTGATGCTGCACATTTTTATGTATTATTCCCCCCCATGCAGTTTTTGAAGGAAAGTGTCTGATTTGTTGCCTTCTACGCTTTATTTGCTGCTTTTAATCACGTAGACTGTTCTGTCTGTCCGACAGGGCGACGCAGATCAAGACGTACTCGTGGGACAACGCTCAGGTGATCCTGGTTGGCAACAAGTGTGACCTGGAGGACGACAGGCTCGTGCCCACGGAGGACGGCCAGAGGCTGGCAGAGGACCTCGGTACACACTCATACTCACACCTGCTCGCTTCCGCCGACAGATATCGTGTTCATGCTTATCTCAACATCTATGTCGCTGAACCCCCTCAGGTTTCCAGTTCTTCGAGGCCAGCGCCAAGGACAACATCAACGTGAAGCAGGTGTTCGAGTGCCTCGTGGACGTCATCTGCGAGAAGATGAACGAGAGCATGGAGGGCGACATCAACCTCGTGTCCAACCACAGGAACCAGGCCCTTAAAGACTCGCCGTCGGAGAGCCACGGGGGCTGCGCTTGCTAAACCACCCTCCCTCATCTGCCTTACCAGCTCCCCCAACACACACACACACACACACACACACACACACACACACACACACACACACACACACACACACACAGACCTTCCCTCTCTGTGCCTCGACCACGTAAAGTGACGCAACTCTTCCTCTCTCGTCCCTCCAGCGGCGGCCCAGCACGAACCAAAAGGACAGTCCGCTGAACTAATCTTCATCAGCGTTGTCAGACACCACTCCTCCTCCTCCTCCTCCTCCTCCTCCTCCTCTTCAGTGTTTCAGTCTTTGACCTTTAAAGCGGCCCACTTTCTGTCCCTGGACCTTCAGCTCCGCGGTGAGCTGATAGTCCACCAGAGCTGGTGCTGGGCGCCGCTCTCCCACCTCAACCGCCCCTTGACAACTGCTGCCACCTTATCTGAACCATTTGTTTTGTGGCTTTCATTTTTCTGAGACAAATAATTGTGCAGATATTGCTTGAAAGCTAGGGATGCCAAATAGTGACTGTAGGTGGCTGCGCTTCAGGGCATTCGTTGTTTTGCTAGCCTGCTTCACATTCACAGAAGTGAGAGCGGCATCATTCTTAAAAAGAAATCAGGGTTAATGGAACTGTTGAATACACTTTTTAATGTCTTTAAGTAGAGAGACGTGTCAACACAGCGCAACCAAATCGGAATGAGAATAATAAAACACGCCTTCATGTTGTTGTTGTTTCTTGAGTTCAAAATCCTTCAAAAAGCCAAAGTCTCCCCCACCGAGAGGATTTCTCTGCTGTGAGGGATCAAGGATGAACGTCTCATCGCCCGTCACTTTCCATGAAGTACGAGTCGAGATGATAAACAGAATGACCTTCAACAATGACCTGAATCTCAGCGCCTCGCTTACCTCTTTGTGCCACTCCGGCTTGACTGCCTTCTCTCGCCAAACACACACGCCCCTCACACTTATGCTTAATAACTGAGTTTCTTTAAAGTGGTGAATTATGTTTTTCTTCTTGTTTACTATCATACATGACTGTTATGTGGAGATGCAAGTGTGTGTTGTAATCTGAGCTTCTCTGTGCTTTGTTGACATGGCCAGCCATCTTTTTAAAAGAGTCATTGTCACTTAATTATGTTATTACTGTAATATCTCATTTTCATCTGAAGTGAACAAAATGAGTTTCACCATCATTTCCCTTTATGTTGTGTGCCATCAGTGAAACTGTACCTGAAATTGCCATTTTTGTTCCATGTCAGTATTGAATGGTCAACCGCCCCCAACACACTCTCTCTCACACACACACACACACACACACACACACACACCTGAAAACTGTGTCCTGATTAAAGTTATTTAAATGTCAGTGTTTGGATTGCAAAGATCGGTTATGGAAAAAAAAAATACTTTTATTGTTTTCTGTTCATTGTAATTTTCGTGCCATTGTCCCAATGTGCCGACTACTGACCTGTCAGTCTATGTATCCGCCACAACGTCTGCACCACAGCAGCCACTGCACCCATCAGACAGCTGATCCGTCTCATCCGCACCAACACTACATTTAGTATTTCAAAGTTAGCGCGCTGTGCAGCTGTTTGAGAGGCCTGCAGGGGGCGTCACAGAGCACGTGATATCCCTGATAGTGTCGCAACAAGGGGCGGCTGCTGCTCGAGTGCGTTGAATGTGCGAAACTTCACTGATGCTTGAATATTTAACCACTTCGTCCGGTTTTGGCCATATTGTAAACACTACTGACGCCTTTGTACGAACGTGTCCGTGCAGCAGCCAGAGCTGTTGGTCAGTCCGGCTTCTTTCTCTCCTGTTTATATTTGTTTCCACGTGTCCCATTCCAGATTGGTAGTTGGATCCTTTTTTTATTTAAGATTCTGAATGTGTAGGATAGAGTGGGGTGAGAGGAAAAAGAAAATAATGCATCCTATCAACAAGAATAAATTGAGATGTCGAAATGTGTATATGAAAAATAAAGAATATATTCATTACAAAGGGGAAAGTGTAATTGCTATGTATTGTCTTTAGTTCCTTTTTACAAGAGTGTAAATCATAGCAGCAGCAATGTATGACCTCCTAACCCCCCGAAATAACTGTAGAACCAGAGAAACCACACTGTTGGTGTAACCCACACTATACTGATTTCCTCATTCCTTTTTTTTTGTGCAAAACACGTGAAGCTGGTAAAGAAATAGCCAAATGCCAACACGTGAGTAAAATGCATTGTGCTTCTCCCCCCTCACGTGACGCAACAGAGGCTCTGCGTTGCATTCAAACTGACTGGGATGGGACGGACTCTCTCTCGCCCCCCCACCCCCCCGGGCCACTTATCGCGGGTGAAGAAACAGGTTGTCTGCAGCGCCGATAAAGTGGGTAAAACGAAAGAAAACACGTGGGTGCGTGCAGTAGATAAGGAACCGTTTGGGTCGGCATCTGAGCGGTGTGAGTACACGGCGGTTTCCGTTACTTGGCCACATTCAGGGGTTGTTGGCCCGGGGCCAGAATGGGGTGGGAGGGTGTGGGGGGCTCGTCCTCCTGACTGGGGAACTAAAGTTCACCCACTAAACAGGTGCTCAGACATACACCCATTAAAAAAATATAACATTATTTACGTTACTTGTATTATGATTATTATTGTTATAATATATGTTATTATGTCATGTCTGCCCATCCATCCATCCGTTTCTCTCTGCGCGCTTTTACGCACGTACAGGGCTCTCTTCCTCTCGCCCCACAGCAGCAAAAAAAAAAAAAACAAGCGCGTGATTCCCCCGCCCCCCTCCCTACCCCCCACCAACACTCTACACCCATCGACGGGAGAGTACAAACTTTGTTTGCCCCTCCACTACTTCAGCGACTCTTCGGAGAGCGTAAACAGCTCTGTCCTCTCCGCTTATCGCTCGCGAGCAGGCGCGCAAAGCGCGCGGTGCTATCCACGGTATCTAAACTCACCAACAACAAGCCTCCCCCTGGAGAGCTGCCGCAGACCCGTGAGCAGCAGGTTGTTTTCGAGGGATGCCGGCGGGCGACAGAGGGCCAGAGTTTGTCTGCTGACAGAGAAGCCTAAAAGGATGACATGCTTTCACCTGAGCCGATTGTTGGCGCTTTACGGGATATTCTGCGCCACGCGAGACGCCCCCGCCGTCCAGGGTGCATCAGATTTCGAAAAAAAGGGTAAGAGAAGATTTATTCATTAATTGTTACCTGGAGAATTTCAAATTAAGTAGAAATATTAGGTGGATAACACTCCATAACTTCCCCTCCATAACCTCCCCTCCTCAGTGTCTTTGATGCTGAAAGAGGAGCCAGAAAACCCCAAGTGCTTCATCGAAAGCAGGAAGGACTTCATATGTTTCTGGGAGGAAGATGAGGAGAGGGCCGGCTCCGTGGACCAATACTCTTTCACATACTCCTACCAGTAGGTCAACCAGTGTCTAACGGGATCAAACGCTGGTGTTTTCATACTTTCATAAGTTCACCTCTCTCTGAACCCAGAGTGCTTTCTGTCTTCCTCTGTGCCGAGCAGGAATGAGAACGGCAGCAGCTGCCCACTGAGAGCCCTCCCTGCAGTGGGCGGGAAGAGGCTGTTTGTCTGCCACCTGAAACAAATCCAGATGTTTGTCGAAATGGATGTGAGAGTTCACAGAGAGGGAACTCTGATCCACAACCGCAGCCTTTTGATCGAGCTTGTCTGTGAGTTATTATTATTATTATCTTTTTTACTGCAAACTGTGCCACTGGCGTCGCTAAACGGCAGTCAGAGGAGGGCATTCGATCTGTTTGTGTGAGAATGACTGATTACATTAATTTTCATTGACTCTGAAATTCCCAATACTTTTTAAAGCTGTTGAAATAATTGTTTTCATAGAAATCACATGACTACTTGTATATGAAAGCGATGACTTTCAGTGACAACCTCAAAAATAATTATCTCTCATATCTGCAGGTCCCCTCAGCTCCACAGTGTTTGAATGTCTTTTGGTTAATTTACTCACAGCTCTCATCAGTGTTGTTGTTTTATTCAAGAGAAAAAACTCTAAAAAGCTGCACAGCACCATGCTCCACAACAAAACGGGAGACACAATACCGTTAGCGGCTAGCTCGTTTAACATAGTGGAGCATTTCACAGACAAAAGAGCCACATATTTCCCTCAGGAGCTGGTGGAGAACAAAAACAGAGCTAAAAGAAGAGTGACTTATGGACCTATATCCATCAGTTGGGCATACATGTGACAGATAAATGCCAATGCTGCTGTGAAAACAAGTTTGCATTAACAATTGAGTAAGTGTCAAGTTCATCATATCAACTTGAAAGGTGATACATGTCAGGGTTGGGTTTATAGTGTTTCAGGGTGTGACGAACTTTTGGTGAGGGATGATCTTTCCCCCAACTTTCTACAAAAGTCCTAACGCGCTTGTCTCTCGTCTGTCTGCGTGGCAGTTCTTCTGGACCCACCGGCTAACGTGACGGTGAACACAACGGGCCAGAAAGGGCAGCTGAATGTCAGCTGGGTGGCTCCTACTCTCAAGTACATGGACGACAGCATGATGTACGAGGTCAGCTACGCTGTGGCGGGCAGCCACGCAGGGAAGGTACTTACTTACATGGACCGGTGTCTCACCGACACGATGGAGGGTGGATCGCTCTTTGAGCATGGTAGAATGGTAGGGGGGACCATATGGAGACAATATGGATCTGTACTGACCAGTTGAGGGCTGTTTTGCAGATCGAGGGCATACAAGCCAGATCAGAGTTGATCCTGAGAGGCCTGCAGTCAAGCACCAAGTACATGGTGCGGGTCCGTGTGAAGCTGGACGGGATTAGCTACAGCGGCTACTGGAGTGCCTGGAGTGACCCGGTGTTCATGGAAACGTTGCCGGCAGGTGAGTACTGTCCTCAGAAATATGTCGTCCCACATTTATTTTTACTGCGCATGGAGAGATCCAAGTTTGTTTCCAATGCAAGGACTGATTTTGACCCTTCTGTTCCTCCTCCAGAACTCGACTTACTCATCGTGTCCCTGACCCTCATCATCTCTTTCATTCTCATTACGCTGTCTCTCATCATGCTCCTGTCCCAACGGAGGTCAGATAACCAGCAACGCAGAGCTTATTTACTTGCCACAACAACAACAAAACGGTTGTCAGAATATTACAATACTGATGATTGGGGTAGAAAAAATTAAGAATTATATTTTCAGCATCTGCGCTCTTTTCAGGTTTGTCATAAAGAAGATTTGGCCGGTTATTCCGACTCCTGAGAGCAAGTTCCAAGGCCTCTTCACCGTTTACGGTGGAGACTTTAAGGTAAGAACCAGACGCACAGGGACAGTGGTGAGTCAATGTTTGCTATTTAGTCCGAACAAACTGAAACGTTGAACTGAAGAGTGCCGTCTTTGTCTTGGAATGCCCAAGGCCTCAAGGAGTTTTCAATATCCTGTGTCATGTCTTTCACAGGAGTGGTTAGGTCAGACCGGCGGAGGCATATGGTTGACTCCAGAGTACTTCTACTCAGAAGAATGCCCTTCTCCTCTGGAGGTTCTGTCGGAGCTCAGCCCTTGCCCCTCCCTGCCTTTCCCACCTCTGCCCCCCAAGGCCTTCAGGGCTCCGACCGCAGGCAGAAACAAGGACAAGGGGGTAACGAGAGGGCTGGACGAGAGCGAGCCGTCGGAGAGGGGGGATCCAGCCCTGACAGAGCGGTGGAGAGCCACGCCCCACGACCACTGGCTGATGGACCGCTTAAGGGCGCTCCACCAGAACCAAAAGTCCTCTCTGCTAGAGTCCCAAGACGCCTATGTCACCCTCAGTGGCAACAACCACGGGGAGGACAGCCACCCGGACGACGCTCTCGAGGAGGCCTCGCCGCTCGAGGTGCTGTTGGCCTCCAGCAAGACGGCATCGTGCGAATCCCACTCGGACCTGGGATCCGCACCGCAGAGCGCCGGGTTGGGTAACCTTTCGTCCCAGTGCAGCTTCGATTACCCGAACAACCACGCCTGGATGCCCAAAGGCCCCGGGTACACCCACACGGCGGTGGCGGACTCCGGGGTCTCCGTGGATTACAGCCCCATGAGCCGTGGAGACGACATTGGAAGCGTGGTCATCTACGCCAATGATTACAAGAACGAAATCCCGGGTCTTAGAGGACCCTTCCTGCCGAGGCAGCAACCAGTCGGGCTGCACATGGACTGAGCCTCGAAGTGGGCTCAGGGAAGGGTTTTTGGATATCCACCCTAAATGACATAGCCTCTTAACAACAGTCAAGAAAGATGGACCAAGGATCTGGGGGCAGACTGACACCGAAGTGTAAGCTAAAGGACTTGAGAAAGAGTCTGCTTGATGTACATACTGTACATTGTTTCTACTTTATCCAAATACTGATATTCAGTGAAAAGGTCTGCATGCTGATCTGTAAGTATCCTATCCTGGAGATCAGAGCTGGACTCACATTCGCTAAAAACCACAATGCCCAGAGTATTATTTTAATACAAGAAACAATATATGTTTGAGCAGTTTTTAAAGATTTACGTCTTCAGTTAGAACCAGTGGGCCCTGTAAAGATAATAATGATAAATCCAAATGAAGAGACTCAAAGTTTAAATTGTTTTAAACTAAATTATGAGACACCATGTCAAATTTCTGAGATAGGAAGTCAAAAGTATGATTTTCTTAAGTCACGACTATGACATAGGAAGAAGACCCGGACTGATAAATTGCCCCAGTTGATACATCAGCATATAGGTTCGATGACATGTAGACATATTCTTTCCATTACACAGTTACTGGAGCTCAAACTACTCGTTGATTAGGAGTTGATTGATGCAGAAAATAAACCTGCAACTATTTTGAAAGTAGTTTTTCATGCAAAAATCCCCACGTTCCAAGTAATTTGTCTTTGGACCCCGACATAATCCCGGACTTTAGAAAGTGATAACACGCATTTGTGACAAGTTGGAAGTTTGGATTGATTTTACTTTATCACCTCATTTTATGACTTAGCGTTCCACAATATTGACTGCCATTACCAGAAGGTTTCTAGAATAGTTCCAGCCTTTAAAGACATTTTAATCAAACAGCTCACACTTAAACTTATACAGAAATTACATCAATGTCAATTTCCAAATCGGAAGAAACTCACTGTATTTGTAAATAGTATTATGATGATTTGTGTTTTTAATCACAGATTATTCTATATCAAAAAAGTATAATTAGTACTACTGTAGGCCCCATTCATTCTCATGTAACTGTTTGTCAGTGTCTTTCTTACGTTAACGTTGTGTTTTTAACTCACTGCTGTCACCTTGAGGGCAGATGCGTGTACAGCATCGTGTAGTGTTCATATCAAACTCCCAATATATTGTTTTGTGCTTTTGTGGCTTTGAAAAAACAGCTTGCATCTGAAATTGTGGCAATTCTAAAAGTATGTAAAAACATGTTTTTTGTTGATTTCTGCTTTGGACAAAAATGTATCAGCTTTGCAAAGTTTAAAACCAACTGTCTGCCTCTCACAACATGTGGCATGCTATTCATAACAGCAATTCATTAATTATCAAAGATGACAAAAAAAACTACACTTTTTCTAAACTATTGCTTTACAGATATATATTCTGCAACATATTTGAAGAGAAAGTTATACTATCAGAAGTTTACTTAATATTTTGTTTCCTTGTTTTTTTCCTTTCAGAAACATTCAACATGATATTCTATATTTAACGTGATATTGTTTATTTTTCAATAGTGACGTTTTTTTTATTTACTTAAAGTACTTTAACTGTGATATCAGCCACTTTGGTCCGATGTCTCACACACACCGATCGCTCCAATGTTGTAGATTAGTGGTTCTCAACCTGAGGGACGGCACCCCTCTGAGGGGTCAAAAGATGAAAAAAAAAACACATCAATATGCTTTTTAAAATATATGTTTATTTGTGTATATATATATACACAAGGAATTGTTCTGCTTTTTTGGCCGATAGTAGACTTTGTTTAGTTTAAGGGTCCTGCGCCAAAAATGTTGGTAACCACAAAAAATACTTTAATGTCTATGTAAAGGTTTTCATTGTGTAAGATTTCTTCATGTGTTTGATAAAGCTTCATGGCATTTAAAACTCATTAAACGTTGTACAAGGCAACCCAACAGTGTACTAGTGACTTACACTGCAGGACATATCATCACTGCTGCCAAACTGCTTTAATTTAAAGCCAGAAGTGCTCCAGTCAGTTTTTTATCTGAGCAAAAACTCCAAACCGACCTTCACTTTCTCGCTCTGCTGCTAGTCTTTGATTCAAAACGGTGTCAAACCAACTGAAACTCCATGAACCCATCTGGGGAGATCAGCAGCTTCCACTCCTGTGTCGCAGTCGGCCTGTCCTCACGGTCTCTGATCCCGGAGAGGTACACGTGCCACACCTCCTGCAGTCCGGCCGCAGCGGCTTCGTAGCCGCCTGCTCGGTCCAGAGTGCAGCGCGCCTGGAAGTAGCGGTCCAGAACGTCGAGGGCGGGATCCTCAGCGATGGGGGCCTCTACGCAGGCGTCCACCGCCGACCGGAAGGACGCGATGACGCGGCAGGGGTCCGAGCGCGAGGGCTGCAGGAGTAGCGTGAGGAAGGCCGCGCTGTCGCACAGCAGCGCGGACAGGTGCGCGGCGCGGGACCGCTCGCCCGGGTCAAGTGCGCCGAGGCCGCCGCCCCCGGGGCCGCGCAGGTAGCCCTCCAGCCCGTCGACTACGATGAGTGACGGAGGTGTGGGAGACGTGTTGGCGGGCTCGTGAAGGCTGGCCACCTGCTGCAGCAGCTCCTCCACTGTCCGCGGATAGGAAAACTTGATTTTCTTTAAAAAGAAAAAAAGATAGTATATCAAACAATAGCAAAGCACTGCCCATGACAATATGTCTGACACAATTAATAGATTATCAAAATAGTTGCGTGTTTATGTTTCTATTTCTCTATAAACTAATTAATCCCCCATAAAAGCTTCATGAACTGCTCAAACACCACTGTTCCCGTATTACTTTCTGTATAATGGAGGTCCAGTTCAGACATATTGTGATAAGGGAAGTTCTGAAATGTTTGTTTTTTTAGTTAACTTATTGGTATTTAAATTATTCATCAAGAAAAGAAAAAAAAACAATACATAAAAACTTTATGAAACACAAACAAATGAAAATGTGTTATTGACATTCGTTTAATAAAATATACACGGAACCACAATGTCTTTACTATGAATTCATACATTATTGACTGACCATAACTTTTGGGGTAGCCAGGTTGTGAATATTCTCTCTGGCTGGCGAGTTATTAAAATTATGAATGTTCATGAGTTTTTCTAAACTTTTTCAAGTCTACAGTAAAAACTGTTAAATATTTTTCCGAGAGGACCGTGGTTAGTACCTTCAGACTCTCGGGGCTCGGGCTGGGGACGCGCTTCTGCAGACAGGGCGGGAGGCTCTGGATCTGCGTCTGGGTGAAGAACACCACCCTCATCCCCAGCTCGGACGCCGCCGTCACCGCCGCCAGCAGCAGCACGCAGCGGCTAATGCCGGGGTCCCCGACCACCAGCGTGTTGCAGGTCGCCGGTGACAGAGGGCCGACTGTGAGCTCCTTCCTCCCATCCGTTTGTGACGTGAAAGTCCTAAACACGAGTGATAAAATGTCTGTCATGACCGACACTCATCCATACACGCCCCCCAGTAGCTTTTTTCGTCTTATAATGAGATTCACGCGATAGACTGCGGGTTCCACGCTGAGGTTTCCCGCGTCTGTTTACATGTTGCACGCCGGTGTTCACGCTGTTGCGATCCGTGTGAAAACAAACGCTTTTCTGCTGCGGCGTTCCGCTTCAGTTTTCAGCCAACAAAGAGGGTGTTTATCTTAGCATGTTTTCACAGATATTTACTCATGTTGCCAACTACTGTGTTTGTCACTAGTGTTACTACGTTAATGAGCCTGCGGCGTTGGGAGACGACCGCAACAGGCGTCTTTATCAGCACTTCCGGTTGGGTCGGACCAACTTCCGGGATGCCGGCAATCACAACTTTCAGCTGTCAAGATGGCGCTTAGCCTGGCGGAGTTGGACGTTCCCTTGGACGCTGACCACGCCAGGGACCAGGAGAAAGGTGGGCTGAGGCGCTGCAGGGGACGACCACGGCTCACGGACTCCGACCGAGCACAGAGGCGCCTTGAATCCCGAAAGAAGTACGACGTGAGGAGGGTGTACCTGGGAGAGTCGCACAAGCTG
This sequence comes from Cottus gobio, assembly GCA_023566465.1. Lineage (NCBI taxonomy): Eukaryota > Metazoa > Chordata > Actinopteri > Perciformes > Cottidae > Cottus > Cottus gobio. The sequence continues at coordinate 17,930,480 of CM042232.1, read as the reverse complement.
TGGAGTGAGCTCCGCAGGAGGACCAGTCTGAGTGATGCCGGACTGGCAGAGTACTTGATCCTGCTCAACACCACCTATGGAGAAAAATACCAGCAGAAGTACGGCGGGTAAGCCAGCACAGAGCAATGCCCAGTAACGCTGACGTTACCTCGCCACGGATTTGATCAAAATGCTCTGCTGCAATGTTATTAGCTAGACCTATATTCCTTTTAATTCTGTCAGCCTTTTTTTATGTTTTTGTAGCCAATTTATTTGAGCTTTATTCTGCTCAACATGGACAGTAATTGTCCCATTTTTCTGCATTGCAGGAAGAAAACTGCTCCAGAAGTCTCGGTGAAAGAGAAAACAGGTGAGTGGTGCCATCATGACAGGTGGGCATACATTTAAGTTAGGGACATAGATTTGGGAGGCGTCCGTAAAAGCTACTTATGTGGGAAAATGCTTGAAATAGACGGGTTTTCAAAAGTCAAATAAATCAATTATTGAATTTATTATTATTATTATTATTATTATTATTATTATGCCTGATATTCTGCTTTGCTGCTGTTTCTAATAATTTGTTTCATGTGGGTTTTACTCATTACTTCCCCTGTAGTCATGCAACTTAAATGCATCAGACAACCACACAATAAAAGAAAAGTAATCCATAAAATTTGAGAAATGACAAAAATAGTGTTTAACACTCATGGTGATAAATCCCACATTTTCACAATTCATAATAATGATATACAAAGTATGAACATATCTGTTTGTTATAATAAGCAGAGCAATTTCAAAACAGCTTCACAATTACAGTTTCTGTAACTCAGACAAGATGATTTGTACACTTTAAATTTAAAATGTCCAAAATCACTATTGAAAAAGTCAAGCAGACTGATTTCTTTAATTTGACGTTAAATATTGAATTAGTAAGTAAGTAGACTATTTGGTCACTTTGTTCTTAGTCCACTAAGATTTCTTTAGTTGATTTAGTCATTTAAAATAAAAATAAAAACTTATCCAGCAGAATTCTTGAAAATGAGAGTGAAGAAAATTAAATTGAAATTTGAGGAATGTAAAAATATATAAACTCTAAATATTTTCCAAATCGAAATAGTGTGATAGCAGCTCAACTAATAAATCGACCACGTGGATATAACGGACAATATTAGATTATTGCAGATACATCACTATCCAGGTTTGAGGTCACATAATCAGTGTCAAAATAAATATGACCATCTGTCCACAAGAAACCTTTGACAAGATGAACAAGCAATTTTGAAAATTTACAAAAATGTCCAAGTTCCAACCTAAAACAAAAGGTTTTGCCCGAAGTCTTATGTGGCAATAAGTAGAATATCTTCAGTTTCGGAGAGAACCTTTTCAAAATCTGACTTCTGTTGCCTCCCAGGCAGGAAGGAGCGCGTGTCCAGCCTCCAGAGCTTGGTGTGCTGGTACCAGGAGCACTCCCGCTCCTGCCCTCACGAGCCCCAGCTCGGCGCCCTGCAGCCCCGGCCCAATGCATCCACTGCGGCGGTCTGGCAATGCGACTCGGACCACTCGTTTGTGCAGTACCTTTTCTTGCCACTGAGAGAGGATAGTGACTCCGAGCACGAGGAGAGAGTGAACGGAGAGGACAGTGATGGCGGTGTGGGCAGCAACGGGAGGAGGAGAAGAAAGGAGGCTCACAAACACTTCAGAGGTGCAGAATGACATTGACAGACCTTTTCAAGGCAGTTTCACTGTCATTGTTGGTGTAATGTGTAGTTAAATGTTCATTAGTAGCTGTTAGGTCCCAAACAAAATGCTTATAATTCTGCTTTTCTGCAGATGTGGGCGAAAATACCGACGTTTCTGAGGTGCAACGGGCAACCGTGAGTCCTGTAGAACAGGCTGCAGCTCTAGACCTCCATGCCGGTATGGAGGCCTCCTCCCTGGATGTTCCACTGACGGGACAGCCCGTCTGGGAGATGGAGATGGTCATAGAGCGACAGCAAGGCTCCCCATCAGCAGCCTTTCACTCTATCCCTTCAGAGGAAGAAGAGGGGGGGGAGGAAGAGGAGGAGCCTGAGGATCTGCGGCGAGGCATAGACGGAGAAGAAGAGATCAGGGCCACGGCGCCTGGATACGAGTGCGTTACTGTGGCGGGATCACCCACTGATAGACTGGGAAAGGCGGACGAGGAGGAGGTGCTGTCGCAGAGCTTGAGCGGCTCAGCCGGACTGGGTGCTCAGCCGGAGCCACTCGTCACGCCGCTCATGCAGGCGGAGGAGCAGAGCGAGCTGTTTGACCCTCACACCCTGCAGACGGTGGTGACCAGCTGTGAGATCCCTGACCAGAGGACCGCTTTGGAAGGCTCACAGGTAGGTGACCTCGCAGTGATGTTTAATTAAAGCAGGTAGAAGCATGTGGTGCACATCAAGGAGTTTACTACTTTTCCCAAAAGCTACAATTATTTTCTTTCTTTTTTCTTCTTTTCATCTTAGTTAATTATCATCACTGGGCCCAGCTACGAGGCCCTGGCATCAGAGGGCATCCAGCTCAACATGGCCGGCACAAACGTCGAGGAAGTCACCTGCACCGTCATCGGGGGCGTCACCTACAACCAGGTGTCTGAGTCGAAGCTCACAGTGGAAGAGGACGAGGACTCCATGACAGGTGCGCTACATTCAGAGATGGCACAGAATCAATGGTCGACAAGGGAAATCTTAGCATTTTTATTAATTTCTGAGAAGAAAACTCAATGAAACTGTTATTTTTTTTTAAAGGTTTGGATTATTATTTAAAATTAACTAGATTATGTTGTGTGCCAAAAAGCCTGTTCCTGCATGAGAAGTATGCAGTTGAAACGACCAATGAGCTAATAATAACAATGGCCAAGCATCAGGGATAAGAAAACACAGATTCTTTCCACAAAAAAAGCCTGTTAAGTGTGTATAATTGTTAAATATATATATATATATATATATATATATATATATATATATAAACATACATCTTAACACAGAGAATTGCATTAAAATGAGTCCGCTGTGTTTCTACAGTAGCCCAGAACGGACAAACCTGAAGGCCACTGAAGTTCTCCGACACGCTTTGAAAGGGAGGGCTGATCGAAGTCCATCAATCAATCAATAAATCTATATTTGTATAGCAAATTGCATACAAGTTAGTGCGGGTCAAAGCTTTACAGATGAACGACAAATAGGACCGGACAAGCGATGGACTGAGAAAACAGATAAGGCAGGAAAAAAAACTAAAAGTAAACAAAATCACAATGTTCTAACTTGAGACCAATGCCCACGAGAAAATAAAATGTAATAAAATAGAAATTACAGCCATAATAACAAATGTGTATTACAAGAGTGTGAAATAGTCTGTTAATATTGCGAATACAAATTAAACATTTCGGTAACAATTGCTTTTTCTGTCCACTATATGGTGCTATGTTTTTTGGTGACTATATATATAGATAAAACAGATGTCATTCTAATTCCAAGGATCATATTGTGGCTTGAGTGTCATGATGATATCGTATCATGTGGTCACCGGTGCGTCCCTCCCCTGCCCTCTCATACCTGACCAGTATGACATTTTGATTTCAGCCAACAATAGTACGAGTCCTTTTCTAATCGGCGTTTGCACGTTCTCTTTGCAGGTTTGAGCGACAAACAGCTGCTGCAGCCCACCGATGAAGCTTTGGAGCTGAGTAGCGACAGAGAGCTGCAGCGGAGTCTGAGCGGGTCAGTGGCCACATATTCTTATCGCGGTGAATCCCAGCGCAGGCAAAATTCAGGCCCTGTCCGCGAGTACACAGAGTACACATTTTTGTAAATGTAGGACGCAGGAGTCCCGCGACACAAGGCACAGAATTGATTTGAGTGTGCAGGCCTGAAATGGTCTGAGTTCACATATCAAGTCACCTGGATTTTACTGCCAAGTTTGAATGTCTTCCAGGCTTTTGCAGTACGAGATGTAATGTAATGAGATGAGAGGTAACCTATTCTGGAAAATTGAAACCTACATTAAGTGTTCATGAAGGACTCAAAATGTCTGGGAAGGAGCCCTCAAGCACTTATGATGTGATAGTGGGGCAGCCATGGGTTCGGGCCTAAAACGGCAGTGTTTTTTTTTTTACATGCAGTGTACGGTCAAAGAGAAACAGGCGTGGCCCGGTCATCGAGGCGGATGGGATGCTCAAGATGTTCCACTGTCCGTACGAGGGCTGCAGTCAGGTCTATGTAGCTATTAGCAGCTTTCAGGTGAGGCCCCTCTCCAGCCACTCTTTACACACCACCTTCAGTTTGTTCAGCTGGCGATTGAGACAAACCTCTCGGCGGGTCCGCTTCCTCCTCTCCATAGAATCACGTCAACCTGGTTCACAGGAAAGGGAGGACCAAGGTCTGCCCCCATCCGGGCTGTGGGAAGAAGTTCTACCTGTCCAACCACCTGCATCGCCACATGATCATCCACTCAGGTGGGCGCTCGTGAGACACGCTCGCCGCGTCAGGCTCTCGTCCTCATGACCTCCATACGTAACGCCAGTCTTTTCACAGGCGTCAGAGATTTCATCTGCGAGACCTGCGGAAAATCGTTCAAGCGTAAGAATCACCTGGAGGTCCACCGGCGGACCCACACAGGAGAAACGCCACTCCAGTAAGTTACGGACGCTGAGAACCGATCCAAACCTTACACATAGCTTTTAGTGGCAGTCTAATATTTGGAACGAGGACAAGATAGAAAGTTCATAAATACAACACCACCCATAATCATCTACATGATCGTCACTCCTCCTTTTCTTCCCCCCTTCCTTCCCTCCTTCCTTGTCTTTCTCCCCCTGCGTCACTTGTCAGATGTGAAATCTGCGGCTACCAGTGTCGCCAGCGGGCGTCCCTGAACTGGCACATGAAGAAGCACACGTCGGAGGCCCACTACAACTTCACCTGCGAGTTCTGCGAGAAGCGGTTCGAGAAGCTGGACAGTGTCAAGTTCCACAAGCTCAAGAGCCACCCGGACAAGCACGCTACCTGAGGGGTCCGGACCCCGCGGCAGATAGGAGCTAAACGCGAGCGGGTCGGCCCCCGGGAAACCAAACGAAGACTTCCGGTGAAGAGACGGACTTTCCTTCGCCGCGCTCGTCTGTCCGCTCATGTCCAGGACGACGGAGACGTCGCCTGTGAACACACGAGCAGCGGATGAAGAGGGCCAGTCTGACCGCTGGCCGCCTCAGAGTACAGGGCCCCGAATGTGGGTTTTGGACGTATGTGGGGCGTGTCTTCGAGTGTGCTGGATTAGCAGCTAACGTCTATCAGGATTGAGTTGGAACAAGCTAACAATCTTAAGCGTCCATTTTTCCTTATCATATTTAAAATACTATGAAACACAAGTTATTGCTCGAGACGTGTAGTTTCAGTCTCGGTCTGTTCACGTATGTGGCCATCACGTTCATGTGACCCTTTTACTCATTCACTCAGTTTGAAATATTAAAACGTTGACCGGAGACGGTGTTTTTTTCAGCCAACTTATGTAGCGTATGTTACCTGAACTGAACACCACGAAAATCAACTTTCGGCGACAGCTATTCGCCTGCAAGGTCGATGGTTGTTGGCTGCACATGAGAGGCCTCGATCTGAGATCAACAACCCGTTGTTTAAAGAAAATTAACAAAGACATTTAAGTGTGGACTTTAGAAAAATGTTTTCTATAAAAGGAAACTTTTTTTTGTGCATCATTTGATATCAATCCAAAGCAAAACACTGATACAGTCCATTGATAATGAATTATGACCTAAATATGATGGCCTGGTTTATTAATACACCACCGACAAAGATTATTAGTGACATACCAGTGTGGTGGCTAAATATTAACCGTATGGAAATTGAGGTTTTAGCGTTGCGTGTGTTGCAAGTGGAGGTTCTTCAATTTCAGTCATTCAAAGCTTGAGCGGCTCCGTCTCGTGGGCCCGAGTGTTCGCCTACATTTCCCTCATCCCAAAGTCCTGACTCAGGCTCTGATGAGAAATCCTGTTAAAAGTGACAGTTTCTCAGGAAAATCCCCCTCTTTATTTTCTAAGCAAATGCACTTTTTCCCCTCCGGTCGTTTTTGTTAACTGATGACTCTCCCGATATGTGAGTATGTTTGTATTGTATCTTTTTCCTGAAAGACATTGGTTTGAGACAAGTGGTGAATAATATGCAGCGTTGCTTCTTGCGTAACACTCTCAAAGTGTGTGTGTGTGCGCTTGTGTGAGTGTGTGCGCTTGTGTGAGTGTGTGCGCTTGGTGTGTGGGCGTGCATGAATAGCAAGAATTGGCATGAAAAGCACAAGCAATCACGACACTTCGTCATAAAATGACATCTTTCAGTCAGCCGAGTGTTGGACATGCAAATGGTTTCTGGATTCTTTTCATGTTGATTTAAGTTGAAGCAGGAAAGATGAGTAATGATGGGGAGCCGTTTGAATGGTGGACATGTTTATTTGTATAAAATGGAGATATTTGAGTATGTATTATTTTGCATTAGTTCCCTTCATATTCTTTGCACTCGGTCATGTTGTGTCTCCAGTAACAAGCTGTGGTTGTCATCGGTGTTCTTCTGCTGTAAATCTTTCATCCTTCTCCCTTGTTTGGCAGTTGAGTTGGTAATTGCCGCCTTTCACTCTCTGTTCTTTTTCATCTTTGTGTAAAAATGATTAAGATGAAGTAAATGTCACACTGATCCATGTGAGAAATATGAGGCCAAAGTCTGAGGGCTCTTCATTCCTGGAGGAGGAGATGCCGCATGAGAGCTGTCGCTGTGTTTCAGGCAGAGCATTACAATTCTGTATAAAATTACATTTATTGGTTGACTGATTTCTTTTATATTTTGTGTCTCGCACTTTACTGTTATGGGTTCATAAGGCAAGATGCAGCTGCATTGGTGACACATTTCATTACAACATGACATTATTTCACCGCTCGGTCTTAAACTAAATATTCTCCCAGGCCAATAAATATTTGCTGCAAAATAAACGGTTCCTTTCCTGAACAGTTTTTAATTTTATAGTCAACATATATCAAAGGACCGTTTGGTCATAATCTCCTGAAAATCATAAAGTAACCTATTCTGGTAAATTATTGACAACGTGTTCATATAAAACAGACTGTATTCAATGCTAAATGTCCCAATGTCTGATGTTAGGAGGTTCCCGTCCCATATCTCCACTCATAACCAAACTAAAGTATATCTGTGAACTCCCAGAAAGAGACGGAATAGCTCTGTGAGGCTCAGCGTCACGGCCTCTATGGTCACAGAGAACAAAATACCAGACGCACATTCAGACACGGGACACGTGAGTCCTGGACTCGTGTGGAACCTCAGGTTATCGCCTGCAGGCCGAGAACATGGACGGCTTCTTCAAATGCCATCAAGAGTCATGCCGAGATCGACATTTCATTCAAATGTACTGTTACACTGAATTGCATACATGTAAAAAAAAATGTATTAAAAATAAACATGTAAAAGAAGGCAATATATACAATGTGAGAAATGGCAATAAAAGACAATTAATAAGAAAAGACTTTCAGATAGACACAAACCAACCAAATCATCTTATCATGTATGAACTGCGGCATTTTGAAAGAGCTGGAGCCTTCTTATTGTTCCTTTGGGATTATTAACAAGCTTTCTACTCTTTCAAGGTAAACTGCTTCTTTTATCGTGCACTGCCACGACAAACAATGCACTTTGCAAGCACTCAAATGAGTTCTAGATAACTGATTCTGTCTCATATTTCAGATTGCTGAGATACTATTTGATATATGGTATGTCATGTCCTTTATTTCCATTTTGCTTGGATTAAATTCAAATTTGCATAGTGCCCGGCACCTCAAAGCAGTAGAACAATGTGTATTCATATCTAAAACATCTTTAGATAACGAAGTTAGGTGAAAGTTTCACACAGACACTTGAAAATAAAGTACTTTTTACTTGAGGTAAAGCGAAATGTGTCAAGTGAGGAATAAAATGCATTTGTTTTCATGTGAATATGAAACAAGAATTATAAAAATATGCAGAAATACAGTCAAATTTTCTCGTACGATGCAAGATGAAAACCAGTACCCACCTGAGGGCGAATTACACATTGGAGAGTGTGTCAGTGCCAAGGACTAAGAAAATAAATACAAATAAAAGCTCAAAGAAACAAATGTGTGTCTTTCCTCTTGCAGCATTTTTTCCAACTATTGTCAGAATATCTTTCATATTTTGATCTCATCACCAGCTTAGTTGTGTTTAATTAAAAGCATGCTTAACATTCTAAATTCAGTGGCCTCTTCGGCTTTTTGTTATGAACTGATAATGTGCTGATGAGCCAACCTGTGGGTTTCAGTTACTCGGCCGGATCAACAAAAAACACATTACGAGCCTCAAAATATGAAAATCATATTGTTGGACTGTTGCTGTTGTGTACAGACGGTAATGTGACTCACGTCCACCTCTCACCTTGTGTCTATAACCTGTGAACAAACAAAGAAGACAAATGAGCCTCTTAAATGGGCTGTGATCAGCTGTTGATCAAAACAGCCAAGAGTGGTGGTTCAGCTCCGTCACATTTAGATTTACATCAGCTCACAGAGGCACACACACTCACACACACTCACACACACACACACATTACATTACATTACAGTTCATTTAGCTGAGGCTTTTATCCAAAGCGACTTACATGCTATACAGTAGACCGTAGACACAGCAATGGTGAGCAATGAGGGTTAAATGTCTTGCTCAAGGACACAACGACATGGACTGGCTGAGCCAGGGTTTGAACCTCTGACCCTCTGATTGAAAGACTGACTTGCTAACCACTGAGCCACAGTCGCCCCCGCACACGCACACGCACACACACACGCACACACACACAAAGCATGTCAGAGAAGTAATTCTCTGAATAGGTATCTTAAGGATTTTATTAATACTCTGAGCTGCTCTTATTAATACTTGGTTTGTTTTCATGACTAAATAATTCATTTAAATATATATATATATAATTCTAAAATCAAATACATTTAGAACAGGATTGAAATGTATTCATATATATATATATATATATATATATATATATATATATATATATATATATATATATATATATTAACAACAGCAAAGTCATTAATATCTCACTGGAAAAAATCTAAAATGACAATTAAATAAATAACATTCCTGAGAATTAGATCTACTAATGCCAAGATTTTGTTTTAATCTTTAATTTATTTCTTTATCATACAGTTAGGAATCATAAGGGAATTTGTTCATAACCACTACCTGGCAAAATCAAATGAAAAAGATAATGCTTAGAATATTTGACATACTTTCCAGGAAGGTGCTGAATAGAGTTAGTTATGGTGCTATTAGATTGCTGTTAAATCGCCCCTTTGATACAGGTTGCTGCTGAAAGCGGGAGACAGGTTTATATATATATAAAGTATTAGCTTTTAAAGATATATATATATATCTTTAAAAACTAATAATTAATACACTATTTTAAAGACACATCTAGTCTGTTCTCATGCCAAGGTAATTGTTTACTTTGATCAAACTCTCTCTCTCTCTCTCTCTCTCTCTCCCTCTCTCCCTCTCTCCCTCTCTCGCCATGGTGATGTGTGGTGGTTACCGCTCAGCTGCTTTGGCCACGCCCACCTGCTCCCCCTCCCTCCCGGTACTCATAACCGGCGGACAGCCTGAAACATTAAAAGCAGAAAGCTGGAGACAAACAAACTAAAATTCCCTCAGAGGCTCACGGAGCGACAGGAAGTGCAGCGGGGGTTATCTCTCCAGAAGAGGACGGGACAACGCGCCGCTCAGATCCTCTCCCTCCGCAGTCCGCTCCTCAGCAACAGCCTCCATCAGCAGTTGAAGGCAGAGACTCCCCGGTCCCAGAGCGCGTTGGATCTCCCCTGGAACGATAAATAAAAAGGTAAGGGAAGTGGACTCAACGCAGACCTCCTCGGGGTTCAGGTTCTCGCGTCCTTTTGGGTCCTTTTTCAAAGTGCCACACCACGAAGGAAAGGATCCAACCAACAATGATCCTTTGTCCCCTGAGACCTGCTGACATTATTCCGCTCAATGGCGTCCTTTGAGATTTGTCCCTGTGTGTGTGTGTGTGTTTGATGGAAGCTGGTCAGTCAGAGACGAGAGCTTTGTTGTTGTTGTTGTTGTTGTTGTTGTTGTTGATCCAAGTTCACGCACCTCCTGCCGTTGAGCACGCACACGCGGTGCAGGTTTACAGTTTCTTCTCGGTGACTTTTATTATTTTAGTTGCTGCTGGGACGTTGTTGTTTTTTATTTATTATTTTGCATGTGACTCTGGCTTGTTAATACATCACCAGGCAGACAGAGTGCGTTTTGCTGACCACGAGGAAGTGAGGCCGGGCTCAGAGGTGATAGGGGGACTTTTGGGGGAGTCAAGGCAACAACAGCTCGTTATGTTTCCGCTTTGGCCTCCGAATGGATCATTGACTTGATGGAGACCAGAGCTGCCCTGTGACCGCACAGACAGGAAGACACTCACAATATATATATATATATATATTATGTGAGGGGACATTTACTGTACATTTTTAGGGAATTAAAATAAGCGTTTGCAGTTGAACAGTAAGGTGTAGATCAAGTAATTCTGTGAAGAGGCCACAAGGGATATCTCACTTCTCAGAAAGCAGCCTGTTGCTATACAGTTGGGTTCTGCTCAGTCATTGTTGTTGGGGATGACACTTTGTGTTTTTTGTCACAACATACAAAGAGCACTGTTTCCCAACTGGGAGGTGTCACACACAAAGACATACACACACACACTCGCTCACACACACACACACAGTCATTCTGGAAAGTGTCAATCTCAAAGCGAGAACAGTAGAGGTTGTGAAAGCGGAGTGGGAGGAAGAAGATTTGGAGACTGGATGGAGATGAGATGATGGAGACGGATACGGTGTCGAGTATCTGTGTGAAGGCACTGAATGGAGTGTGTGGTGTATTCATGTGTCAGCAGGTGTGGCGGTTTTTGATGTTGTGTACCTACATTGGTTCTAACGTCACTATAGACGTATCAGCCTCCATGAAAAGATGTGGGTGAGCGATGGATCGGTAGGTCGAACCACAAAGTTTCCCCATGCAAATACGCACAGTGGCTTTGTGTCTTTTGATACACAGCATGTGTGCCCGAGTTATACTTCAATCGGGAAGTCGATGGGTTTATGACGCTCGAGTATCCCGGCAAAACATTCTCAATTTGAATGCAAATGGGAGGAGGGGGTGGGGGTAAAGTTGCAGAGGGGATGGCACTTCCATGCGTGCGATTTATTTTCTAGTTTGCGTACCTGCTCCAGTGAAAGGCTTTCCAGACAATACAGTGGAGTCGTACTTCCTCAAACGTTACCTCTGTACTATTAATTCTAAACCAAACAAAGCCTTTCACCCCCCTCTCCCTGTAAGGCGATATGTGTGCAGTGAAAGTCCTCGGAGTGCGGACGAAAGGCTCGGAGCGCTCTTTGAGTGTTTGAGAAAGATAAGTTATTAACCCTAGAACACCAATGTTAAAAATAGTCACACTATCAGTATCGTCGGGTATATTTCACCCGATACAATGCACCTGATAAAATATATTAAATTACAACAATACAAGGCCAATTGAAGTACTCTTCTTTTATTTTACCCTATAGAACTAAAAATGAAAAACAGGTGTCATGGGGGACCCTAAAAAAAGGCAAAAACATCAGGTGAAAAATTAGTGAATTGTCAATAAAACATGATTTAAAATATAAATAATGAACCTATGAACTTGTCTGAATTCTTTTCACATTATATCACTAACATCAGGTGAAAATCACCCGAACACGTGCCAGTCGACAAAAACAGGGATTGGAGCAGAGACACACCCAATAACGTCAGTGAGCAGCCTATAGGGACCCATGCAGCCAAAAGCAACACAATGAAAACAACGTAACCAGAATCGCTCGGGTGAAAATCACCCGACGTTAGTGTTCTAGGGTTAAGCTCACAAAAGTATCAAAGGTGAGGAGTTGGGAAAGTGGCAGGTGTTTCCCCTCCTCCTCCTCCCCCACCTCTCCCTTCCACGGCACAGTCCCACTGTTAATGTGTCACCTAAGTGGCAGTTCATAATGACGCAGTGGCACTTAGCACCAGCTATGACTGTTGCTGTGCACACACACACACACATGACTGTGTCGTGCCTACAAATTGGTGTCATGACGAATGAACAAACGTATTTGAATTCGTCACATTAAATCGTTCACGAGACAAAAAATAACTTGAAGAGCTGTCAACACCTGCTGGACTGTATTGATGGACCGGTGTCTTTTCTCTTCTTTCCCCCCCCCATCTATAGGGAGAACAATCCGCAGCCAAAATGGGATGCTTTGGATTCCTCAAAGTCATGATGTTTGTCTTCAATGGCATCATCTTTGTAAGTTTGAATGTTTCATGAGAAGTACTTCTAAAAATAACTTTGCCAGTTTTACATTTGACCTTCGTGTGAATCACGAGTCGGCTGCTCTGTGAAAGATGTGGCAAAGCATGCAAACAAATGTCAAAGGAAAGGTGGTAAGTTTGGGCACAGAAATGAATCATTTTGAAAGACCAAATTTGATTTGAAGTAAGAGAATGTTGAAAATGTAAAGTATCGGCTGTCCGACTGTTATTCCCTTCTTACTGGTCAGAAACACGTCAGTCGTGAAAGACATTATTTAAAATTTTAATAGTGCACGGCCATGAAGTTGTTGGACTAAATAAAAGAATGAATGGTCCAATTTGTATCAGCAGAGGCCAATATATCCTGACTTCTAGACCACTTCCAGCTCCAAAAAGTTGGATCCTACATGTCCCACAATGCACCTCATCTTTCATTGAAACCTCCTTCTGTTTTCGCAGGATGAGTAGTACTCCAACTTTAAAGCACTTGTAAAAATCGGTTCACGCTTCCCCCTCTCTCCCCCCATCCCCTCTTCTTCTCCCCCGTCACTGCCCCCAGCTGGCGGGTGCCGCCATCCTGGGCGTTGGGATCTGGGTGAAGGTGGACAGCGGCTCCATCCTCAGCTTCCTAGGGAAAATCGATAACGCACCGACGGAGCTGCACCAGCTGCTCAACGTGGGCTACCTGCTGATCGCCATAGGACTGCTCCTGCTCGTCATCGGCTTCCTGGGCTGCTGCGGCGCCGTCAGAGAGAGCACGTGCATGCTGCTGATGGTAGGCCGGTCGTCTGCTGCTTTGTGGAGGGTGAACGGATGAGTCAGCGTTTTTATTTGGAGACCCAATGGAGAACATGACGGGAATATGGTATTTATGCGTTTCTTGTATTTGAGGAACGTTACCGTCCTAACACAGGTCTGATTCAGTTGCACTTTGTAACATTGTGTCACAGTTTTTCTCTTTTCTCTACTAATTTCTGGCATTTACACTCTGAAAACACGCTGTAAGGAAAGGCAAACACACTTAATGTGGCTTATTAAAGGCTGATTAGGTATTCATCCAGTGAAATAGAACATATTTTCCCTTTTGGAAATGGAACTAATATTCCCTTTTGGAAATGTCATACATTTTCCTTTTTTAATAATACTTTTCTGCAAATCACTGAAGTTGAGTGTGGGCGTCTTTGCATTCACTCAGCTCAAGTGATTTATATTGCGTGACCATTATTTAAAGTTACGTGGTTAAGTATAAAAGGTGAGGAAGTTCACTGGGTGTTTGTGGATAGGTCAAAAATAATCGCTGACTTTATGCTTGTTACACAACAGTTGCTACGAGTGAGAAAGTCGGTTGAAAATCCTATTATTAAAACCCTATTATTTTTTTACGTTATGTTATCATTTTAACAAAAATACACAAGGTTTGTTTCTAACCTCGACCAAGTAGTTCAGATGCCTAAACCAATCCAATTGTTTAAACTTTACTGATATAAAACACTAGGTGTATCCCTTTTTTGCAAAAGCGTACGATGCCAAGATGTTTTTCTGACTACAGGGTTGTGGAAATGTTGATTAAAAAAAAAATCCAATAAAATATGTAATTTGTTTTTTCCCACTAGTTTTTCATCATAGTCCTGATAGTCTTCATAGCAGAGGTTGCAGGAGCAGTGGTGATCTTGGTGTTCAGACCCTTGGTGAGTCAAAAGAGGAACTTTTCCACCATCATGACAGGCGCTGCCTTCAGTTGCCCAGACAAAAACGCTCCCGTATGCTTGCATTTTAGGCCAACGATTTGCTTACCAAGTTTGGCACCGCTGCCGTTGGGAACATCAAGAAGGACTACGGGAAAAACCCTGACATCACGGGACTGTGGAATACCACAATGAGCACGGTGTGTAACTGCTGAGCAGAAGCGTGGTCGCTTTTGCTGATACTTTGTGTGACGCGCTCTCTTTTGTCTCCACATTAGTTAAAATGTTGTGGATTCTACAACTCCTCCGACTTCACGGACTCGCCATATTATGTGGACCACGACAAGCAATACCCACCACAGTGCTGCCCGAGCATGGAGAGCCCCTGTAACCAAATAGTGGCTAACAATGTATGAGTTTGGAAGCAGAAACAACAACAAAACAACATCCATGTGCATCATCCAAAACACGTTTTTAATTTATAATGTGTTTTTCTACCTTTTACCGCTACTTTCTTTTTCTTTTATTTTTCCCTCAGGCAACTGGGTGCTTCCCAATGATCAAGAAGCTGCTTGATGACAACACGGTGGTCATTGTGGCAGTGGCCCTGGGAATTGCAGCGGTGGAGGTACGACCTTATCTCTCATCCCACTTTTGATTAGGCTGAGGATATATACTCAAGATAAAATCCACACTTTATTAGTTATAAAAATAAAATAAAAAAACAACACATCCTTTTTTTTGCACACATTTTCTTACTTTACTTTTTATTGCTTGTCTTACTAATATATATATATATATATATATTCTCCCCAGATATGTGCCATGACTGTTTCCATGATCATTTTCTGCCGAATAAAATCCCGGGGGGACTAACTGCAAATGGTGATGGCCTTGGAAGGATCATTTTAGTCACTGGGGTCTTTCTACTTCCTCTGTCGCCTCTAGAAGAGCGAAGGAACATGCCTTTATTCTGCAAAAAAAAACAAATAAAAAGCCTCATCAATAAAGGTAGTTAATGTCATATCTCTGGCAATCAGAATTACTGAATGACATAACAACTGTATTTTTACTACGTTTAAATCTATCTAACAGATGCCGCATATGAATGTAAATGATCACACTACACTTTGTCAAACGGCCTACACACACTGTCTACTTCACCAGAGACCTTTTTAAATCTGCTACTACCTGGAACACGCGGCCAGTCAATGAGGAGTCACATGATACCTGTGTTATTGTGATAATTAAACATATAGGCTGGCATGTCGGGCACGGGAACCACTATTGTTAATGTTGATGGCAGGATGCATGCATGTAAAACTGCAACATATGCGATGCACTAGTTCTATGTTTGTTGTATGGTGATCAATTTTTGAAATAAAGTGCAACCTATTTCTAGAATGTGTTTGAGTTGAGTTGTGTGTGTGACATTGGTTTAGGTTTAGGGACCTGCTAACTGCAGAAAAACAGTTGCTAACAAACATTCCTCTACTTCTTCTTTTATTTAGAAAAGAGGATGTTTTTTAAAGTGGGTTCCATATTAATGTCACTTGAAACAATGGAAATAGTGGAAACATGACCTCTGATTTTATTCAGGCTTTTGTTTAGACAAGATAACATTTATCACATGTATATTTATCTGAATTGGAATTGAGCCAATTGTTTTGGTTTATTTAGCATGATAAAAAAAGTACAATGGCAAATGTTAATATGTAACGTGGAGCATATTCCGTTTACCCTTTCTTTTAGGTAGGCCGGCTTTTTGGATTTGCAACATGCATCTACAAAAGGAGCAGCCACCATTTAACCTTAGAACACTAAAGTCGGGTTTTCACTCGAGAGATTGTGGTTACGATATTTTCATTGTGTTGCTTTTGTCTGCGTTGCGTGAGTCCTTGTGTAGCTTTATGCTGCTCACTAACGTTATTGAAGGTGGGTGTGTCTTTATTGAAGCTATACGTGTCTCTCTGCTCCAATCACTTTTTTTTCAGGTGATTTTTCACTGACTTTAGTGATAGAGGTTGAAAAAATTTCGGATGGGTTTTGTCATTGAAGGGAGACTTTTCCTTCACTGGTCAAGGCTCACATGTCCCAGGAACAGATCGACCAAAGATCAAGTACATAGCTCCATTATTTATATTTCTAATTATGTTTTAGTGACAATTCCCTAATTTTTCACCCGATTTTTAAGCCTTTCTTTAGGGTCCCCTCATGATACCATGATTTTTGTTTTATGAGAAGTCCAATTGGGTAAAATAAAAAAAAAAGATTACTTCCATTTGCCTTCTATTGTTTTAATTTTGATAAGAAGTATATTTTATCAGGTACATTGTATCGGGTGAAATATACTCAACGTTAGTGATTGTGTTACTATTTTTGATGTCAGTGGTCTAGGATTAAGGAAGCTGGGACGAAGAAAAAGCTGTTTGTCCACATGATTTAGTTGTGAATCACTTTGGACTCTGGTTTCATTTGCTGCTCTGCAGTCTGGAAAGAGACACACACGCACACACACACTCCTATTCTTCTAGTGGCGGCCCCAAAGCACAGTTTCCCGCGACAGCACCCCCTACAGGCCCAAACTGTCATTATCCCACTTAGCTGCAGCTCTCCCAATTCAGACTACTGTGACGGACAGGCCGCATTCACAGAGCCATGAACAGAAACAACTTCTCCTACAGCCGTCCCAGTGATGTCCACATCGGCTCCCAGTGCAAGTTCATCATCTGCAAAACCTACTTCTGTCAACTCTATCCTCTCTCTGTCAAATTCGCCCCAGCTCAAGCCCACTCCCTTGTTACGTCATCACAACAAACGGCGTGTGAATTCAGCCAACCTCAGGAGTCTACTCAGATCCTCTCAACCAATCACAAAGCACTTCTTGAAAATTCCTCTGTTCAACACCCGGTCACAAAGCAACAACGGCCTAATCATCACTGAATGAATTACTGACAACAACCTTGATATCCTTTGTCTCACTGAAACTTGGCAAAAACACCTGGACTATAATCACTAAACCAAACCACCCGTACTGGATATCATTACCTGGACCAACCACGCCTTGATGGCAGCGGAGGAGGAATCGGCGCTCTTTACCGCCAACACATAAAATCCAGTCTACCATCCAAACCCCATTCTCATTTGAACATCTGACCTTCAAGCTCTCTGGTCCTAAACCTCTGGTAATTTAAATTATCTACCGACCCCAAACCCAACCTGTCCTTCCTCTCCGACATATCTGAATTCCTGACCCAGCTCTGCTCCCTCTCACCTTCCATCCTGCCGCTCGGTGACTTCAACATCCACATCGACTCATCTGACTGTAAAACAGACACAGAATGTCTGGACGTGCTTGGATGCTTCAACTTCACTCCGCACATTCATTTCCCAACCCAGAACCACGGTCACATCCTGGACCTGGTCTGCACCACAGAAATCACCATCAATTGACCTCACCATCTACGACCACCTTGCCATCACCATGGACATTGACAGGCCCATCCCAGAACCCAAACCGACGTGACCATGACCCTCTGTTATATGAAGTCCATCTGCCACTCATTCCTGTCAGCTTGTTTCACTACTCCACTTCATGAAATCCCCGAAACGCCAACAAGAGCAACTCTTCAACAAAACTGGCCTCCCAGTACACACCCTGGCTTAGAAGGACTACATACAGCAATACAAACTGGCTCTCACCACTGCACGCTCCCACTACTACCCACTACTCGGCATCATTCACTCCGGTTCCGCCAACCCCAAGATCCTCTTCTCCACAGTACATACTTCTTCAACCCTTGGATAATCACTCTCACTCCTCCACAACTGAGAAATGCAACTCTATCCTTTTATTCCACAAAAACAAAATTGAGACCATTTACAACCAACGTGTCACTTCCACTTGAATGTATTATGCAATTGTGGTAAAAAGCCCAAATAATAACTGAGTAGGACAAGGGCAGTCTAAGGAATGCTGTGTGAACGTGGGAGTTCAGCTGAAAGGCTCAGGAATGTTGTGGGGGGTTGTCAAACTAAAACCTAACAGTCAGCGGGAGGGATGAAGATCAGAACGATGTCTTGTCCGCAGGCCTGGAATAGGTGCTGACCATATGGAAAAGGGGCTGACTTTAAGCTTACAATACTGAGACATTATCAGCAGATGTTTTTGCCTACTGCCGGCCAGGTAACTTCTACTCCGGTCTGCCATTGAATGCAGTTGACTGAATGCACTGACTAAATGCAGTCATTGCCTGCATTGGATCTCTATTCTAGGGGATATATTTGATGTATTTCATAGTATGATTCAATTTGTAGTTGTGTTTTCTTTACTTTTGATATAAACATTTTTGTTATAACTGAAACCATCTGCAGAAACAGAGAGAGACGGAGATAGGTGGAGAGGATGCATGAAAAGACTGTGGTAGAGTGAGGAAGGAAAGAGGATGACTAAACATGTTTTATAAGAAGTGTGAGGGGAAAGGAGACAACGAAAGGCTGGAGGGATGGAGTGATAAGAACAATGAAACAAAAATAGAAAGGATACAAAGATAAAAACTTATTTCTGACAAATCAAATCAAACTGATTTCGGTGATGGAGGAGCAGAGGATGGAGTTAATGATGGCTGCACTTCTACACTGCCATCACCGAGTCCATCCTCTGCTCCTCCATCACCGTCTGGTACGCTGCAGCCACTGCCAAGAACAAGGGCAGGCTGCAGCGCATCATTTGCTCTGCTGAGAGGGTGATTGGCAGCAATCTGTCGTCCGTCTAGGACTCATCTTCAGGCTCATCTTACACACCAACAGCATTTTTAGGGCAGGCTTTACAAACAGCTCCTTCCTTCCTGGTGTCACACATTACAATCAACACTGCTTCCAGCAGGTCACACAAACCACAACTGTTAAACTGTTCAATATCAATATTTCCTATGGGCATAATGTGAATTCAACCAGTCAGTTAAATTTGAGCTTTTTACTGTTTAATTATGGATCATAAACCTATTTAGGCCTTTTTAACTGATGCTTGTTATTACACTATAAGCCCTTTGCTGTAAATGCTGCAAACTCATCTTATCTTAGAGACAATGGAGAAAAAAAAAAAAAAATCCTTTTGTAAAAGGATGGTTCAGTGTTCCCAATGCTAAAGGAGATAAGAAAGGAAGCATTGAAACACCTCCTTAGCATTTCAAGAATTCGAACAGCTCTCATCATGGCGGCCACTTAGATACTTCCGGGTCATTTCACTCAGTTATGGACCTTCCTGAGCAAAGCCGACAGCAGCCTATTTATGCTGCGTTTGCATTATGTCCCTCATTATTTGTAATTTTAGTATCCAAGTTAATTACTGTCATCTTCTGGTGGCCTCCATTACATTTCAGTACTGGAACACTTGTCTCCTGCGATCTCTTTATTGTTACTGTTCATCGTCAATGGACACCTTGAATGCTTCTATGTTTTGTAAGTTATTATATTCTGTATGTGTATTTGGAGATGCCGGTGAAAGCTTTTCACATGATTGCTGTTGTGAAAAGCCGGTCTGGAGGCAGAGCTGTCTGAGGAGGAGCAGGAAGAGGGAGGGGCCTGGCTTGATTGGAGCGCTTTGAGTTAATGACCCAATCCCAATGTCCCCCCTAAACCCTCAAACCCTGAACCCTCAGGGACTCACTGAAGTCAGCTGGTAACTGGTTCAGTGTGAGAGGCTGTGAGGCCTTGTACTGGTGTAAATATGAATGGGATGGCACTTTGCTGCAACGTATAAGAAGATGAGTTATTTCAATGACTGGGTTCAGGAGGTCAGTGAAGGTCTCATGAGCTGTGTAGGTGTGAAACCTGTCAATCATCCTAGCTATCTATAAGTGCCCACCCTCGAGAATCAAATAAGATCATTATATTCTCGACTTCTGACAAAAACTGTTAATAAAAGTGACATTTTATTTGTCTGCTTCTGTATTTTCATTATTTTATTGTGAAAAATGCAGATCATTATATTCTCGACTTCTGACAAAAACTGTTAATAAAAGTGACATTTTATTTGTCTGCTTCTGTATTTTCATTATTTTATTGTGAAAAATGCAGATCATTATATTCTCGACTTCTGACAAAAACTGTTAATAAAAGTGACATTTTATTTGTCTGCTTCTGTATTTTCATTATTTTATTGTGAAAAATGCAGATCATTATATTCTCGACTTCTGACAAAAACTGTTAATAAAAGTGACATTTTATTTGTCTGCTTCTGTATTTTCATTATTTTATTGTGAAAAATGCAAATTTGAAAGCTCCACGTGTCTTTTAATTTTTTGTCTAATCAAACATCAAAGATAAATATAAGATCCACACATTATATTAGTGGCTAGCACGGTGGTGTAGAGGGTTAACGCCCTCACCTGTCACCCATGAGGTCCGGGTTCGAAACCCCGGACACGCGTCCCTGCCGAACGGAGTGATCCGGCTGATCTCGGAGCGGGACGTCCTCAGTAGCGGTGTGGAGATGGCTCCCCGTGCTAGGTGGGTTTACTAGTTGGCAGTTACTAGGTTTCCTCCCACTTAAATTGCTTAAATTGGCACCCAGACCGTGTGATTGTAGCTAATATACCTGCAATTGCCAGGGGGTAATAAGACAATTTAAAAAAATACCTTTTTTTTTTTAATTGTTGATTAATTAAACAAATATTAATATATATATAATAAAAAATATATAAATATATTTTTAAAATTCCAAATAATATATATTTTAACATAAGGATATAAAAAGGACATAAAAAAGGATATAAAAAAAGGATATAATAATT
The DNA here is from genome assembly GCA_023566465.1 of Cottus gobio. Classification (NCBI taxonomy): domain Eukaryota; kingdom Metazoa; phylum Chordata; class Actinopteri; order Perciformes; family Cottidae; genus Cottus; species Cottus gobio. The sequence continues at coordinate 17,909,567 of CM042232.1, read as the reverse complement.
ATGTAAGCATGCTATGTTTACATGTGTTCAACGTTATCTTTGTTGCAGCTTAAAGCGCGAGCCGCGGGCTGTTTTTATTAATATTGTAACGGTAAATTGTGACTTGTAATCTTAACCTGTTATGTTATAAGACTATTTTACTCTGGTGATGAGAACCGGGAGTTGCAGTGTTGTTTTGCTAGCTTAATGCTAACGTGTCGTTGATGACAGGAGACCGAGGAGGCAGCAGGTGCATCATTCAAAGTTTTGACTTTCTTTCCGTCCCACCTGTTCAACAGTTAATATACTGAAAGATGCTGTGAGCGGAAACTACAAGTAATAACAACAGAGGGGACAAAAAGACGAAAGCACGCCGGAGCCTGGATTTAGCAGGTAGGCTATTGATAACTTTGTGTTCATGAGGATCCGCGACGAAGCCTGCTGTTTGTCTGTGTGTTTACATCGTGTTTGGGAGCATGAATACCATCCTTGTAGAAACGCATGTACAGCCGATGTTGTTCACGGAAGAATGAAATGAAACATCTCGTTATGTGACGCTGTCGTCATTATATCAGCTTGTGTTGGCTTTAAATTAGCCTAAAAATGCATGATTCCTGTCAGTAAACAGACCCCTAGGCCGGTTGCGCCGCCCACAGTTAACGCAACGTATGGAGATCGTGTGTATTTGTTTTCTTCTACTTCAACGCTTAATGTTATTTAGTTAAGAAATCGTTATCGTTTGTATTGTTGTACAGTCGTAAACTGCATGTACTTCAACATTTGTGTTATATCTCAGAAAAGAGGAAACAAGAAAAAGCATCATATGTTTGTGTTTAGTAAATTCTTCTTGTTACTGTCTATACAGCCAACTTTCTCAAGGATCTTACACAGGAAGGGCAGGTTAGAGATAGGTCTGTAGTTAGCCAAGACCTCTGGACTGAGAGTTGGCTTCTTAAGAAGAGGTTTAATTACAGCCACTTTGAAAGACTGTGATACATCCTGTTGTGGTCCAGGAGACAGGTTACTTGTTACTGTCTATACAGCCTGCTAATAATTAATATCTTAAACAATTATTATATAATATTTTGTGCTGTATTTTATATTTGGTTAATTATTATTTAAGTTAATTCAATGAGTTAAATCAACAATACATTGCAAGAGTATTCAACTCAGTTTATTTTGTATAGCCCAAAATCCCAACTCCACTTTCACTAAACTAGTAATGATGCGAATGCGGACGTCACTGATGTGGGGCTGGCCTGGTTAAATACATGTTTTATGGACCACAATAAGCTCATCTTACACATCAACAGCATTTTAGGGCAGGCTTTACAAACAGCTCCTTCCTTCCTGTCACACATTACAATCAACACTGCTTCCAGCAGGTCACACAAACCACAACTGTTAAACTGTTCAATATCAATATTTCCTATGGGCATAATGTGAATTCAACCAGTCAGTTAAATCTGAGCTTCAAGGACCCTGAAGTGTCCCTCCCCTCTGGCAGGAGGCTGCAGCCCATCAGGACCGAGACCTCACGCCAAGTTGATGAGCCCGGGCTAATCAACAGAGCCCGGGTCCCCCACTGATTGACTCCCCAGGACAATTTCTTACCGGTCACTCCCCTGCACACCCCTTTATACATAATATTAAAATACACATGTCACTTTAACATACATTACACGTTAACACACACTTACAGTACACTTTACAGCACTGTTATCTGTTGTGCACTTTATTCTATTTTATACACTATTGTAAATGTAATGTTTCTGTTGCAATATGTTGATTGTTGTTGGTTGTGTTTGTATAATGTCTAATGTACACAACACCTGCCAAGTCAGATTCTTTGTGTGATTCTGATTCTGATTGTTTCTTCAGCATGCTTTGATGCTTGTCTCTGCTTCCTTTTGTGCATTTCAGTTTCCTGTATGCTTTACCAGTAAGTCGGCATGTTCACCAGGACCTGGGAAATGGCACACCCGCAGCCATCACTAATGTTATTTCAATCAGGCGAGAGTTGGGAATTTAACAATAGATTTATTACAACGGTAATAGTGCAACAATGGAATAGTGCAAAGTCTTTGGCGATCGGACTCTATCCTGAACCAAGATAAACAAGGGGCAGCGAAGCCGAGTTCTGACCCGGCAGAATCCCCCTGGAGTCCAGACACTGGTGGTGGTGGTGGTGGTGGTGGAGGAGAAGATAACAAAACTCAAACTTGATCTGTGTATGCAGTAAAATGACTCTTCATTTTTCTTTGTAGCTTCTGAGACCAACCCAGTCTCCTGCTGAAAATGATGAGCCCGAAATTTGCAATGAGGAGGCCATGACTACAGGGACAGGTAGGGAGGATAACAGAGTAAACAATATGAATTAAAGTTATCTAATGTAAGAAAGAGCAGTATATGACAGTACTTGATGAACCAATATGCATTGTTTGCTCAGAAGTGGGTGTAGTAAAGGAGTAAATCACCACAATATAATACCCATGCAGAAAAATGATAATGACAATGACGGCCCCCATGAGGTCTCATTCCAACAAATCTGCCTACTGCCTAATCTGAGTCTGACACCCCTGCTATATGCCTTTCTGCCGTTTTTAATGTTATGCAATACAAGGCAAGGCAAGGCAAGGCAAGTTTATTTGTATAGCACATTTCAACACAAGGTGATTCAAAGTGCTTCACATAAAACCATTAAAGCATAAAAACACAATGCAAAATAAAAGATTTAAAAACAATTAAAAGCATAAAAACACAATCAAAAATAAAAGATTTAAAAACAATTAAGAACAGTCATTAAAACAATAAAAAAAACAGTTAAAAGGCAGAAAGCAGTACAGTTTATTTTATTTATTTACACGTATCCTTGGAGGCCAGGAGAAAGGCTGCAATACCCAATACAGTGAACTCAAACGAGAAGCTTCTACTGTATCAGAGGGATACAGCGCTCGATCGCTGAGGTTTATAACACCAGTTCACAAATATTGTTTTATTTCTCCTTGCTTCGTACCATAGACTATGATTTTCCCTTTTATTCCCCTTTAATCCCCACAGATATGTAGTCGAACACTTTCTCCCAAGGAATTCTCAGTCCACTTTTGTGTTCTGATACACACGCTTTCAGATTTCGTTAATTCACCAAGACTTACAAAAACCACCCACACATTCCATGAAAAACAACAAATCTATCCCTGTGTCCTTAACCTTGCACCTCTTGGCATCGCTCCCTCAGCGGCATCGCTCCCACAGCGGCATCGCTCCCACAGCGGCATTATCTAAACCCTAAACTGACCGCCACCTTCATCGCTATATCGCTCCGTGACTTCAGGTGAGTCAAATGCTGAGAGAGGAGATCTAGAGGAGACAGCATCCAGTGAGACAACAGACCAGCAAGAGATCCCAGAGGCACAGGCAGATGCTAGTGTAGATGAGGAAGCCTATCATTTAGATTATTTTGCTCATCCTCAACCATCCTCAGCAGCCAACAAAACACCACCTACTAGCTAAAGTTTTTCACAGCAAGCATGGCACCAACCACAAGTGGTTGACATACAGTGAAAAAACACAATCACTGTATTGTTCTGTGTGTTTGACATTTGTACCTGCTGCAAGTGATAGTCCTTTCATAAAGGAAGGTATCAACCTATCCTTGTGGAATAGTTTTTGTTAACTTCTCAGCTTAAGTGGATTATTATTTAACCTTTACATTATTTGTTGAACCATGGTATTAATAAAAAAAAAAACTACAGGATAGTAAGAGCTGAACTGTTGCTTCATTTATCCAATTTCCACTACCATGGAAAAAGTGGGCTGGTCCCTTGGGCCTGAAATTCCCGGGCTGAAAAGTGGCCCCACTTCGGCCCTGCTGTAACCTGATGATGAATGAGGAGTATGACTGCCTGCGGACTGGAGGTGACGGGTGGAGGAGGGTCGCATCGGTTTGAGCTGAAAGGACAACTGAGGACAGCAGAGCAGAGAACCCCTTTAAAGTTTGACAGCAACGATATGATTGGCTTAGAGACACAACACTTAAAAGTGGACGCCCCCCAGATCAGCTGATAGTGTTATCGCTGGGAGAAAAGACAGACATTTATGAATGACCAGTGGTGTCAAGAAAGTCTTTCTTCCTGAACAACCGCTTAAGCTCCATTACACACCACGCACCCAGGAACATTGTCAGGCTGTGCAGCAATTTTATAGGTGCCAATGTCAAAATTACAGGTCATGTAATGAAGGCCGCTGATGCCTAGAATACGTTTACAAATATATTATCATTCTAATAGAAATCGCTGTATTCGGTGCTCAAAGTGGGCCGGTACTCACCGGAACACAGTACGGGCACTTCTACATTTACGTAACGTGACGATTTCTTTCTGCCGCCACTCTTTCGGCCCTGCAGCGTTTTCACACTGCGCTTCATGAGCCACAAAAAAAACAACGTGGCGAGCATTTAGACAAGCACGGGGAAGAGAGCGAGTTTGCTGTAAATTATCGATGCAAAGTTCACGTCTTTTTTTGGGAACTGTCATTTATACGTTCTGAAACATTATTTAAACGTTTTCAAAATCGTCTCTTGATATACAGAATATATTTTTACAAGGCAAACATTTCCAGAAGAATCAAATGTTCAGATGAAGGTTGTGATATTTTGTCTTAAAGCTTGGGCTCTATCTACAGTTATTATTGGTCCAAAATTGTTGTAAGTTGAAACCTTGAAATTGTCTTGAAGGATGTGCCCCAAACTCAATATTTTTTATTTACTGTAGAATGTGTCTTTTTATCCTGTTGCATAATATGTCCAAGCATCCTGACTAGGACACTGCTCCTAAAACCTGAATGCATATCTCACACTCCTCAGCTTTGCATACCTGCCTGCTGGCTGACAATTGTGGATTCCAGCCTGTAGCATCCTATACTAGTATATTAGAAAGCGATTCTATAAACTAAAAATAACAAAGCACGTAAAGTATGACCACTATGTGGAAACACAAGCGTCACTTTAACCGTATAATGTTTCATTAAGGATATTATTGGAGCGGTATAAGAAAAGATCCAAGGATATGGCAATAACATCTCAACTAATTATGACTGAAACAGCGGGATATAAGAAATAATAAATAAATAGGAATAAGTAGAGAGATAGGCTGATGGTTAGATTGTGTGCGCAAAAAAAGATAATAATTGCTGCTTTCGCAATATCGTTAAGCTATTAAGCTATAAGTTATTCATCCTTGTATGCAGTTGCTCCTTCAAGACTGATCAGGGTTTTGGGATCAATTAAGATGAAAAGGTGCTGAGCGTTTACAAAGGAGGTCTGAGGACAATAAATTAGAATACATTTTTTAACTCAAAGAATACTGTAATAGGCACAAAACTCACTGAGCGTGAGCACTTTGTTGTCTAATACAGACATCAGTAACAGGCCAGAGCATCTGTGTGCTATGTAAGAAAAGATGATGTGCAATCAGGAGCCTGTATGAGACGCAAAGTAAAAGGGTTTCCCCTTTCTACCAGTAGATAGCAGTATACTTGTATGCAAATCATACATTTAGTTAAATGTACCTGTGTCTTTGTTGATTAACTAGGTTATTGATTCAGATTTATTTATTGCCGTTTATTTCTTCTGATATTTAATGTTCATGGTTAATTTGCAGCATAGTTGTACACATCATGTATTTACTTCTTATATTTGTGTCATTTTAGAACCTAACATTCCTACATGGAAGAATGAGCATGTGTTGATCAGATGGCAATAAATATTGACAATTGAAAAATAAAGTTGGTTTATTCTTATTAAACACTCATAATTGACCTACCTTGTTGATTGATTTGTTACACTTTGTTGCATTGAAGGGTACAGAAGAGGTCAAAGGTCTAATATTAGAAGATATAATGTTGGTCAAATGCTGTGATCCAAATGCCATTGAGATACAAACAGTTTGACTAAATCTTACAAGAGCACAAACTAGATGAATTGATTCTTTTTACTTCTTTCCTACCATGTTATCTGTCTCGTGACCCCTCAGAGTGACCTCTGGAGCTGTAGGGGGATGCAGACCGTCAGGCTGGACTTGGGTTGGGATCCAATGCAACAGATTACCAGCTCTTTAGCATGTTGGACAAATCAGCATGGCACTGTCTCGTAAAAATTAAGTTCCCATCCAATAACACTATTATGCAGAAGCCTGCTTTGGGAGGAGGGCTGTTTAAAACTGTTGAAAACTGTGACCCATAATCTGAGAGGAAAAAACAAGGCCCTGAAATGTAGTAGAGATTGCAGTTTAGTAACATTGGAATGTAATTTTCGTGGGAGATAGGAATGTTTTGACGGCTTATCTCTAGTGGCAGAGATATATAATCTTGAAATACAATATTGGTTCCTCTTTTGTTGCAAATTTGATTCTTTGATCTATCATTACAAAAGGTCACATTTAGCCTGAGTACACTATTTTGGCCTTCATCGGCGTGTAAATGATCAGATCTCTTCCAGGTAGCATGTGCTTGTGATTCTATACAGGCAATATGACACGTCTCCTTTGATTAAAGTTAACAAAGTCTCAACAATAGTTTTTGTGATGTGTGACAGTTTATTGAAGAAAAGGAAATCTACTCAAACTGCAGGAGTCAGTCCTCTCTCCGACCATGGACACTTCACTGATGACTTCACTTCATTTGTGGACAGAGGAGTGCTGTGATTTGAAACAGCTCTTGTAAGCTAAAACTTTGATGATTAACTGCAGATGGAAGAATTTAGAAGAATTGAGATACAGCAATACAAGTAAAATACAGGAATGTAATCACGATGCAAAGGAAGGCCATGACCTACTGCTCTGAGCTAAGGAAGGCCATGAGCTTAGCCAAAGAAGGTCATTTTACAGGAACAACAAACTACCTCAATTGATATGTTATTTGTATAATCAGAATCAGCTTTAAGTGTGTACATATACAATGCATATGACTTATCCAAATGTACATGCAGAGATATAACATGTGTCTAAAAACAGGCAACAAACAATCATTTAACTATGTGAGACATCTTAGAAATGATAGTGTAGCTGTGCTCTCCATGTTTCAGTCTGATACAATAACTCATATAGTCAACTCCTCAAACAAAGTGCTACATTATGATGATGTGATTTAGTCAGAGGGGCGAAGACACTGACAGCAGAGTCAGAACAGGTTAGATGTTGATGACAGTAACAGTGATGATGTAGTAATGAAGGTCAAATGTGAAGCACAGGTGGTGCTCTGACTGGGTGGAAACTGAAGAGAGGTCCACTGGCGGCTGCTTAATACGAATAAACCAACTGTCTCTTTATTTTTCAATTGTCAATATTTATTGTCTCATCATCAACACATGCTCATTCTTCGATGTAGGAATGTTAGGTTCTAAAATGACACAAATATAACAAGTAAATGATGTGTACAACTATGCTGCAAATTAACCATGAACATTAATTATCAGAGGAAATAAACGGCATTAAATACATCTGAATCAACAACCTAGTATGGTTTGCATACACATATACTGCCATCTACTGGTAGAAAGGGGAAACCCTTTACTCTGCATCTCCTCATACAGGCTCTGCTGTGTTGACTCAAGAAACAGAACAATGAGGGAAAAGAAATCTGAGGCTAACAGCAACAACTCTTCGCACACAAATTACTTTGATTAAACTATATTACGAACTCTGTTGCATTAAACAATGCAATGAATAATTGAAAAGTATACATGGATATTAAACTGTCTGTAGTCACAACTAGTCAAACTACCCAAGTCCCTATACCCAAGTACTCAGCGGAGTACAGCTGAGCATAAAGTACCGAAGCACAGGAGCAAAGTACTCAAGGGAGTACACGTCTGTATACGTCTGTACAACTTTATAAATTTCCCCATTTTTCTCAATGATAGTCATAACACTTGCAATTTAATTAATACTTCTCTATCTTTTTACATTTTTTAAAATACTTCTATCTTTTTACATTTTTTTTTTTAAACTACCGGTACCCAAGTACTCAGAGGAGTACAGCTGACACGTCTTGGGTACCCAAGTAGGGAGTACACGTCTGTGTGTGGAGTTTGCCCCAATGAAAGCAGCGTGTTAGACATTTCTTATTTTCTTATTTAAGTCCGGTTGTTCAGTTGGAAAAAAGAAATGGTCATAACATTTTGAGATAAAGTTGATATAATAATTCACTATTTCTACAATAAAGTTGAACAATACTTTATAAATTCCCATACTGTTTCAATAGTCAAAACAATTGCAACTAAGCTTTTTACATCTTTACTTTTTTTATTTAAATTAATATTTTTTGTGCGACCTTAAATAGACTGAATTCTGAAAGAGGCCCGGGTTCGTACACCTGAGTGAGAGGCTACATGCTGTAAAACATCACAGCCGTAGACAGATATCAGAGATTCCTGGACTCCTAACTGGCTTGTTTTGTATAAGGGAAAGTTCACATAAGTCATAATCAATGAGAAAAAGTTCACCTAGAAGTATATATATATATATATATATACACACACACACATCTGTGTAGAGGAAAAAAAAATCCCAACAGTTAATGCACAGATCACGGAAAGAGAGATGTCAATGTTCGGTGGTGAGTCTTGGTCTGAAGACACAGAGGTGGAAAGTACACATTCGTGTCTTCATGCGTTCACTTGGCTCCTTCTCTTCAGGCTCGCTCCTGAACGTGCACTCCTCCACCTCTCACGCCCAGTCTGCACGTTACAAGCAGGAAGAGAGCCTTGAGCTAGAGGGCACACAAATACTCACGTTCATGCTGGAAAAGCTGAAGGAGATTTTTCTGTCACTGCAGCTTTTGGCTGTGCTGCCAGAGTTTTTATTCTGCTTGAATACGAACAACACTGTAGACACAAACATGAAATATAGTAACTACCACACAATGGAGCTGGACAGCAGTCTATCGATGTGGTTACCATAATAATCATGAATGTGTTATAACATATAGACAGAGGCTTCCTTCTCTCTGAGACTTAATATCTTTTCTGGACAATATCACATTATAATTATTATTATTACCAAACAATGTGAACTTGATAGGCTTAAATAAGTATTGTTTTTGTGTCATGATGAATATATTGATACTGCAACCGGACCCCGGCCGAGTCGGCAACCGGACCCGGTTTTCGTGTATATGTCTAAAAAGTCACCATCGCATGGTCCACAACTGGAACGTGCGGTGTTGGTGCGGACCAGCAATCGGACCCTGACCGACGCGTTTCTTCTGGCATGCCGGGTTCGGGCCGATGTTGGACCCGGTTAGTTTCGATTATGGCCCAGTGACGGCAGTGTCAGACACCGGAATAGGGCCAGTGTATTCGGTCAGATTCTGGGGCGTCATTCATCCCGAGTTTTAGCCGAGTCGGAAACCGGACCCGGTTTTCGTGTCTATATATAAATCAGGGACCGTACGCTTCAAGTCTGGTACGGTCAAAGCTGCTCCGTACTGCGCAGTCTTCTTCCTTCTCTCTGAGTCTGGCTGCAGAGTTTAACCCTCCTACTTCTACACTATAAATAAAAGGTCAGTTAGGGTGGATCTCCAGTCGGATCCTGGAAACATTTGAAAGATCACTTGAAACTCTCCCTCAGTCTCGAACCTTCATTCAGCGCGTATCATCAATGGATAAAGTGAAGAGAGCGATCGCTGCTGTCCAGCACACACTGAGACTTCTTCGTGCTCACGTTTCTCGGTATGAATTCAGGCTGCGATCTGTAGAGCCTCATGGTCTCGTTGTTGTCCTTCTCCGTGACGGAGAGAGGATGGTTGTACTCTTCCTCTCTCGTCTGCTGAATGGGAACCCCCGTGGCTCACCCGTGTAGAGACGCGTACGCCTGCTTCTTCGTATCAAGCGCATATGTGCACACCCACACTGAAAAAAGTGAAACAACTGTGTCATTCATGTAAAGTGCAATGTATTATTTAGTCTAATCGAAAATCATGGTTTCCAGTTTAAACATGTTTTTTTCACTTTGCCTAAAAGCAAATAGCACTCCGCACAGACAAAATGAAAAGCAATACTTTCAGTTAAAGTCATATTTTCACTTTAGACCAGAGGTTTACATGGTCACGTGGCGACCACGTGACCATGAAATCGCATCTGGTCGCTCCCTCTGGATTCCGATGTCCGCCATTACCTCGCTTCGCCTGAACGTCTGAAGTGAAACTCATTTAAACAAGGTAATACTTCTAAATTGTGTTGTTTTAAAGGGACAATGTGTATACCATGCATAGTTATTGTTAGTGGCAGAATGTACAACGGTCTATATATTTCGCACGTGTTCACTAACTTTGGCTAACGCAAGGTTAGCTAACTTATTATTCTATGACTAAAGAAAAGCGAGCGACAGCTAAATAACATTTGCAAAGGAGGAAACAAAAGTAGCTAACGTGATGTGTTAGCTAGCGTTAGCTAGCGTGACGTGTTCGCTAGCGTTAGCTAGCGTGACGTATTAGCTAGCGTTAGCTAGCGTGACGTGTTAGCTAGCGTTAGCTAGCGTGACGCATTAGCTACTTTTGTTTCCTCCTTTTTAAAAGTTAACATTATTGCAAATGTTATTTCTTTAGTTGTCGAATAAACTAGGTCCTGCTCTGGGTCAGGACTACGGACATGTTTTTATGCCGGTAGAGACGGGCTTTCACCACCACACACACACACACACACACTTAATAGGGACTTAATATGGCAGTGTGGAAAAAGTTGAGACGAAATGCACGGTGCTGTTTGCTTGCTGCTTGGCATCCACAGCTCACATGGTTACAGTGCCATAGCAATTGCTATGTTCTCCTGGTCTTCCGCCATGTCAGCAAAGGTGAATATGTCATTCTGCAAAATAATTAGCCATGTGCTTTTCTGTTCAATAGGTAACTGTGTACTTTCGCAGTGTAGCATGGAGCCTGTGGTTTGTTAATAATTAAAATAATTATGTTTTACCTTGTATTTAAGCCAGTAACCCTATCTTTATCCATTGGGGTGGGGTGTTTGATTGAACAGATGCAGATGATTATGTCTCAGGACACCTTTTATTAGTACTAGATAATGAGGATCAAAATTAATATTTCATTCTTTCAGCTGTCAGTATTTTGAAGTATAGTATGTCTAAAGCCTAATTAATATATGTGTCTGTAGTGACAATTATGGATAGTGCTAAATGTCACAAAAAAAGTTATTTCTCTTTTCTTTTGTGTTTACAGGTTTACTGCGGTTTCCCGGTCCGAAATTGTAGCCATATTGTTGAATTTGGTAAGTCCCAACATGACAACTGTGAACATTTTCATGTATTTTTAAATGGGAATGACAAACCCAAAATATAATTGCAGCACTTCAGAGAATACCTTAAATTTACCACAAATGTACACTTACGAATGTAGTCTGTAAGTTCAATAATTTAAATTGTAAAGGTAGTGGACATTACATGACATTTTAATGGCAGGTTAATTTTACATTTTTGCAATATTTATTTATTATCATATTTGTAGAATTTTCAAACACAAATAAATTGCAGTCAAAACAAATATCAAGAAGTTACCCACCCAATGTAATGTGAATCGATTTCACCAAACAAAGAAATAAATTCATTCTTTAGTCATTTACTATAGTTTTATATATCTGTAAAAAAAAATATTTTTAAAAGATAATCATTGCATGACTGGATTGTAGATAATCATGTCGTACAGGAAATCACTGTTTCTTTTTGTTTCAAACTGTATAAACCTATTTTCCTATTCCAACTTTTGAATTATTGAGGAGTAGCCTGTGAAGATGGTCAGGATGGTGTGATCAGACTAATAACAATAGCTCTAGTCAAATTTATTCTATGAACTAAAAAAGGAAATTTATGTCTACTCAATTAAAAATCGTTCTTTCCTGCTGACAACAAACACATTTTTAAAAAATGGTATAACAAGGCAATTGTGTAAACAGGTCCTTTTTTTTCCTTTCCTAGTCTTTCGATGAATGTGGAAATGCAAAGACTGTGGTACTTCAGTTTCACGAAGATCAGAGCTTCTTAACCATTATAAGCTAGAACACAGATATTACGGCCGCCACCATTCCTATCCGTGCATCCATTTTAACTGTCCATGTACCTGCAAGACCTGGAATGCACTTTTGAGCCACTTGTCAAGATGTCATCAGCGATCCTCACAAACTGAACTGACCACCTTTAAATGTCTCTTGTGCAATTACTGTGAACTTTGTAATTTAAAAGACTATTTTCAACATATAGCACAGCATCTAAAAAACAGTGAAACAGTTTGTTGTGTTTTTCAGGGGTGTTCATTCAAAACAAATATTTATGGTTCATTTCGAACTCACAGAAGCAGAAATCATAAGGATTGTTCAGTAAAAGACTTAAAGCCAGGGATACTTGAAAAACAGGAGTCGAGTTTAAGTCTTTCTGTTGAAGGTAATTATTCTGACAGTATCCAAATTGATAGTGTTGGTACTGAGCCTTCAGATGATTTAAGTACAAATGATTTAGGTGAGTCTAGTTTCAATGCTCAGGATTTAAACGACTTGTCATATAATGTTGAGCTCAAAGTTGCCTCTCTCTTACTGAAGCTAGAACATATTTATCTTGTGTCTAGAGTGGCTGTTGATGAACTTTTGCAAGACTTTGACTATTTAATAAGGACTGCTTCTGTCCCTCTTGTCCATCAAACAATAGTTCAGCACTTAGAAAATGGTAACTGTCAAGTAGATAAAGCGGTTCTGCAAGAACTAGCATTAACCCTTTGTAAGTCAAATCCTGTTGCAGCCTGTTTTAGTGTTCACGGCCCACTTTCCACTGCTTGGAAGCGAAAAAATTACTACAATCAACATTTTAATATTGTAGAACCTATAGAATTTGTACTTGATTCCAAAAACAGAAAATCCTTTCAGTACATTTCCATACTTAGGTCTTTACAGCAGATCCTAAGTTGTCAAACTGTTCTGGATAAAGCAATCAATTTGAAATCTCCCCATCAAGTTCAATCTGATAAAATTCAGTATAAATCCTTTTATGATGGTATTAATTACAAATATAATTTGCAATTGTCAAAGGAGTGTGCTATTTCACTGATTTTGTATGTAGATGATTTTGAAATCTGTAATCCAATGGGCACCTCCAGAAAAAAACATAAAATCTTTGGGGTGTATTGGGTATTGGGGAACTTGCCGAGTAGTTTTCACTCATCATTGTCTAATATATATTTAGCTGCACTTATTCATAGTAAGGATGTTAAGTGCTATGGTTATGACAGTGTATTGAAGCCCTTGCTAGATGATCTTACTATATTAGAACAACAAGGACTATTTATTGCCAAGTTGGGGAAAACTTTGTTCATTGTGTCGTAGCAGACAATCTTGGGGCCCACAGTATTGCAGGTTACTTGGAAAATTTTTCAGGAAAATATGTTTGCAGATTTTGTACAGCAGAGAATGTAGACATTCAAACAAAAGAAGTCAATTTGGGAGCATTTTGTGTGAGAACTGAGGACATTCATGTTTCTCATCTGAAAGCTATTGAAGAAAAATCCTTGGTTAATCATTTCGGTGTAAAAGGGAAGTGCGTGTTGTCAGAACATCTGTCATATTTTAATGTGACGCAGAGTTTTCCCCCAGATATAGCTCATGATCTCTTTGAAGGCATTATCTCTGTTGAGCTTGCTCTTTGTCTTACTGTGTTAATTTCTAAAAAATATTTTACATTGGGTGATTTAAATGAAGCCATAACAACATTTCCATTTAAGTGGACTGATAAGACAAATCGTCCTCATCTTGTGCCAATCACCTATGCCACAAAAAGAACAATTGGAGGAAATGCACACGAGAATTGGAGCCTACTGAGATTTCTTCCCCTCTTAGTTGGAACCAGAGTGCCTTCAAACGAACCAGCGTGGCAGGTTCTTTGTGAATTGAAGGACATTGTAGAACTTGTTGTTGCACCTTTTCACACAGAGGACTCTATTTCATATCTTGACTTCAAGATATCTGAACACAGGACAGTATTCAAAGAAGTTTTCCCCCATGAAAAAATTCGGCCCATACATCATTACTTGGAGCATTATCCACAGTTGATACGCCAGTTTGGCCCCCTTGTTGCACTATGGACTATGAGATTTGAATCAAAACATAGCTTCTTCAAAAGAGTAATCCGTCATACAAACTGTTACAAAAATGTACTTTACTCATTAGCGCAAAGGCACCAATTTCAGACTGCATATAATCTGTACATGTGTAGATTTTCTAAGCCATCTTTGGAGGTTACTGATGTTTCAACACTTCCCCTTGATGTTATTAATGAAGATATTGCACTTGCAGTGAAACAGAAACACCCCCATATGGACAATGTGAACCTGGCAAAAAATGTATCCTACAGTGGCTTCAACTATAGGATTGGAATGGTGGTAGCCCATGGCTCGCTGGCTGGACTTCCAGAGTTTTGGGAAATTGTTCATATGATTGTTCTACAAGAGGAACTCATTTTCATTCTCAAAAAAGTGGATGCCTGGTACCTGGAACATTATCGAGCTTATGGCTTGGTCATATCTAGTCCTAAAGAACTACGGCTTGTTGGGGTGGATGAACTGACGGATCCCTATCCTTTGGCTCACTACATAATTGGTGGACAGCGCCTAATCTCTCAGAAGAGATACATTCATGCATAAGGTTGTATATTAATTAATTTGTGAAAATGAATTGGATGTTTTGGCCAATGTAATGACACTAATATTACTGTTTTTATTCTTGTCTTTAATAGATCTTTTGGATGGGCTGACATGGCAAGGAAAAGGCCAGCCAAGTTGCGAGTTATTCTGAATTCTGATGACACCAGGAAGCTAATTCTGCCTGATGGAATTCCAGAGACAATAGAGCAGCTATTGAATGAAGTCAGGAAAGTTTGTGAGTTAAATGGGAATTTTAGACTGCAGTACCAAGACAGAGACTTTGGAGATGCACTAGTGAACTTGACATCTAATGCAGAACTTGAGGATTTGACAACTATCAAGGTCATCCCAATAACTGATGATTGCAGCGAAGGATTTAATATCACTGCCTCTAATGAGTCAGTGTGTACCCAATCAGATGACACAGAGCTCCTGTCCTCACCCTCCAGCACTGTTTCTACAAGAACTCAGTTGTGGCCAAGACTGTTTCCGATACCAACGTTCTCTTACGAAACTGAACTGCAATTAGAAACAGGAAATGCAGTGCATAGGTCAAACATGACAAGATTGTCAATGAGTTTTAAATTAAAGTCAGATATCCTGGAAAAAGTAGCTGAAGAGATGTTTAAGTATACAAAGCCTACCCAACAGATGCTGACTTCAGTGACGTGGCTGAAGCACTAATCAAAAAGCACCCATGCCTCTCTGAGACTGGTTCATACAACGGTTGCTATGGATGGAAGCAGCGCCTTAAGACAAAAATGGGCAACTACCGTACACAGCTGAAGGGCATCGGGTGTTCTGAACTGCTTGCAAATTCATTCAAGTCCAAATCTCCAGAAAATGCATTGCCAGCAAAAAATGTAAAGAAGCCTAAGAGAGGAGAGGCCAACCACATTCCTGACATTCCTACTGGAGAGACCTCAGACAAATTGGAAAATGAGAGACTGTCACTTTTAAGTGAGGTGAAGAAGCGAAACAATCGTACAGTGATAAAGTCGAAAATGGACAAGACTTTTTCAGTGCGAAGACAGGAAATCGTGGAAAAGGAATTGGGAGTGGAAGAGTTGAAAGAGAGATGGCCTGCATTGTTCTCAGTGGATGAGGTATGTGCCTTTTTCAATCAATGGTAGTAAGTCAGTGGTGGCTTGTAAAGTAAACAATATTTTCTCCTATTATAAGAAACCTACAAAAAAACCACAACACATCTGCAATGCAACATGTAATGTTTTATAACATTTGAATGTTGTTGTTGTTTTGTTTTTTTAAAGATCAATGCTGAATTTACAAGAATTACAACTGTGCCACTTCAACCACGCTTCCTCGCTTCCTTGGACAAGCACTACGGCAGACTGATGGAGATCATCAAAAAAAAGGGAGGAGTTATCGGAGAGAAAACCCGGAACATACTGAAAGTTCTTGATCACGTATGTACTTGCTTTGCTTACAACTTTGGAGTCAGAGATTACCTGTTGACAGATGCACTACGTTAATCTTTTTAGTATCAAATGTCTTTAAAATAAAAAATCCTTTATCGCAACAGCCCTAAATCACTATTACGGTATCTCCAAATGCCCATTTGTGCATTGTAAAGTGTTTGTGTCTGCAGTGAATTGGCAAAATTGGACAGCATCATTTTGCATTTTTATAATTTTGTGTGCTTTTGTGCTTTCACCTAGAGCCTTGAGGTGAATATTAAAAGAGAGTGTCTGCTTAAGTGCCTGATTGTGTACCTTGGGGAAGATGGGGACAATATCAAGGACTATCTGGTAAGTAGTTTTGCTTTAATTACATACACTTTAGACAAAAGAAAGCTGGGCGGTATACCGGTTTTAATTTCCCGGATTATATTAATTTTTCATATCCGTAACAACTGCTGTCGCTCTTAACAGGCAGCAAAATATATTGTTTGCTGCTAAAGATACAGCGGTCAGAGCTACTTGTCTTCAGTATATTGAGAGGGAACCCTAGTAATGTTTATGCTCCAATTTAGCTCCAATTGATTTGTTGAAAATTTGATTTAGAGAATTGTGTATTTTATTTTTTTTATATTGGTACATCAGCAACTGGTTTCATCAGAATAACTTTTTTAATAAGTGTCTTGTCTTTTATCAGGTTGTTCACAAGGATGAAGCTTGGTCTGAGCTTGAGAGGTGCAAAATGGCAGTTTTTGTCATCAGGGAGGAGGAGGATTGCCTCCAGCCACCACACGACATTGGAATCGTTATCGATGGTGTGTATGTCCTTCATGATTTGCCATCCGTAGCACATGCATGTGCTTATTTATGGTCATTTATGCTCTAAACTTGAGCTACCCAAGTGAACTCAAATACACATTTGATGCTCTGCAAAAAATAATAATGGAGATTGAACCAAAAAAGATGACGCGCAGAGTGTGCACTCTGAGTCTCAAACTCTAAATATTTGGTTATGCACGAACCCTTGTTCTAAGGGTTTAACCCTTGTTATGCATAACAAAGGGTTTAACTCTTGTTATGCACAAACCCTTGTGTTACCCTTGTATTTTTCCTTTGTCTTTTGATCTTCAAAATATTGTGACATTCACACATTCTGCCCATGTTATCAAAGTTAACCAATCTTGTTTAGATTTGTACACTTCTGGGTATTACATTATCTCACATGTTAAAGGACAGGTGTAAAAACACTTTTCCAATGTTAGAAACCATAATGGTGTTTAAATTGTCTCATGTTTGAATTGAGAGATGTTGTTCATGGTAAGATTTGTGGATCTTTTGAAGCGAATATTTTTTTATTTATGTATGTGTAAATTAAATTACATGCTGATTGTAACAGAAGGCTTTATTTTCTAGCAAATTTTGTTTATGGTAAAAGTTTTGTAGAAAAGCAACAAATTGAAAAATAAAGTTTTTTCAATGGGAATTATTTTACTTTGTGTAAATGTAATTTTGTCTTTTTTAAAGTAATATTTTGATTTATATTTAATACAAATTTTAGGTTTCAACCAAATCAAAAATATAATTTGAGAAAAACTAATAAATTTACTTGTAACAAAATTAGAGTATTTGAATTACTTTAGTGTAAAGTAAAATCTTTGCTTTCATGTAATAAATTGTTTTTTTCGGTTTTTCCAAATTAAAAAATGTAGTGGTGCAAAAGTGAAAAATGGTCTTTATAATAAATAATACTTTTACTTTGTATGAATGTAATTTATTTACTTTGCATTTAATCAAAATTTCCAGTTTCAACCAAATCAAAAATATAATTTGAGAAAAACTAATACATTTACTTGTAACAAAATTAGAGTATTTCAATTACTTTAGTGTAAAGTAAAATCTCTGCTTTCATGTAATAAAAAAATGTTAGGTTTTTCCAAATTAAAAAATGTAGTGGTGCAAAAGTGAAAAATGGTCTTTATAATAAATAATACTTTTACTTTGTATGAATGTAATTTATTTACTTTGCATTTAATCAAAATTTCCAGTTTCAACCAAATCAAAAATATAATTTGAGAAAAACTAATAAATTTACTTGTAACAAATAAGAGTGATTTTTTTAGGTTAGTCCAAAGTATCATTTTTTTCAGTGCATGCGAAGAAGGAGGGCCTCCTCTCTGCCCTTCCCCTGGTGTGATGCCTCAGCCAATCAAGAATTTGGATGTTCCCTCCCTCCAACAGACAGCGGCATGGGCACTTGGTGGCACTTCAAATCTCTGTACAGTCGACCTCAGACACTGAAGACATGGTTTCGCCTCCTCGTCATCAAAAGAGGAGGAAGCGAACGCACTCCGCAAAGCCACACATGCACCGATGCACCTTTGACACGATGTAGCGATGTCTGCTCTTGATGAATAAATAAACGTTGTGAAACCTTTGTTTACTTTGTGTCATTGTTGAATTTATTATACGGTACGGCGCTGCCTCTCTAACTCACACACACACCGTGCGGCGCTGCCTCTCTCTCACACACACACACCGTGCGGCGCTGCCTCTCTCTCACACACACACACCGTGCTGCGCTGCCTCTCTCTCACACACACACACCGTGCGGCGCTGCCTCTCTCTCACACACACACACCGTGCGGCGCTACCTCTCTCTCTCCTGGTAACTTTTCTGCTTTCAATTTATCCACTTATACCTGCTATCCCCTAAAGGAAATATCTTTTCTGGACATTATCACATTATATGTATTATTATTATTACCAAAAAATGTGAACTTGATAGGCTTAAATAAGTCGTGCTTTGTGTCATGATGAATATATTAATATTGCAACCGGACCCGGTTTTCGTGTATATGTATAAAAAGTCACCATCGCATGGTCCACAACTGGAACGTGGTTGGTGCGTAAAATGAGACGCTGGATGTGGAATCAGGGACCGTACGCTTCAAGTCTGGTACGGTCAAAGCTGCTCCGTACTGCGCAGTCTTCTTCCTTCTCTCTGAGACTTAATATCTTGTCTGGACAATATCACATTATTATTATTATTATTACTAAACGATGTGAACTTGATAGGCTTAAATAAGTAGTGATTTTGTGTCAAGATGAATATATTCATTTTGCAACCGGACCCGGTTTTCGTATATATGTGGTCACCGTCGCATGGTCCACAACTGGAACGTGCGGATCGTTGGTGCGTAAAAGGAGACGCTGGGTGTGGAATCAGGGACCGTACGCTTCAAGTCTGGTACGGTCAAAGCTGCTCCGTACTGCGCACACTCAAAAAAATGATTCTTGGCCCTCATAAACATAAAACAATATTTTTAAGTAAAATGTAACTGAAATATATGAAATCGAAAGTTTATTCATTAAACAACTTAAACACAACGGAAATATGCTTAGTATAATCTGAACGTAAACAAATCAAGTAAACTTTACTTGATAGGATCACAGAAGGATCATATGTGCATGCAGGAAACGTCACTTCACCACGTGACACCTGACTTCTTGAGAGTGGACTTGGCATTTTGACCAACTAAGTTAATAGGTAAGTCCAATCCTTTTCCATCTTAAGTGTAATGTTAAATAATATGTTATTTTATAAGTATTATTTTTACGAAGACATATGTGGTTCTTTTGGCAATTATATTTGACATGTTGGTGACTTTAGGTAAGTATGCAATGTAATTTAGCACGATCTAGCAGCTTCAACATTAGCATAGTTTCGCTGGGAAAATATGTCTGACTATGTCTGGTGGAGAACATTCTGCTTTTTAACAGTTAAGCTAGCTCGCAAAGCAGAGGACCTAACGTGGAGAATATTCTGCTTTTTAACAGTTAAGCTAGCTTGCAAAGCAGAGGACCTAACGTGGAGAACATTCTGCTTTTTAACAGTTAAGCTAGCTTGCAAAGCAGAGGACCTAACGTGGAGAATATTCTGCTTGCCAAGCTTTTGCCGCTCAGGCTGCGTTCCTCAACAGTTAGCTTAACTTCCACTCTCTGGCCACTCACACGTGTTCACTAGCACTTGCTATCTGGCTTAGCACTAGCTAGCAACGCAGTTTACACACTGACTCGCTTGACCGCGTGAAAGGTAACGGCACTGGTGGTAGTACACGCCGTACTCGTCGAGACCCGCGTCCGATACTAGGCTTCGTTTCGCTGAAGCCCAGAGGCGGAGCGCCATTCTGCTGCTAATGGTCAGGCTACAGCCGTTTAGGCTTCGCCATTTGCTAACACAGGCTACCGAAAGCTATGTCTTAACTGCTGGCACTTGCTGCTCGCCCTCGGCAAGAGCTAAAATGCGTCACTCGCTAGCTTGTTATACTGCGTGCAAGCTGAACTACGTCCAAACTGCGGTGGCTTAAAAATATTAATATTATAAATATAACGTTAACTTAAGATCATAATCCGGTTCATTGCAAATTCATGTTAGGGTTTTCACATGTGTGTGTGTGTGTGTGTGTGTGTGTGTATATATATATATATATATACACACACACACACACCCCTCTGCAGTTGGCTATTTCTCATCCTGGTTGAAAACTTACCTTTGGAATGTTTTCCATTACTTTCAGGTACACCACTCAGGCCAAATCCACAAAGCAGCTTGCATCCTGTGGCAACCTCTCAATTTATGTGAGTAATGTAACATATCATGGCATTGATGAGTTCAAGCTTAATAAGCCATAGTTTTCTGCATAAATGTTGGCTCTATCTTGACCGTTTTCTTTTTTTGCTGTTTTAGGTGAAATATGTGAATGGGCATATGGGAATGTAAGGTGTGTAGAAAATCTGTAGGAAGTAGGTATGAATTGCTTAAACATTGCAAGCTAAACCATGGCCATCATGGGAACAGGTTCAGGCACCCCTGCCCGTACTCTAATTGTCCTTGCACATTTCGATTATGGAACAGTCTTTTGAGTCATATATATCGTACTCACAAAACTCAAACATCTTCAGAGCAACCTCAGTTATCTACATTTTCATGTCAGCTGTGTTCATGTGATGAGCTCTCAAATGAACGAGATTACTTCAGTCATGTAAACGTACATTTACGAAGACATGAAACTGTAACATGCATGTTTAAAGGGTGTGTGTTTAAAACTAACATCTACAACACATTTCATACCCACAAAAATAGGAAACATAAACCCCATACTTTAAACGATTTTAAATCTGAGGTTGTCAACGTATTTGCTGGATTACAGGAATCCAACTGTTCTGTTGTTGATGATGTTGCTTCTTGTGCTGCAGACGCAGATCTAGAATCTGAAACTGTCTTAGATGCACATAGCTATTTCAGTATTGAAGATCTTCCCAAGGTTATTGAGCAGAATGCTGCCTCAGTTATATTAAAGTTGGAACATATTTTGTTTGTACCGGCCACAGCTATTGATGAATTACTGCGTGAATTACACTATTTGTTAAGTTCCCCATCTGTTCCGATCACCTTTAACAGCCTGTCTAACATTCTTAAAAACCATAGTGTTGATGTTGATGAGTCAATTGTCAAAGAGCTTGCTCAAGTAGTGTGCAAGTCCAATCCTTTGGCCAAAGCCTTTGCAAAAGATGGCCCCCTGGCTTCAGCTTACAAAAGGAAACTGTATTATAAAGAACATTTCAATGTTGTGAGCCCAGTTGAGTACATCCTTGATCCTAAGACCAATAGGACATTTCAGTATATTCCTTTTTTGCGTTCTCTGCAGCAAATATTAAGTAACAGTGACATTTTAGAAAGTGTAACCCATACCCACAGTACACAGGATAATACCTCCAGTGTAGTGCAGTACAAATCGATAAGAGATGGAATTTACTTTAAAGAAAATAGTTTTTTCACTGGTGAGGATTTGAGAATATCTGTATCGCTGTACGTTGATGACTTTGAGGTTTGCAACCCCTTAGGCACATCCAGAAAAACTCATAAACTTTGTGGTGTGTACTGGATTTTGAATAATTTACCACCTGGATCTCATTCAGCTCTTTCTTCCATCTACTTGGCTGTATTATGCAAGACTACTGATGTAAAGGTGTATGGGTATGGACAAATCTTAGAGCCCCTTTTACAGGATTTGGTTATTTTAGAGACGCATGGTGTTTTTATTTCAGGTCTAGGAGAGTTTGTGAAAGGCACAGTCCAGTCTGTTGTTGCAGATAATTTAGGAGCTCATGGAATAGCAGGTTTCATTGAAAGCTTTTCTGGTGTCTACTTCTGCAGGTTTTGTACAGGTCAGAGATCAGACATTCAGGCCAAGTCTGTTCAGTCAGGTCAATTTAACCTTCGAACAAAAGACGTCCATGAGAGGCACATTATATTTGCAAGGGAGAACTCAACCATCTGTTGTGGAGTAAAGGGAGAGTGTGTTTTTACTAAGAATTTATCTTATTTTCATGTTACTCGGGGCTACCCTCCTGACATTGTTCATGACTTATTTGAGGGTGTTGTTCCAGTTGAGATTGCCCTTTGCATTGGTGTATTCATTTCAAAAAAGTATCTGTCTCTTAACACTCTTAACGAATTAATCCTCAACTTTCCATATAAGTGGGGGGATAGAACTAATAAACCTCATATTATACCACAAGCTTACACTACTAAAAGGACCATTGGAGGTAATGCTCATGAAAACTGGAATTTATTGAGGTTGCTCCCATTTATAATTGGCGACTTGATACCAGAGGCAGAGCCGGCTTGGCTTGTGTTACTTGATTTAAAAGAAATAGTTGAACTCGCTGTTGCCCCTCTTCATAATAAAGAGACTATTGCCTACCTGGAGTGCAAAATCACAGAACACAGAGATAGATACTTGGAGCTTTTTCCTGTACGACTATTGCCAAAGCATCACTATCTTGAACATTACCCTCAAATGATTGAACGTTTTGGGCCTTTAGTAGGGCAGTGGACTATGAGGTTTGAAGCAAAGCATAGCTTCTTTAAGCAAGTTGCTCGTCACACAAATTGTTTCAAGAATATACCACTCACACTAGCAACCAAACATCAGCAAATGATTGCATATCATATCAATGCATCCCACCTCACTTCCACATTGGAAGTTGCAAATGTTTCCACACTTCCTGTGGATGTACTGAACAAGAAAGTAGTGGAAAGCCTCAGGCAGAAATACCCCAAGATAAATGAGGTGCATCTTTCCAAAAATGTAACCAACAAAGGAATCCCTTACAAAATTGGCATGCTAATTCCTTATGGTTCAACTGGTGGTTTGCCTGAGTTTGCAGAAATTCTTCAAATATGCATTGTGAAAAACAGTTTGAGCTTTGTTGTAAGAATATTATGTGCGTGGTATCATGAGCACTTCAGAGCTTATGAGTTGACCATATCTCCTAATAGAGAGGTTGCCCTTGTTGAGCTCAAAGACCTGGTAGATGCTTATCCACTCTGTGACTACACTGTAGGTGGGAGACGGATGGTTACCTTGAAAAGGCACCTTATTGTTTAAGGTAGGTCTATAATGTGACTTTTCTTTCTCGCTAATCATATGAAGTAGGGGTGCAACAAATAATCACATGATGAATTAGGCAATTATCTGAAAAATTATTGAATTATGTACAACATTGGAAATTATCCAGTGACATGTATTTGGCGTAAAATCTGAATACAGAAAATGTACCCTGCAGGCTACACTGAATATTCAGCCATCACAAAGTAACAAGGGAGTCCTAGGCTCAAGTGTAGCAGTTTTTAGTGACCAAATGGGAACCTCAGATTAACTGACGATGTAAATAGCCATTTGTTGAAATATGAAGCTGCAGTAATGGTTCAGTACTATTCCTAACTTTTGTATCCTGTATTTATTTCCTAGAATACATTTGAAAAATGTCACGGCCTGTCCACTTGAGGGTCGTTTTTGGTGGAGATGACGCCAGAAAACTTACCCTCATGTCAGGGATACCAGCATCTGTGGATCAACTGGTCCTGGAGATAAAGACTGTGTTTGGAGTTGAACAAGATTTCAGGCTCCAATACATGGATGCAGATTTTCAAAACGAGTATCTCAACCTTAGTTCAACCACTGAAATTCAAGATAGGGATACTCTGAAACTCATATTTACTTCGTGTGAAGAAACTAGTGCCACCATTCCAGGGATTCCACCTTGCAGCACAAGCACGCCAATAACCTCCCCGACAACATCCCACAGCTCTGTGACTCCAGGAAGGACGTCTGCACACCCCCTCAGCTCTCCATCTCTTGACCAAGACAGTTTGTCTTCTGACCACTCAAATGGCAGTGCAGACACTATCATTTTAGATCCAGCTCCAGAGTCAAGAACCTGTTCTTGGCCTCCAATCTTCATGGTTCCCCGCTTTTCATATTTTGCTGAAATTCAGCTCCAAAGTGCAAATGCAGAATTCAAAGCAAATGGCACTCTTCTTACTCCTCCACCAAAGCTAAGAATGGATATCCTTGAATCCATGGCTGAAGAGATCTTCAAATACACAGCATATCCCAGTGATTCCCAAATTGAAGAGGTTGCTATGGTCTTAGTGCATACCCATCAATGCTTGAGGGAAAGAGGAACTCGTGCCGGACATGAGGGTTGGAAACAATATCTAAAGACTAAGGTTGCCAATTTTCGCACAAAACTCAACAAGATTGGACACCCTGAGGTCAGTGTCAACTCTCTCAAGAACAAGCGCAAAGGTCAAGAAAAAGCAGCTGCGAACATTAAAAAACCAAGAAAAGCAGAGGTCAACTTCCTCCCATCCCTCCCTATTGGAGAAACAAGAGAGAGTCTGGAAGATGAAAGGCTATCTCTCCTGTCAGAGGTGAAAAAGAGAAACAATGAGGCTGTGATCAAGGTGAAAATGCAGAAGACCTTCTCCTACCGACGTCAGGAGGTTGTCCAGGACTCTCCTGTGATTTCTGAATTTGTAAACAGATGGCCTGCCCTGTTTACAGTGAGCGAAGTGAGTATTGATGTTAGATATTTTGCACACTGCTCCACTTATGTAGAGCTGCTTGCTCATTTTTGTATCGATACTCTTTGTCCCCTAAGGAAAAAACTATTCTATTCTGTATTAACACTTTAAAAAAAACATTTTTAACAATAGATACAAGTTAAAGTCAAGTGTCTCCCCATTCAAGAAGATAGGGCTCTACTTTGGCTGGTTGCTATTCAACAGCCCAAGGGTATTTAGATATGGTGCCCAAGTGCTATGTCTCACCTTTTTATTAAGTGTCTGTCCTTTTTTTCAGCTAAGAAAAGAAATCCTCGTAGACCATGAAAGTTATCATTATTTTACCCATGTATATATTTCTTTCACTTTCTTTCAGATAAATGCAGAATTCATGCGTATTACAACTTTCCCGCTTCAAGCCACGTTCCTGGCACAGCTTGACAAATACACAGCCAACATAATTAAAGTCATCAGCAATAGAGGAGGAGCTGCTGGAAGGAAGATCCGACTCCTCATGGCTCCGACAGCTAAGGCAAGTGCATTGAATGATTACGTTGTTTAGCAAAGTCAAATCTTGTGATAAAATCCTTTTCAACACTGGTTTTAACAGAGTTCCCACATCCTTTTAAACCTAGAACTGTGTTTATTCAGTTGTGTACAAATCTGTACAATTGCTCTGGAGTGGGGTTAAGAAACCCTGACCTAAGAGTGGAGATATTCTATCAACATTCTAAGTTATTATTACATTTCATTTAGCTGACGCTTTTATCCAAAGCGACTTACATGATATACATGTTTTGCCCCGGGATAAGTGTAAAGTCTCAAGGACGTTTGACTGGCTTATAAAAGGTAATGGGTAATACACATCAGGCAAGTGGGCAATATGTCTTCAGTTTCTCAAAGCTTGGGTCTTGAGGAGTAGTATCATTTTTTTTGCTGGCAAATAAACTACACACACTACACTGTTATGTTCACTGCTGTAACCTTACTGCTGGCTTCTCTCTGTTTTAGCAGAGTGAGGACATTGACCTCAAGAGGGAGTGTGTCCTTAGAAGTCTGTGTGTCTACCTCAATGAGGACAGCAACACTGTCATCAAGGAGTACTTGGTGAGTAATAGCATTTTACAGTGAGCTTTTAGTGTTAATCTTGCAATGTTTTCTTTCTCTCAAAATGGTCTATTTGTTTTTCACCATCAGAACATCAACAGTGAGGAAGCGGAGAGAGAGATCGCGCAGACCACCATGGGGGTTTACGTGATTCTGAAAGAAGGTGCCGATAAAGATGAGCAGCCAGAGGACGTTGGAGTGGTGATTGAAGGTGTGGAGTTGCTATGCAATCTGAGAGGCGTTGCCTTTGGATGTGCCATGCTTTTTGGCCTAATTTACACTCTCAACCTGAGCTATCCCCGGGAACTCAAATTCACTTTTGAGTTCTTCCAGAAAGTGTTGATGAACTTGGATGGCAAGAAGTTGTCACCAAAGGTCCAAACACTTAAAATTAAGATGCTTCAATGAGCTCACATGGTCAGCACTAGAGAGTTGAGCTAGCCACATTTTGGTGTGTTGGACATTGACATGTTGACCTGGTAAAAGACTTTAAAGAAGCTAGTGACTTAATAGTTTGTGTGGTTTGAAACTGAACGGTTTTAAACCACACTGTTTGTCATGTTCACTGGAAAACCTTGTTCACTTCATGGTTAAAATGTTATGTGTTCTAATTGTTCCATTATCCACGTTTTTAGGCCCTATGAGCCATTACCAATACTGATATCGGAACAACTCTAATTTGTAAGTTGTTTGTGTCATTGTATGTTTTTGTATTTTGCAATAAAGCCTTCAAAACTGCCCTTGTATGCATTTAGTGATTTGTGTATATATAATACTTGAATCAACAAATTAGGTTTATGTAAAAGTTCCCCTTAACTTTAAATGTAATACTTGAATTAATTCATAAGGTTTATGTAAAAGTTCTCCTTAACTTTATATGTAATACTTTAATTAATACATAAGGGTTATGTAAAATCCCCCCTTAACTTTATATGCAATACTTAAATTAATACATAAGGTTTATTTATAAATTGGCATCAATTTAATTTAGTCAAATCTCACAAGGATTATTTAATCTATTCAGACTGACTCGATGGGATGGAAAAGCATAATGTTTAATGAGATGCTTTACATTAAACTTATATAATAAAATTAGATGGAAAATTTACATGTAATTGAAATACTTAAAGTCAACATTTTCTGTATGATTATTTTTTTGAGTGCAGTCTTCTTCCTTCTCTCTGAGTCTGGCTGCAGAGTTGAACCCTCCTACTGGATATTTCTACGCGGATCGTTATGCGCGGATCGTTGGTGCGTAAAAGGAGACGCTGGATGTGGAATCAAGGGACCGTACGCTTCACGTCTCTGTTCTGTCTCTACAGACTCAAATGATCTCACTTCCTCGTTGTTTAAAGAGCGCACGGAGGATGTCAAAGCACTCTACAAAGCGCTACTACTGGCTCGCTCCTGAACGTGCACTCCTCCACCTCTCACGCCCAGTCTGCACGTTACAAGCAGGAAGAGAGCCTTGAGCTAGAGGGCACACAAATACTCACCCACGTTCATGCTGGAAAAGCTGAAGGAGATTTTTCTGTCACTGCAGCTTTTGGCTGTGCTGCCAGAGTTTTTATTCTGCTTGAATACGGGCGTCATTCATCCCGAGTTTTAGCCGAGTCGGAAACCGGACCCGGTTTTCGTGTCTATATATAAATCAGGGACCGTACGCTTCAAGTCTGGTACGGTCAAAGCTGCTCCGTACTGCGCAGTCTTCTTCCTTCTCTCTGAGTCTGGCTGCAGAGTTTAACTCTCCTACTTCTACACTATAAATAAAAGGTCAGTTAGGGTGGATCTCCAGTCGGATCCTGGAAACATTTGAAAGATCACTTGAAACTCTCCCTCAGTCTCGAACCTTCATTCAGCGCGTATCATCAATGGATAAAGTGAAGAGAGCGATCGCTGCTGTCCAGCACACACTGAGACTTCTTCGTGCTCACGTTTCTCGGTATGAATTCAGGCTGCGATCTGTAGAGCCTCATGGTCTCGTTGTTGTCCTTCTCCGTGACGGAGAGAGGATGGTTGTACTCTTCCTCTCTCGTCTGCTGAATGGGAACCCCCGTGGCTCACCCGTG
Organism: Cottus gobio; assembly: GCA_023566465.1. Taxonomy (NCBI): domain Eukaryota; kingdom Metazoa; phylum Chordata; class Actinopteri; order Perciformes; family Cottidae; genus Cottus; species Cottus gobio. Next base: position 17,881,392 of record CM042232.1, on the reverse strand, counting down.
TAGAGACGCGTACGCCTGCTTCTTCGTATCAAGCGCATATGTGCACACCCATGCGAAGAAGGAGGGCCTCCTCTCTGCCCTTCCCCTGGTGTGATGCCTCAGCCAATCAAGAATTTGGATGTTCCCTTGTCAGGGAACCGACAGTCGGCTCGGGAGACAGGCGCATGGAGGCGCCGGAGACGTCAGCGCGCGCGGCCAGGGAGCTGCGCGTTAGACGACGGAGACGAGCGGAGCGCGCGCCGGTGCGCACCTGAGAGCGATCAGCGTGTCCCCACAGCTGGAGCTTGTCAGTGGCTGACGAGCATAAGAGGAGGGGAGCGAACAGTGCTCGACGCGAGTGCGTACGCTGAGTGACGAAGAGCGGTACAGTCGTCAAGAGGAGGATCCGGAGAGGATTGAGACCACGGGAACGAGCGCGGAGTTCGAGCCCGACGCACCCTGCCACGTAAGGAGGCAGAAGACCCGAGACGGTATTCAGAGACTTAAAGTGCGCTGTCAGTTTTTTGAGACAGTAGTTTTCAGTTTATTTTTGGTTTGGATTACTGCGTGTGCTGTTGATAATAAACAACGCCAGCTTCTGGCTGAACGGTGACAACGTCTTGTGTCGTGCACTTGGGGTCCGAAGAAAACCCATAACAGTACGCACTCGCCATGCAGACCCCAGCCGGCACAGAGGAGGATTACCGGAGGGTGCTGGAGCGGCAGTTCCAGCTAACAGACCGTCATACACATCAGCTGGAGGCAGCAGGGACCGCCGTAACGAGTCTCCAGGACCAAGTGAAGCAGCTCAACGTGGCGGTGGAGAAGTTGACGCAATCCCAAGCAGCATCAGCAGCCCAGCATGCTGAATTGTTGTCAATGCTACGGGGGCTAGCCGTGGCTCACCCCGCGTCAACACCAGCCCCACCCGCACCGGTGCAGCCAACAGGACCAAGCCGGGAGGAGGCGCGTCGGGAGGGACCCGCACCAGAACCTGGCTTGGCCAGCCCGCAGCTGTTCGACGGGAACTTCGAGACCTGCGCGGTTTTCATCATGCAATGCGAGCTCGTTTTTTCTCACCATCCTAGCCGGTTCCTGTCCGACGAGTCTCGTATTGCGTATGTGACAAACCGGCTCACTGGTCGGGCAGCCCAGTGGGCGGCCGCCTCCTGGACCAGGGAGGAGGGGTTCAACCTCTCATACCAGGAGTTCATGGGGGAGCTGCGAAGTCTTTTTCACCACCCGACCAGAGGTCGAGAGCCCGGGGCCCAGCTGGCTGGAATTCAACAGGGAGGTGGCCGAGTAGCCGATTACGTGGTGGAATTCAAGCTGGCGGCGGCAGAGAGCGGCTGGAACGACCCAGCGCTGCGAGTAACGTTCCGGGCAGGGCTCAGCGAGGCAGTCCGGGACCAGCTAGCGACGAGAGAGGAACCCACGTCGTTCGAGGAGCTGGTTAGACTGGCCATCCGCATCGATGAGCGGTTCGAGGAGCGGCAGCGGGAGCAGTCTTTCCGGTGGAGAGCCCCGAGGCGGCAGGATTTCCAAGCTCGGGAGGGACCTCAGGTGAGGTTCCGAGCGGAACCCACACAGGTTGAGAATTCGGTCTCGCCTTCGACAATGACAGGGGAGGAGCCGATGCAGCTGGGACGCACGCGGCTCAGTCCGACCGAGCGGGAGGCGCGCCTCAGGGGGGGCCAGTGTCTTTTCTGTGGCCAGAGAGGACATTTTTTGCGCCACTGCCCGGATCGGCCAAAAGACCAGGCTCGTCTGGACCACGGGAGGTCCAGATGAGCCAGATTCCGGATTCCCGATCCTCTGCGCCACCTGGCCGGCGACTGCAAGTGAGCTTGGCCTGGGCTGACCGACGAGTCGAGGTGGGGGCACTCGTCGACTCTGGGGCAGATGAGTGTTTTATGGACATTGAATTCGCAGAGCAGGTCGGGATCACCACGGAGGAGTTGGAGGAGCTAAGGGAGGCGTTCGCCCTGGACGACCGGCGACTGGCCCAAGTCTCCCGTTGTACTCAGCAGGTAACTCTCGTCGTGGCGGGCAACCATGTGGAGGTCCGCCAGTTCTACCTGCTCAACTCTCCGGCAGCACCAGTGGTGCTGGGGCACCCCTGGTTGGTGAGACACGAACCGCGAATCGCCTGGGGAGCCGGAACCATATTGGAGTGGGGTTCGGAATGTCATGCAAAGTGTCTCCAGTCTGCCACGGGAGGAGTGGACCAGGGAGTGTCGCGGTTGCCACCCCCGGACTTGTCAGCAGTACCAGCGGCGTACCACGACCTGGGGGAGGTCTTCAGTAAGGCACGGGCTCAGTCGCTGCCTCCCCACCGACCATATGACTGCGCCATTGATCTCCGGGGGGGGGCCTCCCTACCCAGCAGTCGACTGTACAGCTTGACACTACCGGAGAAGCAGGCCATGGAGAAGTATTTATCGGAGTCGCTGGCTGCTGGGCTGATTCGGCCTTCATCCTCCCCGGTGGCGGCGGGGTTTTTTTTCGTGAAGAAGAAGGACGGAGGGCTTCGACCGTGCATCGACTACAGACAGCTCAATGACATCACAATAAAGAACAGGTACCCGCTTCCCCTCCTGAATTCGACCATGGAGCCCCTTACCCAGGCGACCGTCTTCACCAAACTGGACCTGCGTAATGCCTACCACCTGGTGAGGATGCGGGAGGGGGACGAGTGGAAGACTGCCTTTAAGACACCTCGGGGCCACTATGAGTACTGCGTGATGCCATTTGGGTTGACTAACGCTCCAGGAGTATTTCAGGCGCTCATGAATGATGTCCTGCGGGATATGTTGGAGGAGTTCGTCGTCGTATACCTGGACGACATTCTGGTGTTCTCCAGGACCCTTGCGGAGCATGTCCAGCACGTCCGCCGGGTTCTTCATCGCCTCCTCCAGAACCAGCTGTTCGTGAAGGCAGAGAAGTGCCTGTTCCATTCCGGTTCGGTGGACTACCTGGGGTTCATCATAGAGAGGGGGCAGATTCGGGCCGATCCCCGGAAGATTCAGGCGGTGGTGGGTTGGCCGAGGCCGAGGTCACGGAAGGAGTTGCAGGGGTTCCTGGGGTTCGCAAACTTCTACCGGCGGTTCATTCGCAGCTACAGCAGTGTGGCACAACCCCTGACCAGGCTGACGTCTCCCGCCCAGCCGTTTGAATGGTCTCCTGAGGCGGAGACGGCATTTCAAGACCTGAAGAGACGGTTCACCAGCGCTCCGGTGTTGTTACAACCCGACCCGGCGAGACAGTTCATTGTGGAGGTGGACGCCTCGGACGTCGGGCTGGGGGCGGTGTTATCGCAGCGGGCGGAGGGAGACCAGAAGGTCCACCCTTGTGCTTTTTTTTCCAGGCGTCTCCTGCCCGCTGAGATCAACTACGATGTGGGGAACCGTGAGCTGCTGGCGGTGGTGGCTGCGCTGGAGGAGTGGCGTCATTGGCTGGAGGGTGCAGACCACCCGTTCATCGTGTGGACGGACCACAGAAACCTGACGTACATCCGGGCGGCGAGACGACTGAATGGGCGACAGGTACGGTGGGCCGGCTTTCTCAGTCGATTTAACTTCTCTCTTACCTATCGACCAGGGTCGCGCAACGTCAAGGCTGATGCTCTGTCGAGGCAGTACCAGGGAGAGGAGGCTGTCCCGGAGGTGCAGGCACCCATCATTCCGGAGCACCAGGTCGTTGGACGGGTGGCCTGGGGTATCGAGACGGTGGTAAGGAGGGCGTTGCGAGGTCAGCCAGCTCCAAGTGGCGTTCCTCCGGGGAGGCTGTTTGTTCCTGTGGCGGTCCGGTCCAAGGTCCTGAAATGGGGCCATGCTAGCCAGTTGGTCTGCCACCCCGGGGTCCACCGGACGTTCTCCTTCCTGGCTCGACACTTCTGGTGGCAGGGGATGAGGGGTGACGTACGGGGGTACGTGCAGGCCTGTCCAGTGTGTGCCCGCAGCAAGGCATCGCACCGCGCACCGGCGGGACTGTTGCAGCCTCTGTCCGTGCCGAGCCGCCCGTGGTCCCATGTCGCGTTGGATTTTGTCACCGGCCTGCCGCCGTCCCAGGGTATGACCGTACTGCTGACGGTAGTGGACCGTTTCAGCAAGGGGGTCCATCTGGTGGCCCTGCCAAAGCTCCCATCGGCGGCGGAGACAGCGGACCTACTGATGGCCCACGTGTTCCGGCTCCACGGGTTTCCGCAGGAGGTCGTCTCGGACCGAGGGTCCCAGTTTACGTCACAGGTATGGCGAGCTTTCTGTAAGGGGTTGGGGATTACTGTGAGACTGTCGTCTGGTTACCATCCGCAGACAAACGGACAATCGGAGAGGACCAACCAGAGCGTGGAGGCGGCACTTCGCTGCATGACGTCCAGGAACCCGGCTGCGTGGAGCCAGTTTCTGCCCTGGGTGGAGTATGCCATCAACTCCCTGGAGTGCGCAGCTACGGGGATCTCACCGTTCAAGGCAGCGGTGGGGTACCAACCGCCCCTACTTCCGGGTGAACAGGCAGGGGCGGCGGTTCCCTCTGTACAGGGGCACCTGGACAGGTGTCGCCGGGTCTGGGAGACCACCAGGGCTGCTCTCCTCCGTACAACGGCCCGTACCAGTCAGGGGGCAAACCGCCGTCGCACCCCGGCGCCGGTTTACCAGCAAGGGCAGAAGGTATGGTTGTCCTCGAGGGACCTCTCCGCTCAGCCCGAAGCTAAGAAGCTGGGGCCCCGGTTCGTGGGGCCCTTCGAGGTAATAAGGGTATTGAGTCCAGCGGCGGTGAAGCTAAAGTTACCAGCGTCTATGCCGGTCCACCCTGTCTTCCATGTTTCCAGGATCAAGCCGGTCGGGGAGAGTCCGCTGCTGCCTCCGACTCCGGGCCCTCCGCCGCCGACGGTGGTGGATGGGCATCCTCAGTGGACGGTGCACCGGGTGATGGACGTCCGGCGACGGGGCCGGGGGTACCAGTTCTTGGTTGACTGGGAGGGATATGGACCGGAGGAGCGGAGCTGGTTACCCCGCAGGTGTATCATGGACCCGGGGTTACTGGCTGATTTCTATCGGGCCCACCCGGAGAAGCCGGGCAGGTCGCCAGGTGGCTCCCGTAGAAGGGGGGGTACTGTCAGGGAACCGACAGTCGGCTCGGGAGACAGGCGCATGGAGGCGCCGGAGACGTCAGCGCGCGCGGCCAGGGAGCTGCGCGTTAGACGACGGAGACGAGCGGAGCGCGCGCCGGTGCGCACCTGAGAGCGATCAGCGTGTCCCCACAGCTGGAGCTTGTCAGTGGCTGACGAGCATAAGAGGAGGGGAGCGAACAGTGCTCGACGCGAGTGCGTACGCTGAGTGACGAAGAGCGGTACAGTCGTCAAGAGGAGGATCCGGAGAGGATTGAGACCACGGGAACGAGCGCGGAGTTCGAGCCCGACGCACCCTGCCACGTAAGGAGGCAGAAGACCCGAGACGGTATTCAGAGACTTAAAGTGCGCTGTCAGTTTTTTGAGACAGTAGTTTTCAGTTTATTTTTGGTTTGGATTACTGCGTGTGCTGTTGATAATAAACAACGCCAGCTTCTGGCTGAACGGTGACAACGTCTTGTGTCGTGCACTTGGGGTCCGAAGAAAACCCATAACATCCCTCCCTCCAACAGACAGCGGCATGGGCACTTGGTGGCACTTCAAATCTCTGTACAGTCGACCTCAGACACTGAAGACATGGTTTCGCCTCCTCGTCATCAAAAGAGGAGGAAGCGAACGCACTCCGCAAAGCCACACATGCACCGATGCACCTTTGACACGATGTAGCGATGTCTGCTCTTGATGAATAAATAAACGTTGTGAAACCTTTGTTTACTTTGTGTCATTGTTGAATTTATTATACGTTACGGCGCTGCCTCTCTCTCACACACACACACCGTGCGATGCTGCCTCTCTCACACACACACACCGTGCGGCGCAACCTCTCTCTCACACACACACCGTGCGGCGCTGCCTATCTCTCACACACACACATCGTGCGGCGCTGCCTCTCTCTCACACACACAACGTGCGGCGCTACCTCTCTCTCACACACACACACCGTGCGACGCTGCCTCTCTCACACACACACACACACCGTGCGGCGCTGCCTCTCTCACACACACACACACCGTGCGGCGCTGCCTCTCTCTCACACACACACACACCGTGCGGCGCTGCCTCTCTCTCACACACACACACACACCGTGCGGCGCTGCCTCTCTCTCACACACACACACCTTGCGGCGCTGCCTCTCTCTCACACACACACACCGTGCGACGCTGCCTCTCTCACACACACACACACCGTGCGGCGCTTCCTCTCTCTCACACACACACACACCGTGCGGCGCTGCCTCTCTCTCACACACACACCGTGCGGCGCTGCCTCTCTCTCACACACACACACACACCGTGCGGCGCTGCCTCTCTCTCACACACACACACCGTGCGACGCTGCCTCTCTCACACACACACACCGTGCGGCGCTGCCTCTCTCTCACACACACACACACACCGTGCGGCGCTGCCTCTCTCTCACACACACACACCGTGCGGCGCTACCTCTCTCTCACACACACACACACCGTGCGGCGCTGCCTCTCTCTCACACACACACACCGTGCGGCGCTGCCTCTCTCTCTCCTGGTAACTTTTCTGCTTTCAATTTATCCACTTATACCTGCTATCCCCTAAAGGAAATATCTTTTCTGGACATTATCACATTATATTTATTATTATTATTACCAAAAAATGTGAACTTGATAGGCTTAAATAAGTCGTGCTTTGTGTCATGATGAATATATTAATATTGCAACCGGACCCGGTTTTCGTGTATATGTATAAAAAGTCACCATCGCATGGTCCACAACTGGAACGTGGTTGGTGCGTAAAATGAGACGCTGGATGTGGAATCAGGGACCGTACGCTTCAAGTCTGGTACGGTCAAAGCTGCTCCGTACTGCGCAGTCTTCTTCCTTCTCTCTGAGTCTGGCTGCAGAGTTTAACCCTCCTACTTCTACACTATAAATAAAAGGTCAGTTAGGGTGGATCTCCAGTCGGATCCTGGAAACATTTGAAAGATCACTTGAAACTCTCCCTCAGTCTCGAACCTTCATTCAGCGCGTATCATCAATGGATAAAGTGAAGAGAGCGATCGCTGCTGTCCAGCACACACTGAGACTTCTTCGTGCTCACGTTTCTCGGTATGAATTCAGGCTGCGATCTGTAGAGCCTCATGGTCTCGTTGTTGTCCTTCTCCGTGACGGAGAGAGGATGGTTGTACTCTTCCTCTCTCGTCTGCTGAATGGGAACCCCCGTGGCTCACCCGTGTAGAGACGCGTACGCCTGCTTCTTCGTATCAAGCGCATATGTGCACACCCATGCGAAGAAGGAGGGCCTCCTCTCTGCCCTTCCCCTGGTGTGATGCCTCAGCCAATCAAGAATTTGGATGTTCCCTCCCTCCAACAGACAGCGGCATGGGCACTTGGTGGCACTTCAAATCTCTGTACAGTCGACCTCAGACACTGAAGACATGGTTTCGCCTCCTCGTCATCAAAAGAGGAGGAAGCGAACGCACTCCGCAAAGCCACACATGCACCGATGCACCTTTGACACGATGTAGCGATGTCTGCTCTTGATGAATAAATAAACGTTGTGAAACCTTTGTTTACTTTGTGTCATTGTTGAATTTATTATACGGTACGGCGCTGCCTCTCTAACTCACACACACACCGTGCGGCGCTGCCTCTCTCTCACACACACACACCGTGCGGCGCTGCCTCTCTCTCACACACACAAGGTGCGGCGCTACCTCTCTCTCTCCTGGTAACTTTTCTGCTTTCAATTTATCCACTTATACCTGCTATCCCCTAAAGGAAATATCTTTTCTGGACATTATCACATTATATTTATTATTATTATTACCAAAAAATGTGAACTTGATAGGCTTAAATAAGTCGTGCTTTGTGTCATGATGAATATATTAATATTGCAACCGGACCCGGTTTTCGTGTATATGTATAAAAAGTCACCATCGCATGGTCCACAACTGGAACGTGGTTGGTGCGTAAAATGAGACGCTGGATGTGGAATCAGGGACCGTACGCTTCAAGTCTGGTACGGTCAAAGCTGCTCCGTACTGCGCAGTCTTCTTCCTTCTCTCTGAGACTTAATATCTTGTCTGGACAATATCACATTATTATTATTATTATTACTAAACGATGTGAACTTGATAGGCTTAAATAAGTAGTGATTTTGTGTCATGATGAATATATTCATTTTGCAACCGGACCCGGTTTTCGTATATATGTGGTCACCGTCGCATGGTCCACAACTGGAACGTGCGGATCGTTGGTGCGTAAAAGGAGACGCTGGGTGTGGAATCAGGGACCGTACGCTTCAAGTCTGGTACGGTCAAAGCTGCTCCGTACTGCGCAGTCTTCTTCCTTCTCTCTGAGTCTGGCTGCAGAGTTGAACCCTCCTACTGGATATTTCTACGCGGATCGTTATGCGCGGATCGTTGGTGCGTAAAAGGAGACGCTGGATGTGGAATCAAGGGACCGTACGCTTCACGTCTCTGTTCTGTCTCTACAGACTCAAATGATCTCACTTCCTCGTTGTTTAAAGAGCGCACGGAGGATGTCAAAGCACTCTACAAAGCGCTACTACTGGCTCGCTCCTGAACGTGCACTCCTCCACCTCTCACGCCCAGTCTGCACGTTACAAGCAGGAAGAGAGCCTTGAGCTAGAGGGCACACAAATACTCACCCACGTTCATGCTGGAAAAGCTGAAGGAGATTTTTCTGTCACTGCAGCTTTTGGCTGCGCTGCCAGAGTTTTTATTCTGCTTGAATACGAACAACACTGTAGACACAAACATGAAATATAGTAACTACCACACAATGGAGCTGGACAGCAGTCTATCGATGTGGTTACCATAATAATCATGAATGTGTTATAACATATAGACAGAGGCTTCCTTCTCTCTGAGACTTAATATCTTTTCTGGACAATATCACATTATAATTATTATTATTACCAAACAATGTGAACTTGATAGGCTTAAATAAGTATTGTTTTTGTGTCATGATGAATATATTGATACTGCAACCGGACCCCGGACGAGTCGGCAACCGGACCCGGTTTTCGTGTATATGTCTAAAAAGTCACCATCGCATGGTCCACAACTGGAACGTGCGGTGTTGGTGCGGACCAGCAATCGGACCCTGACCGACGCGTTTCTTCTGGCATGCCGGGTTCGGGCCGATGTTGGCCCCGGTTAGTTTCGATTATGGCCCAGTGACGGCAGTGTCAGACACCGGAATAGGGCCAGTGTATTCGGTCAGATTCTGGGGCGTCATTCATCCCGAGTTTTAGCCGAGTCGGAAACCGGACCCGGTTTTCGTGTCTATATATAAATCAGGGACCGTACGCTTCAAGTCTGGTACGGTCAAAGCTGCTCCGTACTGCGCAGTCTTCTTCCTTCTCTCTGAGTCTGGCTGCAGAGTTTAACCCTCCTACTTCTACACTATAAATAAAAGGTCAGTTAGGGTGGATCTCCAGTCGGATCCTGGAAACATTTGAAAGATCACTTGAAACTCTCCCTCAGTCTCGAACCTTCATTCAGCGCGTATCATCAATGGATAAAGTGAAGAGAGCGATCGCTGCTGTCCAGCACACACTGAGACTTCTTCGTGCTCACGTTTCTCGGTATGAATTCAGGCTGCGATCTGTAGAGCCTCATGGTCTCGTTGTTGTCCTTCTCCGTGACGGAGAGAGGATGGTTGTACTCTTCCTCTCTCGTCTGCTGAATGGGAACCCCCGTGGCTCACCCGTGTAGAGACGCGTACGCCTGCTTCTTCGTATCAAGCGCATATGTGCACACCCATGCGAAGAAGGAGGGCCTCCTCTCTGCCCTTCCCCTGGTGTGATGCCTCAGCCAATTAAGAATTTGGATGTTCCCTCCCTCCAACAGACAGCGGCATGGGCACTTGGTGGCACTTCAAATCTCTGTACAGTCGACCTCAGACACTGAAGACATGGTTTCGCCTCCTCGTCATCAAAAGAGGAGGAAGCGAACGCACTCCGCAAAGCCACACATGCACCGATGCACCTTTGACACGATGTAGCGATGTCTGCTCTTGATGAATAAATAAACGTTGTGAAACCTTTGTTTACTTTGTGTCATTGTTGAATTTATTATACGGTACGGCGCTGCCTCTCTCTCACACACACACACACACCGTGCGATGCTGCCTCTCTCACACACACACACCGTGCGGCGCAACCTCTCTCTCACACACACACCGTGCGGCGCTGCCTCTCTCTCACACACACACACCGTGCGGCGCTGCCTCTCTCTCACACACACAACGTGCGGCGCTACCTCTCTCTCACACACACACACCGTGCGACGCTGCCTCTCTCACACACACACACACACCGTGCGGCGCTGCCTCTCTCACACACACACACACCGTGCGGCGCTGCCTCTCTCTCACACACACACACACCGTGCGGCGCTGCCTCTCTCTCACACACACACACACACCGTGCGGCGCTGCCTCTTTCTCACACACACACACCTTGCGGCGCTGCCTCTCTCTCACACACACACACCGTGCGACGCTGCCTCTCTCACACACACACACACCGTGCGGCGCTGCCTCTCTCTCACACACACACACACCGTGCGGCGCTGCCTCTCTCTCACACACACACCGTGCGGCGCTGCCTCTCTCTCACACACACACACACACCGTGCGGCGCTGCCTCTCTCTCACACACACACACCGTGCGACGCTGCCTCTCTCACACACACACACCGTGCGGCGCTGCCTCTCTCTCACACACACACACACACCGTGCGGCGCTGCCTCTCTCTCACACACACACACCGTGCGGCGCTACCTCTCTCTCACACACACACACACCGTGCGGCGCTGCCTCTCTCTCACACACACACACCGTGCGGCGCTGCCTCTCTCTCTCCTGGTAACTTTTCTGCTTTCAATTTATCCACTTATACCTGCTATCCCCTAAAGGAAATATCTTTTCTGGACATTATCACATTATATTTATTATTATTATTACCAAAAAATGTGAACTTGATAGGCTTAAATAAGTCGTGCTTTGTGTCATGATGAATATATTAATATTGCAACCGGACCCGGTTTTCGTGTATATGTATAAAAAGTCACCATCGCATGGTCAACAACTGGAACGTGGTTGGTGCGTAAAATGAGACGCTGGATGTGGAATCAGGGACCGTACGCTTCAAGTCTGGTACGGTCAAAGCTGCTCCGTACTGCGCAGTCTTCTTCCTTCTCTCTGAGTCTGGCTGCAGAGTTTAACCCTCCTACTTCTACACTATAAATAAAAGGTCAGTTAGGGTGGATCTCCAGTCGGATCCTGGAAACATTTGAAAGATCACTTGAAACTCTCCCTCAGTCTCGAACCTTCATTCAGCGCGTATCATCAATGGATAAAGTGAAGAGAGCGATCGCTGCTGTCCAGCACACACTGAGACTTCTTCGTGCTCACGTTTCTCGGTATGAATTCAGGCTGCGATCTGTAGAGCCTCATGGTCTCGTTGTTGTCCTTCTCCGTGACGGAGAGAGGATGGTTGTACTCTTCCTCTCTCGTCTGCTGAATGGGAACCCCCGTGGCTCACCCGTGTAGAGACGCGTACGCCTGCTTCTTCGTATCAAGCGCATATGTGCACACCCATGCGAAGAAGGAGGGCCTCCTCTCTGCCCTTCCCCTGGTGTGATGCCTCAGCCAATCAAGAATTTGGATGTTCCCTCCCTCCAACAGACAGCGGCATGGGCACTTGGTGGCACTTCAAATCTCTGTACAGTCGACCTCAGACACTGAAGACATGGTTTCGCCTCCTCGTCATCAAAAGAGGAGGAAGCGAACGCACTCCGCAAAGCCACACATGCACCGATGCACCTTTGACACGATGTAGCGATGTCTGCTCTTGATGAATAAATAAACGTTGTGAAACCTTTGTTTACTTTGTGTCATTGTTGAATTTATTATACGGTACGGCGCTGCCTCTCTCTCACACACACACACCGTGCGGCGCTGCCTCTCTCTCACACACACACACCGTGCGGCGCTGCCTCTCTCTCACACACACACACCGTGCGGCGCTGCCTCTCTCTCACACACACACACCGTGCGGCGCTACCTTTCTCTCTCTCCTGGTAACTTTTCTGCTTTCAATTTATCCACTTATACATGCTATCCCCTAAAGGAAATATCTTTTCTGGACATTATCACATTATATTTATTATTATTATTACCAAAAAATGTGAACTTGATAGGCTTAAATAAGTCGTGCTTTGTGTCATGATGAATATATTAATATTGCAACCGGACCCGGTTTTCGTGTATATGTATAAAAAGTCACCATCGCATGGTCCACAACTGGAACGTGGTTGGTGCGTAAAATGAGACGCTGGATGTGGAATCAGGGACCGTACGCTTCAAGTCTGGTACGGTCAAAGCTGCTCCGTACTGCGCAGTCTTCTTCCTTCTCTCTGAGACTTAATATCTTGTCTGGACAATATCACATTATTATTATTATTACTACTAAACGATGTGAACTTGATAGGCTTAAATAAGTAGTGATTTTGTGTCATGATGAATATATTCATTTTGCAACCGGACCCGGTTTTCGTATATATGTGGTCACCGTCGCATGGTCCACAACTGGAACGTGCGGATCGTTGGTGCGTAAAAGGAGACGCTGGGTGTGGAATCAGGGACCGTACGCTTCAAGTCTGGTACGGTCAAAGCTGCTCCGTACTGCGCAGTCTTCTTCCTTCTCTCTGAGTCTGGCTGCAGAGTTGAACCCTCCTACTGGATATTTCTACGCGGATCGTTATGCGCGGATCGTTGGTGCGTAAAAGGAGACGCTGGATGTGGAATCAAGGGACCGTACGCTTCACGTCTCTGTTCTGTCTCTACAGACTCAAATGATCTCACTTCCTCGTTGTTTAAAGAGCGCACGGAGGATGTCAAAGCACTCTACAAAGCGCTACTACTGGCTCGCTCCTGAACGTGCACTCCTCCACCTCTCACGCCCAGTCTGCACGTTACAAGCAGGAAGAGAGCCTTGAGCTAGAGGCACACAAATACTCACCCACGTTCATGCTGGAAAAGCTGAATGAGATTTTTCTGTCACTGCAGCTTTTGGCTGCGCTGCCAGAGTTTTTATTCTGCTTGAATACGAACAACACTGTAGACACAAACATGAAATATAGTAACTACCACACAATGGAGCTGGACAGCAGTCTATCGATGTGGTTACCATAATAATCATGAATGTGTTATAACATATAGACAGAGGCTTCCTTCTCTCTGAGACTTAATATCTTTTCTGGACAATATCACATTATAATTATTATTATTACCAAACAATGTGAACTTGATAGGCTTAAATAAGTATTGTTTTTGTGTCATGATGAATATATTGATACTGCAACCGGACCCCGGACGAGTCGGCAACCGGACCCGGTTTTCGTGTATATGTCTAAAAAGTCACCATCGCATGGTCCACAACTGGAACGTGCGGTGTTGGTGCGGACCAGCAATCGGACCCTGACCGACGCGTTTCTTCTGGCATGCCGGGTTCGGGCCGATGTTGGCCCCGGTTAGTTTCGATTATGGCCCAGTGACGGCAGTGTCAGACACCGGAATAGGGCCAGTGTATTCGGTCAGATTCTGGGGCGTCATTCATCCCGAGTTTTAGCCGAGTCGGAAACCGGACCCGGTTTTCGTGTCTATATATAAATCAGGGACCGTACGCTTCAAGTCTGGTACGGTCAAAGCTGCTCCGTACTGCGCAGTCTTCTTCCTTCTCTCTGAGTCTGGCTGCAGAGTTTAACCCTCCTACTTCTACACTATAAATAAAAGGTCAGTTAGGGTGGATCTCCAGTCGGATCCTGGAAACATTTGAAAGATCACTTGAAACTCTCCCTCAGTCTCGAACCTTCATTCAGCGCGTATCATCAATGGATAAAGTGAAGAGAGCGATCGCTGCTGTCCAGCACACACTGAGACTTCTTCGTGCTCACGTTTCTCGGTATGAATTCAGGCTGCGATATGTAGAGCCTCATGGTCTCGTTGTTGTCCTTCTCCGTGACGGAGAGAGGATGGTTGTACTCTTCCTCTCTCGTCTGCTGAATGGGAACCCCCGTGGCTCACCCGTGTAGAGACGCGTACGCCTGCTTCTTCGTATCAAGCGCATATGTGCACACCCATGCGAAGAAGGAGGGCCTCCTCTCTGCCCTTCCCCTGGTGTGATGCCTCAGCCAATCAAGAATTTGGATGTTCCCTCCCTCCAACAGACAGCGGCATGGGCACTTGGTGGCACTTCAAATCTCTGTACAGTCGACCTCAGACACTGAAGACATGGTTTCGCCTCCTCGTCATCAAAAGAGGAGGAAGCGAACGCACTCCGCAAAGCCACACATGCACCGATGCACCTTTGACACGATGTAGCGATGTCTGCTCTTGATGAATAAATAAACGTTGTGAAACCTTTGTTTACTTTGTGTCATTGTTGAATTTATTATACGGTACGGCGCTGCCTCTCTCTCACACACACACACCGTGCGGCGCTGCCTCTCTCTCACACACACACACCGTGCGGCGCTGCCTCTCTCTCACACACACACACACCGTGCGGCGCTGCCTCTCTCTCACACACACACACCGTGCGGCGCTGCCTCTCTCTCACACACACACACCGTGCGGCGCTACCTTTCTCTCTCTCCTGGTAACTTTTCTGCTTTCAATTTATCCACTTATACCTGCTATCCCCTAAAGGAAATATCTTTTCTGGACATTATCACATTATATTTATTATTATTATTACCAAAAAATGTGAACTTGATAGGCTTAAATAAGTCGTGCTTTGTGTCATGATGAATATATTAATATTGCAACCGGACCCGGTTTTCGTGTATATGTATAAAAAGTCACCATCGCATGGTCCACAACTGGAACGTGGTTGGTGCGTAAAATGAGACGCTGGATGTGGAATCAGGGACCGTACGCTTCAAGTCTGGTACGGTCAAAGCTGCTCCGTACTGCGCAGTCTTCTTCCTTCTCTCTGAGACTTAATATCTTGTCTGGACAATATCACATTATTATTATTATTACTACTAAACGATGTGAACTTGATAGGCTTAAATAAGTAGTGATTTTGTGTCATGATGAATATATTCATTTTGCAACCGGACCCGGTTTTCGTATATATGTGGTCACCGTCGCATGGTCCACAACTGGAACGTGCGGATCGTTGGTGCGTAAAATGAGACGCTGGGTGTGGAATCAGGGACCGTACGCTTCAAGTCTGGTACGGTCAAAGCTGCTCCGTACTGCGCAGTCTTCTTCCTTCTCTCTGAGTCTGGCTGCAGAGTTGAACCCTCCTACTGGATATTTCTACGCGGATCGTTATGCGCGGATCGTTGGTGCGTAAAAGGAGACGCTGGATGTGGAATCAAGGGACCGTACGCTTCACGTCTCTGTTCTGTCTCTACAGACTCAAATGATCTCACTTCCTCGTTGTTTAAAGAGCGCACGGAGGATGTCAAAGCACTCTACAAAGCGCTACTACTGGCTCGCTCCTGAACGTGCACTCCTCCACCTCTCACGCCCAGTCTGCACGTTACAAGCAGGAAGAGAGCCTTGAGCTAGAGGGCACACAAATACTCACCCACGTTCATGCTGGAAAAGCTGAAGGAGATTTTTCTGTCACTGCAGCTTTTGGCTGCGCTGCCAGAGTTTTTATTCTGCTTGAATACGAACAACACTGTAGACACAAACATGAAATATAGTAACTACCACACAATGGAGCTGGACAGCAGTCTATCGATGTGGTTACCATAATAATCATGAATGTGTTATAACATATAGACAGAGGCTTCCTTCTCTCTGAGACTTAATATCTTTTCTGGACAATATCACATTATAATTATTATTATTACCAAACAATGTGAACTTGATAGGCTTAAATAAGTATTGTTTTTGTGTCATGATGAATATATTGATACTGCAACCGGACCCCGGCCGAGTCGGCAACCGGACCCGGTTTTCGTGTATATGTCTAAAAAGTCACCATCGCATGGTCCACAACTGGAACGTGCGGTGTTGGTGCGGACCAGCAATCGGACCCTGACCGACGCGTTTCTTCTGGCATGCCGGGTTCGGGCCGATGTTGGCCCCGGTTAGTTTCGATTATGGCCCAGTGACGGCAGTGTCAGACACCGGAATAGGGCCAGTGTATTCGGTCAGATTCTGGGGCGTGATTCATCCCGAGTTTTAGCCGAGTCGGAAACCGGACCCGGTTTTCGTGTCTATATATAAATCAGGGACCGTACGCTTCAAGTCTGGTACGGTCAAAGCTGCTCCGTACTGCGCAGTCTTCTTCCTTCTCTCTGAGTCTGGCTGCAGAGTTGAACCCTCCTACTGGATATTTCTACGCGGATCGTTATGCGCGGATCGTTGGTGCGTAAAAGGAGACGCTGGATGTGGAATCAAGGGACCGTACGCTTCACGTCTCTGTTCTGTCTCTACAGACTCAAATGATCTCACTTCCTCGTTGTTTAAAGAGCGCACGGAGGATGTCAAAACACTCTACAAAGCGCTACTACTGGCTCGCTCCTGAACGTGCACTCCTCCACCTCTCACGCCCAGTCTGCACGTTACAAGCAGGAAGAGAGCCTTGAGCTAGAGGGCACACAAATACTCACCCACGTTCATGCTGGAAAAGCTGAAGGAGATTTTTCTGTCACTGCAGCTTTTGGCTGTGCTGCCAGAGTTTTTATTCTGCTTGAATACGAACAACACTGTAGACACAAACATGAAATATAGTAACTACCACACAATGGAGCTGGACAGCAGTCTATCGATGTGGTTACCATAATAATCATGAATGTGTTATAACATATAGACAGAGGCTTCCTTCTCTCTGAGACTTAATATCTTTTCTGGACAATATCACATTATAATTATTATTATTACCAAACAATGTGAACTTGATAGGCTTAAATAAGTATTGTTTTTGTGTCATGATGAATATATTGATACTGCAACCGGACCCCGGCCGAGTCGGCAACCGGACCCGGTTTTCGTGTATATGTCTAAAAAGTCACCATCGCATGGTCCACAACTGGAACGTGCGGTGTTGGTGCGGACCAGCAATCGGACCCTGACCGACGCGTTTCTTCTGGCATGCCGGGTTCGGGCCGATGTTGGCCCCGGTTAGTTTCGATTATGGCCCAGTGACGGCAGTGTCAGACACCGGAATAGGGCCAGTGTATTCGGTCAGATTCTGGGGCGTCATTCATCCCGAGTTTTAGCCGAGTCGGAAACCGGACCCGGTTTTCGTGTCTATATATAAATCAGGGACCGTACGCTTCAAGTCTGGTACGGTCAAAGCTGCTCCGTACTGCGCAGTCTTCTTCCTTCTCTCTGAGTCTGGCTGCAGAGTTTAACCCTCCTACTTCTACACTATAAATAAAAGGTCAGTTAGGGTGGATCTCCAGTCGGATCCTGGAAACATTTGAAAGATCACTTGAAACTCTCCCTCAGTCTCGAACCTTCATTCAGCGCGTATCATCAATGGATAAAGTGAAGAGAGCGATCGCTGCTGTCCAGCACACACTGAGACTTCTTCGTGCTCACGTTTCTCGGTATGAATTCAGGCTGCGATCTGTAGAGCCTCATGGTCTCGTTGTTGTCCTTCTCCGTGACGGAGAGAGGATGGTTGTACTCTTCCTCTCTCGTCTGCTGAATGGGAACCCCCGTGGCTCACCCGTGTAGAGACGCGTACGCCTGCTTCTTCGTATCAAGCGCATATGTGCACACCCATGCGAAGAAGGAGGGCCTCCTCTCTGCCCTTCCCCTGGTGTGATGCCTCAGCCAATCAAGAATTTGGATGTTCCCTCCCTCCAACAGACAGCGGCATGGGCACTTGGTGGCACTTCAAATCTCTGTACAGTCGACCTCAGACACTGAAGACATGGTTTCGCCTCCTCGTCATCAAACGAGGAGGAAGCGAACGCACTCCGCAAAGCCACACATGCACCGATGCACCTTTGACACGATGTAGCGATGTCTGCTCTTGATGAATAAATAAACGTTGTGAAACCTTTGTTTACTTTGTGTCATTGTTGAATTTATTATACGGTACGGCGCTGCCTCTCTAACTCACACACACACCGTGCGGCGCTGCCTCTCTCTCACACACACACACCGTGCGGCGCTGCCTCTCTCTCACACACACAAGGTGCGGCGCTACCTCTCTCTCTCCTGGTAACTTTTCTGCTTTCAATTTATCCACTTATACCTGCTATCCCCTAAAGGAAATATCTTTTCTGGACATTATAACATTATATTTATTATTATTATTACCAAAAAATGTGAACTTGATAGGCTTAAATAAGTCGTGCTTTGTGTCATGATGAATATATTAATATTGCAACCGGACCCGGTTTTCGTGTATATGTATAAAAAGTCACCATCGCATGGTCCACAACTGGAACGTGGTTGGTGCGTAAAATGAGACGCTGGATGTGGAATCAGGGACCGTACGCTTCAAGTCTGGTACGGTCAAAGCTGCTCCGTACTGCGCAGTCTTCTTCCTTCTCTCTGAGACTTAATATCTTGTCTGGACAATATCACATTATTATTATTATTATTACTAAACGATGTGAACTTGATAGGCTTAAATAAGTAGTGATTTTGTGTCATGATGAATATATTCATTTTGCAACCGGACCCGGTTTTCGTATATATGTGGTCACCGTCGCATGGTCCACAACTGGAACGTGCGGATCGTTGGTGCGTAAAAGGAGACGCTGGGTGTGGAATCAGGGACCGTACGCTTCAAGTCTGGTACGGTCAAAGCTGCTCCGTACTGCGCAGTCTTCTTCCTTCTCTCTGAGTCTGGCTGCAGAGTTGAACCCTCCTACTGGATATTTCTACGCGGATCGTTATGCGCGGATCGTTGGTGCGTAAAAGGAGACGCTGGATGTGGAATCAAGGGACCGTACGCTTCACGTCTCTGTTCTGTCTCTACAGACTCAAATGATCTCACTTCCTCGTTGTTTAAAGAGCGCACGGAGGATGTCAAAGCACTCTACAAAGCGCTACTACTGGCTCGCTCCTGAACGTGCACTCCTCCACCTCTCACGCCCAGTCTGCACGTTACAAGCAGGAAGAGAGCCTTGAGCTAGAGGGCACACAAATACTCACCCACGTTCATGCTGGAAAAGCTGAAT
Source organism: Cottus gobio (assembly GCA_023566465.1). Classification (NCBI taxonomy): domain Eukaryota; kingdom Metazoa; phylum Chordata; class Actinopteri; order Perciformes; family Cottidae; genus Cottus; species Cottus gobio. The sequence continues at coordinate 17,862,105 of CM042232.1, read as the reverse complement.
GAGATTTTTCTGTCACTGCAGCTTTTGGCTGCGCTGCCAGAGTTTTTATTCTGCTTGAATACGAACAACACTGTAGACACAAACATGAAATATAGTAACTACCACACAATGGAGCTGGACAGCAGTCTATCGATGTGGTTACCATAATAATCATGAATGTGTTATAACATATAGACAGAGGCTTCCTTCTCTCTGAGACTTAATATCTTTTCTGGACAATATCACATTATAATTATTATTATTACCAAACAATGTGAACTTGATAGGCTTAAATAAGTATTGTTTTTGTGTCATGATGAATATATTGATACTGCAACCGGACCCCGGACGAGTCGGCAACCGGACCCGGTTTTCGTGTATATGTCTAAAAAGTCACCATCGCATGGTCCACAACTGGAACGTGCGGTGTTGGTGCGGACCAGCAATCGGACCCTGACCGACGCGTTTCTTCTGGCATGCCGGGTTCGGGCCGATGTTGGCCCCGGTTAGTTTCGATTATGGCCCAGTGACGGCAGTGTCAGACACCGGAATAGGGCCAGTGTATTCGGTCAGATTCTGGGGCGTCATTCATCCCGAGTTTTAGCCGAGTCGGAAACCGGACCCGGTTTTCGTGTCTATATATAAATCAGGGACCGTACGCTTCAAGTCTGGTACGGTCAAAGCTGCTCCGTACTGCGCAGTCTTCTTCCTTCTCTCTGAGTCTGGCTGCAGAGTTGAACCCTCCTACTGGATATTTCTACGCGGATCGTTATGCGCGGATCGTTGGTGCGTAAAAGGAGACGCTGGATGTGGAATCAAGGGACCGTACGCTTCACGTCTCTGTTCTGTCTCTACAGACTCAAATGATCTCACTTCCTCGTTGTTTAAAGAGCGCACGGAGGATGTCAAAACACTCTACAAAGCGCTACTACTGGCTCGCTCCTGAACGTGCACTCCTCCACCTCTCACGCCCAGTCTGCACGTTACAAGCAGGAAGAGAGCCTTGAGCTAGAGGGCACACAAATACTCACCCACGTTCATGCTGGAAAAGCTGAAGGAGATTTTTCTGTCACTGCAGCTTTTGGCTGTGCTGCCAGAGTTTTTATTCTGCTTGAATACGAACAACACTGTAGACACAAACATGAAATACTACCACACAATGGAGCTGGACAGCAGTCTATCGATGTGGTTACCATAATAATCATGAATGTGTTATAACATATAGACAGAGGCTTCCTTCTCTCTGAGACTTAATATCTTTTCTGGACAATATCACATTATAATTATTATTATTACCAAACAATGTGAACTTGATAGGCTTAAATAAGTATTGTTTTTGTGTCATGATGAATATATTGATACTGCAACCGGACCCCGGCCGAGTCGGCAACCGGACCCGGTTTTCGTGTATATGTCTAAAAAGTCACCATCGCATGGTCCACAACTGGAACGTGCGGTGTTGGTGCGGACCAGCAATCGGACCCTGACCGACGCGTTTCTTCTGGCATGCCGGGTTCGGGCCGATGTTGGACCCGGTTAGTTTCGATTATGGCCCAGTGACGGCAGTGTCAGACACCGGAATAGGGCCAGTGTATTCGGTCAGATTCTGGGGCGTCATTCATCCCGAGTTTTAGCCGAGTCGGAAACCGGACCCGGTTTTCGTGTCTATATATAAACCAGGGACCGTACGCTTCAAGTCTGGTACGGTCAAAGCTGCTCCGTACTGCGCAGTCTTCTTCCTTCTCTCTGAGTCTGGCTGCAGAGTTTAACCCTCCTACTTCTACACTATAAATAAAAGGTCAGTTAGGGTGGATCTCCAGTCGGATCCTGGAAACATTTGAAAGATCACTTGAAACTCTCCCTCAGTCTCGAACCTTCATTCAGCGCGTATCATCAATGGATAAAGTGAAGAGAGCGATCGCTGCTGTCCAGCACACACTGAGACTTCTTCGTGCTCACGTTTCTCGGTATGAATTCAGGCTGCGATATGTAGAGCCTCATGGTCTCGTTGTTGTCCTTCTCCGTGACGGAGAGAGGATGGTTGTACTCTTCCTCTCTCGTCTGCTGAATGGGAACCCCCGTGGCTCACCCGTGTAGAGACGCGTACGCCTGCTTCTTCGTATCAAGCGCATATGTGCACACCCATGCGAAGAAGGAGGGCCTCCTCTCTGCCCTTCCCCTGGTGTGATGCCTCAGCCAATCAAGAATTTGGATGTTCCCTCCCTCCAACAGACAGCGGCATGGGCACTTGGTGGCACTTCAAATCTCTGTACAGTCGACCTCAGACACTGAAGACATGGTTTCGCCTCCTCGTCATCAAAAGAGGAGGAAGCGAACGCACTCCGCAAAGCCACACATGCACCGATGCACCTTTGACACGATGTAGCGATGTCTGCTCTTGATGAATAAATAAACGTTGTGAAACCTTTGTTTACTTTGTGTCATTGTTGAATTTATTATACGGTACGGCGCTGCCTCTCTCTCACACACACACACCGTGCGGCGCTGCCTCTCTCTCACACACACACACCGTGCGGCGCTGCCTCTCTCTCACACACACACACACCGTGCGGCGCTGCCTCTCTCTCACACACACACACCGTGCGGCGCTGCCTCTCTCTCACACACACACACACACCGTGCGGCGCTACCTTTCTCTCTCTCCTGGTAACTTTTCTGCTTTCAATTTATCCACTTATACCTGCTATCCCCTAAAGGAAATATCTTTTCTGGACATTATCACATTATATTTATTATTATTATTACCAAAAAATGTGAACTTGATAGGCTTAAATAAGTCGTGCTTTGTGTCATGATGAATATATTAATATTGCAACCGGACCCGGTTTTCGTGTATATGTATAAAAAGTCACCATCGCATGGTCCACAACTGGAACGTGGTTGGTGCGTAAAATGAGACGCTGGATGTGGAATCAGGGACCGTACGCTTCAAGTCTGGTACGGTCAAAGCTGCTCCGTACTGCGCAGTCTTCTTCCTTCTCTCTGAGACTTAATATCTTGTCTGGACAATATCACATTATTATTATTATTACTACTAAACGATGTGAACTTGATAGGCTTAAATAAGTAGTGATTTTGTGTCATGATGAATATATTCATTTTGCAACCGGACCCGGTTTTCGTATATATGTGGTCACCGTCGCATGGTCCACAACTGGAACGTGCGGATCGTTGGTGCGTAAAATGAGACGCTGGGTGTGGAATCAGGGACCGTACGCTTCAAGTCTGGTACGGTCAAAGCTGCTCCGTACTGCGCAGTCTTCTTCCTTCTCTCTGAGTCTGGCTGCAGAGTTGAACCCTCCTACTGGATATTTCTACGCGGATCGTTATGCGCGGATCGTTGGTGCGTAAAAGGAGACGCTGGATGTGGAATCAAGGGACCGTACGCTTCACGTCTCTGTTCTGTCTCTACAGACTCAAATGATCTCACTTCCTCGTTGTTTAAAGAGCGCACGGAGGATGTCAAAGCACTCTACAAAGCGCTACTACTGGCTCGCTCCTGAACGTGCACTCCTCCACCTCTCACGCCCAGTCTGCACGTTACAAGCAGGAAGAGAGCCTTGAGCTAGAGGGCACACAAATACTCACCCACGTTCATGCTGGAAAAGCTGAAGGAGATTTTTCTGTCACTGCAGCTTTTGGCTGCGCTGCCAGAGTTTTTATTCTGCTTGAATACGAACAACACTGTAGACACAAACATGAAATATAGTAACTACCACACAATGGAGCTGGACAGCAGTCTATCGATGTGGTTACCATAATAATCATGAATGTGTTATAACATATAGACAGAGGCTTCCTTCTCTCTGAGACTTAATATCTTTTCTGGACAATATCACATTATAATTATTATTATTACCAAACAATGTGAACTTGATAGGCTTAAATAAGTATTGTTTTTGTGTCATGATGAATATATTGATACTGCAACCGGACCCCGGCCGAGTCGGCAACCGGACCCGGTTTTCGTGTATATGTCTAAAAAGTCACCATCGCATGGTCCACAACTGGAACGTGCGGTGTTGGTGCGGACCAGCAATCGGACCCTGACCGACGCGTTTCTTCTGGCATGCCGGGTTCGGGCCGATGTTGGCCCCGGTTAGTTTCGATTATGGCCCAGTGACGGCAGTGTCAGACACCGGAATAGGGCCAGTGTATTCGGTCAGATTCTGGGGCGTGATTCATCCCGAGTTTTAGCCGAGTCGGAAACCGGACCCGGTTTTCGTGTCTATATATAAATCAGGGACCGTACGCTTCAAGTCTGGTACGGTCAAAGCTGCTCCGTACTGCGCAGTCTTCTTCCTTCTCTCTGAGTCTGGCTGCAGAGTTGAACCCTCCTACTGGATATTTCTACGCGGATCGTTATGCGCGGATCGTTGGTGCGTAAAAGGAGACGCTGGATGTGGAATCAAGGGACCGTACGCTTCACGTCTCTGTTCTGTCTCTACAGACTCAAATGATCTCACTTCCTCGTTGTTTAAAGAGCGCACGGAGGATGTCAAAACACTCTACAAAGCGCTACTACTGGCTCGCTCCTGAACGTGCACTCCTCCACCTCTCACGCCCAGTCTGCACGTTACAAGCAGGAAGAGAGCCTTGAGCTAGAGGGCACACAAATACTCACCCACGTTCATGCTGGAAAAGCTGAAGGAGATTTTTCTGTCACTGCAGCTTTTGGCTGTGCTGCCAGAGTTTTTATTCTGCTTGAATACGAACAACACTGTAGACACAAACATGAAATATAGTAACTACCACACAATGGAGCTGGACAGCAGTCTATCGATGTGGTTACCATAATAATCATGAATGTGTTATAACATATAGACAGAGGCTTCCTTCTCTCTGAGACTTAATATCTTTTCTGGACAATATCACATTATAATTATTATTATTACCAAACAATGTGAACTTGATAGGCTTAAATAAGTATTGTTTTTGTGTCATGATGAATATATTGATACTGCAACCGGACCCCGGCCGAGTCGGCAACCGGACCCGGTTTTCGTGTATATGTCTAAAAAGTCACCATCGCATGGTCCACAACTGGAACGTGCGGTGTTGGTGCGGACCAGCAATCGGACCCTGACCGACGCGTTTCTTCTGGCATGCCGGGTTCGGGCCGATGTTGGCCCCGGTTAGTTTCGATTATGGCCCAGTGACGGCAGTGTCAGACACCGGAATAGGGCCAGTGTATTCGGTCAGATTCTGGGGCGTCATTCATCCCGAGTTTTAGCCGAGTCGGAAACCGGACCCGGTTTTCGTGTCTATATATAAATCAGGGACCGTACGCTTCAAGTCTGGTACGGTCAAAGCTGCTCCGTACTGCGCAGTCTTCTTCCTTCTCTCTGAGTCTGGCTGCAGAGTTTAACCCTCCTACTTCTACACTATAAATAAAAGGTCAGTTAGGGTGGATCTCCAGTCGGATCCTGGAAACATTTGAAAGATCACTTGAAACTCTCCCTCAGTCTCGAACCTTCATTCAGCGCGTATCATCAATGGATAAAGTGAAGAGAGCGATCGCTGCTGTCCAGCACACACTGAGACTTCTTCGTGCTCACGTTTCTCGGTATGAATTCAGGCTGCGATCTGTAGAGCCTCATGGTCTCGTTGTTGTCCTTCTCCGTGACGGAGAGAGGATGGTTGTACTCTTCCTCTCTCGTCTGCTGAATGGGAACCCCCGTGGCTCACCCGTGTAGAGACGCGTACGCCTGCTTCTTCGTATCAAGCGCATATGTGCACACCCATGCGAAGAAGGAGGGCCTCCTCTCTGCCCTTCCCCTGGTGTGATGCCTCAGCCAATCAAGAATTTGGATGTTCCCTCCCTCCAACAGACAGCGGCATGGGCACTTGGTGGCACTTCAAATCTCTGTACAGTCGACCTCAGACACTGAAGACATGGTTTCGCCTCCTCGTCATCAAAAGAGGAGGAAGCGAACGCACTCCGCAAAGCCACACATGCACCGATGCACCTTTGACACGATGTAGCGATGTCTGCTCTTGATGAATAAATAAACGTTGTGAAACCTTTGTTTACTTTGTGTCATTGTTGAATTTATTATACGGTACGGCGCTGCCTCTCTAACTCACACACACACCGTGCGGCGCTGCCTCTCTCTCACACACACACACCGTGCGGCGCTGCCTCTCTCTCACACACACAAGGTGCGGCGCTACCTCTCTCTCTCCTGGTAACTTTTCTGCTTTCAATTTATCCACTTATACCTGCTATCCCCTAAAGGAAATATCTTTTCTGGACATTATCACATTATATTTATTATTATTATTACCAAAAAATGTGAACTTGATAGGCTTAAATAAGTCGTGCTTTGTGTCATGATGAATATATTAATATTGCAACCGGACCCGGTTTTCGTGTATATGTATAAAAAGTCACCATCGCATGGTCCACAACTGGAACGTGGTTGGTGCGTAAAATGAGACGCTGGATGTGGAATCAGGGACCGTACGCTTCAAGTCTGGTACGGTCAAAGCTGCTCCGTACTGCGCAGTCTTCTTCCTTCTCTCTGAGACTTAATATCTTGTCTGGACAATATCACATTATTATTATTATTATTACTAAACGATGTGAACTTGATAGGCTTAAATAAGTAGTGATTTTGTGTCATGATGAATATATTCATTTTGCAACCGGACCCGGTTTTCGTATATATGTGGTCACCGTCGCATGGTCCACAACTGGAACGTGCGGATCGTTGGTGCGTAAAAGGAGACGCTGGGTGTGGAATCAGGGACCGTACGCTTCAAGTCTGGTACGGTCAAAGCTGCTCCGTACTGCGCAGTCTTCTTCCTTCTCTCTGAGTCTGGCTGCAGAGTTGAACCCTCCTACTGGATATTTCTACGCGGATCGTTATGCGCGGATCGTTGGTGCGTAAAAGGAGACGCTGGATGTGGAATCAAGGGACCGTACGCTTCACGTCTCTGTTCTGTCTCTACAGACTCAAATGATCTCACTTCCTCGTTGTTTAAAGAGCGCACGGAGGATGTCAAAGCACTCTACAAAGCGCTACTACTGGCTCGCTCCTGAACGTGCACTCCTCCACCTCTCACGCCCAGTCTGCACGTTACAAGCAGGAAGAGAGCCTTGAGCTAGAGGGCACACAAATACTCACCCACGTTCATGCTGGAAAAGCTGAAGGAGATTTTTCTGTCACTGCAGCTTTTGGCTGCGCTGCCAGAGTTTTTATTCTGCTTGAATACGAACAACACTGTAGACACAAACATGAAATATAGTAACTACCACACAATGGAGCTGGACAGCAGTCTATCGATGTGGTTACCATAATAATCATGAATGTGTTATAACATATAGACAGAGGCTTCCTTCTCTCTGAGACTTAATATCTTTTCTGGACAATATCACATTATAATTATTATTATTACCAAACAATGTGAACTTGATAGGCTTAAATAAGTATTGTTTTTGTGTCATGATGAATATATTGATACTGCAACCGGACCCCGGACGAGTCGGCAACCGGACCCGGTTTTCGTGTATATGTCTAAAAAGTCACCATCGCATGGTCCACAACTGGAACGTGCGGTGTTGGTGCGGACCAGCAATCGGACCCTGACCGACGCGTTTCTTCTGGCATGCCGGGTTCGGGCCGATGTTGGCCCCGGTTAGTTTCGATTATGGCCCAGTGACGGCAGTGTCAGACACCGGAATAGGGCCAGTGTATTCGGTCAGATTCTGGGGCGTCATTCATCCCGAGTTTTAGCCGAGTCGGAAACCGGACCCGGTTTTCGTGTCTATATATAAATCAGGGACCGTACGCTTCAAGTCTGGTACGGTCAAAGCTGCTCCGTACTGCGCAGTCTTCTTCCTTCTCTCTGAGTCTGGCTGCAGAGTTTAACCCTCCTACTTCTACACTATAAATAAAAGGTCAGTTAGGGTGGATCTCCAGTCGGATCCTGGAAACATTTGAAAGATCACTTGAAACTCTCCCTCAGTCTCGAACCTTCATTCAGCGCGTATCATCAATGGATAAAGTGAAGAGAGCGATCGCTGCTGTCCAGCACACACTGAGACTTCTTCGTGCTCACGTTTCTCGGTATGAATTCAGGCTGCGATCTGTAGAGCCTCATGGTCTCGTTGTTGTCCTTCTCCGTGACGGAGAGAGGATGGTTGTACTCTTCCTCTCTCGTCTGCTGAATGGGAACCCCCGTGGCTCACCCGTGTAGAGACGCGTACGCCTGCTTCTTCGTATCAAGCGCATATGTGCACACCCATGCGAAGAAGGAGGGCCTCCTCTCTGCCCTTCCCCTGGTGTGATGCCTCAGCCAATTAAGAATTTGGATGTTCCCTCCCTCCAACAGACAGCGGCATGGGCACTTGGTGGCACTTCAAATCTCTGTACAGTCGACCTCAGACACTGAAGACATGGTTTCGCCTCCTCGTCATCAAAAGAGGAGGAAGCGAACGCACTCCGCAAAGCCACACATGCACCGATGCACCTTTGACACGATGTAGCGATGTCTGCTCTTGATGAATAAATAAACGTTGTGAAACCTTTGTTTACTTTGTGTCATTGTTGAATTTATTATACGGTACGGCGCTGCCTCTCTCTCACACACACACACCGTGCGGCGCTGCCTCTCTCTCACACACACACACCGTGCGGCGCTGCCTCTCTCTCACACACACAAGGTGCGGCGCTACCTCTCTCTCTCCTGGTAACTTTTCTGCTTTCAATTTATCCACTTATACCTGCTATCCCCTAAAGGAAATATCTTTTCTGGACATTATCACATTATATTTATTATTATTATTACCAAAAAATGTGAACTTGATAGGCTTAAATAAGTCGTGCTTTGTGTCATGATGAATATATTAATATTGCAACCGGACCCGGTTTTCGTGTATATGTATAAAAAGTCACCATCGCATGGTCCACAACTGGAACGTGGTTGGTGCGTAAAATGAGACGCTGGATGTGGAATCAGGGACCGTACGCTTCAAGTCTGGTACGGTCAAAGCTGCTCCGTACTGCGCAGTCTTCTTCCTTCTCTCTGAGACTTAATATCTTGTCTGGACAATATCACATTATTATTATTATTATTATTACTAAACGATGTGAACTTGATAGGCTTAAATAAGTAGTGATTTTGTGTCATGATGAATATATTCATTTTGCAACCGGACCCGGTTTTCGTATATATGTGGTCACCGTCGCATGGTCCACAACTGGAACGTGCGGATCGTTGGTGCGTAAAAGGAGACGCTGGATGTGGAATCAAGGGACCGTACGCTTCACGTCTCTGTTCTGTCTCTACAGACTCAAATGATCTCACTTCCTCGTTGTTTAAAGAGCGCACGGAGGATGTCAAAGCACTCTACAAAGCGCTACTACTGGCTCGCTCCTGAACGTGCACTCCTCCACCTCTCACGCCCAGTCTGCACGTTACAAGCAGGAAGAGAGCCTTGAGCTAGAGGGCACACAAATACTCACCCACGTTCATGCTGGAAAAGCTGAAGGAGATTTTTCTGTCACTGCAGCTTTTGGCTGTGCTGCCAGAGTTTTTATTCTGCTTGAATACGAACAACACTGTAGACACAAACATGAAATATAGTAACTACCACACAATGGAGCTGGACAGCAGTCTATCGATGTGGTTACCATAATAATCATGAATGTGTTATAACATATAGACAGAGGCTTCCTTCTCTCTGAGACTTAATATCTTTTCTGGACAATATCACATTATAATTATTATTATTACCAAACAATGTGAACTTGATAGGCTTAAATAAGTATTGTTTTTGTGTCATGATGAATATATTGATACTGCAACCGGACCCCGGACGAGTCGGCAACCGGACCCGGTTTTCGTGTATATGTCTAAAAAGTCACCATCGCATGGTCCACAACTGGAACGTGCGGTGTTGGTGCGGACCAGCAATCGGACCCTGACCGACGCGTTTCTTCTGGCATGCCGGGTTCGGGCCGATGTTGGCCCCGGTTAGTTTCGATTATGGCCCAGTGACGGCAGGGTCAGACACCGGAATAGGGCCAGTGTATTCGGTCAGATTCTGGGGCGTCATTCATCCCGAGTTTTAGCCGAGTCGGAAACCGGACCCGGTTTTCGTGTCTATATATAAATCAGGGACCGTACGCTTCAAGTCTGGTACGGTCAAAGCTGCTCCGTACTGCGCAGTCTTCTTCCTTCTCTCTGAGTCTGGCTGCAGAGTTGAACCCTCCTACTGGATATTTCTACGCGGATCGTTATGCGCGGATCGTTGGTGCGTAAAAGGAGACGCTGGATGTGGAATCAAGGGACCGTACGCTTCACGTCTCTGTTCTGTCTCTACAGACTCAAATGATCTCACTTCCTCGTTGTTTAAAGAGCGCACGGAGGATGTCAAAGCACTCTACAAAGCGCTACTACTGCAGCAACCCTCCTTTACGACTACAACCCGGCGCTTTCTCAACACGTATTGAATATAAAAACATTGTGAACTACTTGTATACTTTTTGTCAATGTTTTTCCAACATACATAAAAACCAGACTCTAAGATGCCTAATTGCTGAGAGTTAATGCCCAGATCACGTACGGAGAGAAAGAGAGAGAGAGACAGTGCGATTACTGGCGGGAGGAGGTCTGTAGCAGGCGTCAGTCAAGTTCCAGGATCGCTGCAATCGAACGTCTTGGCCCCTCCTACTTCCTGGTTCCAAATTTGTTTGGGCCACCATATATAGGCCACACCATGACCTGCCTCTTTCTCCCTCTTTGATTCCCAGGCTCTGGTAGGTGTGGACGTTGGTTTCCTGAGTTGAGGCATATTTGCCTTGGCCTTCATCTTTTTGTCTTTTAATTTAGGTCCAGTTCCTGTGATTGACCCTCCCCAAGTTGAGCTTCCAGACTGGGTTGCGCAAGGACGCTGACTGCCACTGCTGTTTTGTTTGAGTCATTCATTTACTTATATTTATGGTTTTGTTTTGTAGTTGTTTATTTACTTATATTTATGGTTTTGTTTTGCTTGGTTTCGTTTTGCATGGTTTTATGTTAGTTTAATTTAGTTAACCTGTTTTATTATGAATTTGTACTTAAGTATATTTGATATATACTTATTGTTTTCACCTTTTAGACGTGCTGGACGTCTTATATTTTAATTATGTTAAAGTGTGTTGTATAATAAATATTGTCCTTGGGTTAATCCTCTTGTTTCATTAAGCCACCCACCATGACATGTGTCCTTATAGGCTGCGAGCTCTTTTTGTTTTGAGCTAGTTCTAAAGGTGCAGCGGAAGTATAAATTGAACCTGATCCGGGCCTCTTCGCAGCCAGTGGTCATACTGAGTGTATGGAGCTGCATTTCCTGGAAACACCCATTGTTGTTAGGTCAGCTGCCGTAAATCATATTTTAGATTTTGGTTGAGGCAACTGAGCCTCCGTTCTCTCTATACATCCTGCGAGCAACCTTGTTCTTTTTTTTTGTTCATTTTATGTATGTATGATTTCGCTTGTTTTGAAACAATTACTTTTATAGTCTGTAGTGGCAATCCTCTAACCATACTGTTACAGTCTGTGTAAGGTAATTGAGCTAACTATTTCAAAAGGTTTACTTCAACAAAATAAAGATACAAGATTCAGTCAGTGCTCTACTTGGCACAACAGTTTGGATATGGCGTAGTCAGTAGCAAAACTTAAAGGAGCATTTTTTTAATCTTTTATAAATCACTAAACACATGTTGGGGCTGCACGGTGGCGTAGTAGCTAGCACTGTGGCCTCACAGCAAAAGGGTCCGGGGTTCCAATCCCGGTCTGGGCGGGCCTTCTGTGTGGAGTTTGCATGTTCTCCCCGTGTCAGCGTGGGTTCTCTCCGGGTTCTCCGGCTTCCTCCCACAGTCCAAAGACATGCATGTTAGGTTAATTGGACTCTAAATTGCCCATAGGTGTGAATGTGAGTGTGAATGGTTGTCTGTCTATATGTGAGCCCTGGATAGACTGGCGACTTATCCAGGGTGTACCCTGCCTTCGCCCAATGACAGCTGGGATCGGCTCCAGCGCCCCGCAACCCTAAACAGGATAAGCGGTTCGGATAATGGATGGATGGATAAACACATGTTATTAAGTCTATTATGGCTCTTACATTTCCAGCCCCTAATTGTTTATGCTGGCTGCAAAACAATTACCGAATATGAATTACAAAGACATAAAATATTCAACATGGATCAATAATCCTGTTTACATGTGCAAAAAAGTAAAATACATTACATTTCATTTAGCTGACACTTTTATCCAAAGCGACTTACGTGCTATACAGTAGACACAGCAACGGTGAGCAATTAGGGTTAAATGTCTCGCTCAAGGACACAACAACATGGACTAGCGGAGCCGGGGATGGAACCTGTCTTTATTCACTTTTGAGGTCCAATTGGTGACTCTGCTTGCTTCAGCAGGCAGAGTTTGATAATGGGCCTGTCCAGTGTGTTTTTTTTTATTTTCACACTAACTCATCTGACTGTTCCATTAGAATCTGGTAATGTATTTACTACACAACCCATCCAAGAGTTGCGAGGGGCAGTTTCATCCATTATAAAGACTATATCTCCTGGCACCAAGTTCCTCTGTAGTGTGTGCCACCTTCGCTGTCTTGAAGGCGTGGCAAATATCCTCTTGTCCATCTGGTCCAGACTAGATCCGCAGTGTATTGTGTTGTTTCCAACGATGTCGTGCATACTGATCCTCTTTGACAAAGATTCCAGGTGGAATGCTGGGATGTGTTTTCAGTAGCAACAAATGGTTGTGTGTTAAGGCCTCCACGTCGTTAGGATCGTCTGATGCTTGAGTAATTGGTCTATTATTGATGATAGCTTTAACTCACACATGATGGTTTGGAGTCCTTCATCTTCTAGTGACTGTTGTTTAAGCACGGAATTCAGCACCTTTCGTACAGCACAGATTTGTCTTTCCCGTACACCGCCCTGATGAGATGCTGGGGTGTTGAAAATCCACCTGATACATTTTTGCATCATGGTGTTCTGTATTTTCGCCTGATTCAGTTTATTTACTGCCTCGCGCATTTCTCTTCCTGTAGCAACAAAATTTGTTCCGTTTAAGCATTATTGTTACTTGTCCTCATCTGATAAACTGACATATGGCATTAATGCAGGAATCGGTGTCCAGACTGTGGGCTATTTCAATATGAACAGCTCTCACAGTGAGACAAGTAAAGATCACGCCATAGTGGTTGAAAAGACTCCGTCCATGCTTGACTTCAAAAGGACCAAAGAACTCAACACCCACATTGGTGAAGGGTGGCTGATCTGGTAACCTATCCTATGAAATTATTTTCCTGACGGCTGAGTTAGCTTGAGGGATCCAGTATTTTTGATGCAGCGTAGCAAGTGTGTAGTTGCGTCCAAAATGTCCAATTTCTTGATGGGTGTTGCAGTATGAGGTTGGCCAGAGTGATTCTTTTGAGAGGATAACTGGATATTTAGCCTCTTGCGACATTGCAGATTTATTTAGACTGCCTCCAAATCTCAGTATCCCATACTGCAAAACGGGGTCCAGTCTAAAGATTGACCGGAGAGTTTCCTTGCAGAACACTGATTTCTTCTGCATACTCCTGGAGCTGACTTAGTCGTATGAGCTCCAGTTCTGCTTCAACCAAATCTTCCAGAGATGGTGGACGTGGTTTAAATGTTGACTTAAATTTCTTCATGTGCTGAATAATGTTCCTTTTCTGCTTTTCTGGGTCGTTTTCAGCATGACAGATAGTAGCTTGAAGCTCCTTTCTCTTGTTTTTTAGGTGCATCAGTGTATCCTTCAGTCTGAGAATCCAAGCCACTGCCTTTTTTAATGGTAGCCACCCTGAAAAGTAAGCGATGAATTGTTAACAGGGTCTAGGCTATCACCATGCACACAATGACTGTAGCACATGCCTTGATTTCTGGGTCTTCTTCTGTCACTGAATACTCTTGATCCAGTTGCTTTGGCCACTGACTTTGTGGTTTCAGCAAGAATGCAGGACCTTGGCGCCACGTTTTGCTCTGGATGAACTTCTCAGCTTTCAACCCTCGAAGCCTGGTCAGCAGGATTTAATGCAGAGTTGACATAACACCATTGTGTAGGCTGAGAATGCTCCTTTACTGTGGTAACTCTGTTTGCTATGAAGATTTTGTAGCAAGCGTTTTCATTTTTAGAGGTACCGAAGCACCGTACTGCTGTCCCTCCAAAAAACTGATTCCTGTAATGAGACCTGCAATTCCTGTCTGAGCATTCAATCCATTTTAACAGCAACGGCAGCTGCTGTTAGTCCGTATTGTAGCGGAATGGAGAAATCAGGAAGGACTCTTTTTCACCTGGCCAGTCAAGAGGGCGGAGTCAAGGAAGGAAGTAAACGAGTGCACCTGTGCGCCTATATTAAGAGGAAGAGCAAACATTTGGAAAAAAGGACAGTCTGTGGCAGCGATCAGAGACATCCCAGAGCCAGGATATCCACATCATGGGCATAGCATAGCGAGAGCATCGAGAGACGCCTGGAGAGGACTGGAGAAAGAGTCTGGACGGAAAGGAGGACACTGAATGTTTGTTCCGGACAACCCAGCAGCTGACGTGGTTGATTGGCCTGACCGAGGGTGGACTCCGGATACCGAAAGGAATGGCCGGACCCTGGAAGGAGGCTACAGCGAAGCTACGCCACTGCATTGAACTGGACAGCTAAGTCAATCCCCTCTCCCCGGTTCTATAGACTTGAGTTTCTCATTCCTTCCAAGCACTCTTACACTCAACCATCATACGCTGAAGTGGACAACACTTCACGTCTCATCTCAGAACAGTTCCTATCATGTGGTGATTACCCTAGAGTCGATTAACCTGTAGGAACGGTTGGATGAACAGAGCGTTGTGGTGTGAAGTGAATGTACTATGTGCTAATTGACTGATGTTCTGTCCTAGGAAATGCTAATTATGATTAATGGTGTGAAGTGAATGTACTATGTGCTAATTGACTGATGTTCTGTCCTAGGAAATGCTAATTATGATTAATGGTGCTAAATGATGGTATCATGTGTTAATTGACCGAATGTTCTTGTACTGTATTCTGTTATGGTGATTATGAGAGAAACCTGACTAAATTGGACTTGTCTTACAACTTATCTTCAGTGCATTGAGTGTCATTTTGATGGGGGAGGGTGAGTGTGATCAGTGGGGTTAGTGATTATGAACTTTTGTAGTGAGCTTAAGAGACTAGCCAGTTAATCCGATGGTACAGGTAGTTATAAAAATTGATGGGTTAAGGATTTTAGAAATAGAATATCTCCCAATATATCCTCCCATCTGGCGCCCAACACCTACCCACCATCTGGAAGGAAGTTACGCTACAGAAATGGCGCCCAACGTGGGGCCGAGCCGAAATTAAGTGCATTACAGAAATGTCCTTGACACCGAAAATTGACTTAACTAATGTACCTTATACAAGTCGGATTCTTTGTTCATAACTATTCCCCTGATTACATAAGCTCCGACAGATAATGTTTTGCATTTCTTATGTGATGTACTACGCTTGTGACTGAAATTGTTGAAAGATTGTTTCCATCAATGTTGATTGACTCTGGTATAATCACCCCTATTCAAAAATGTATTAAGTGTTATAGCCCTGTCATATAGCATTATGGGTACGCCACAGCCCTCTGTCCGGTCACCTTCCGTTTCCCTTGACATAGAAGCTCCAGATGTTGAGACCCCTGAACCTAGGGTAAGCCCAAGATTTAGTTCGCACCTGCAGACTTATTTTCACACCCCTGGACAGCCTCACCCCATGACACCAGACCGTCATGGTCATTCATATCCCCGATATTCTCCTCCAAGGGATAGATTGCCAACTATAAATCAATCTCTTGCATGGGAAACCGAAGGGGTGCTTCACTCACCTGCTCCACCAGGAGGAGGTGTGGTAAATCATACTGCTTCCTCTCAATATTCATTTTCGCAGTCTCAATGTGATCTCCCCGGAGCCATCCCCACTCCAGCCCGTGACTTGAACCAGATGGTAGAAAAAACCCAAGAGGGTTGGGATCGGATGCACGAGGAAATCAACCAACAAGGACGATCCATAAATCAACTTAACGAGGGTTTGAATCACAGTCGTTATGCGGTGACTGAACAGCTTAACGGTCTGTTAAGTGCTATAACTGCTAATCATCACCAACTTTTCAGTAACTTTACGGCTCAGAAAGACGGTATGGAGGTAGAAATGGATAAAATTGTGAAAGGAATAAAAACAATTGTGAAAGAAGAAGCAAAGCATGCTGAAATATCTCTTCTATCCGAACTCCGTTTTAGGACGGAGCAAATGCAGATGGAAGTACAGCAGGAGCTAACCAGTTTTAGTACCCGGACTCAATCCAGTATTGCCCAATTAGAAAAAATTATTCAGGTCAATAATATGGAGATAGCCAAATTAACAACCACTATTCAAACTATGGATGTGGACAATAAACAGCAGTTGGAAAAGTGGGAGCAGCGAACCTCTGTTCTACAAGCAAAACTGGACTCTCTTATGATGAAACATCACCATCCAAGCCAACCTCCAGGGTCGAAGAACTCTACAAGCCATAAACTTTCCTTAAGCGCTGTACCCCCACCACTTCTCTCACTGGAGCCAGTGCGAATGGAAGTTGACGACTACATCCACATCACCGTGGCTGAAGCTAACTTGCCTGTCGGAGGAAAGACTCAACTACGAAAGCTCCTGGAGTCTAACCCAGAGGTTTGTATGAGTCCCAGCTGCTGCCTTTACTCCAAGAAAGTGGAGACGCATCTTCCAATTTCGTTGGATATAATTTGGGAAGAACAGAGAAAAGATCCACAAGTGATGAGAGTCCTGCAGCAGCTAGCTGAAGGAGAGAGAAAAGCAAAACAAGACTTTGTTATCTTGGAAGATAAAGTCTATCGAAAGAAAAACCTGTCTGACCACCAGTTCCACTATCGGATCTACATCCCGCCTCGTCTGGTACCCGAGATGCTTCAGACCTATCACGACAACCCTCTAAGTGGACACTCTGGCATGTTCAAAACCTACAAAAGGCTCTATGACGTAGCCTATTGGCCTGGGATGTGGACAGATGTGAAAGACTACCTCAAGCACAGTAGGGTTTGTCAGAGTCTGAAGTCCGGCCAGAAGCTGGTGAGTCCCTTGGACAAGATACTGAAAGGAAAGGTGTATCCTCCTGATACCCTGCCTTATGATGTTGTGCAACACTTAAAGCAACTTAAAGCCAGTGTGGATGAAAATATCAGGAAAGCAAGACTGCGCCAGCGGCGGAACTACGACAAAAATCGTCGCACCCTTGCGTTTCAACCTAAACAAAGGGTGTGGGTTCGGAATTTCCCTCAGTCGAGAGCCAAGGCCAAGTTCACAGCCAAGCTGGCGAAAAAGTGGAAACAACTTGGACCCCTGAACTACCAAGTGGTTTTGGAAGAGACAGGTCAGGATGTAAAAACCATGCATGTGTGCAACCTCAAAGCCTACTACCCCAGTGCCGAAGAATTGGAAAAAAGAAAACTGCTGGACATCCTACAGGAGAGTTCGGAGGATGAAGATCTCCTTGGTTTCCATGATTAATAGTTTTCGACCAATGGAAGCCCAATCTCCTGTTAACCCGGGGATCGGGCTCACCAAGGGGGGGGGGGGGGGGGGGGAATGTAGCGGAATGGAGAAATCAGGAAGGACTCTTTTTCTCCTGGCCAGTCAAGAGGGCGGAGTCAAGGAAGGAAGTAAACGAGTGCACCTGTGCGCCTATATTAAGAGGAAGAGCAAACATTTGGAAAAAAGGACAGTCTGTGGCAGCGATCAGAGACATCCCAGAGCCAGGATATCCACATCATGGGCATATCATAGCGAGAGCATCGAGAGACGCCTGGAGAGGACTGGAGAAAGAGTCTGGACGGAAAGGAGGACACTGAATGTTTGTTCCGGACAACCCAGCAGCTGACGTGGTTGATTGGCCTGACCGAGGGTGGACTCCGGATACCGAAAGGAATGGCCGGACCCTGGAAGGAGGCTACAGCGAAGCTACTCCACTGCATTGAACTGGACAGCTAAGTCAATCCCCTCTCCCCGGTTCTATAGACTTGAGTTTCTCATTCCTTCCAAGCACTCTTACACTCAACCATCATACGCTGAAGTGGACAACACTTCACGTCTCATCTCAGAACAGTTCCTATCATGTGGTGATTACCCTAGAGTCGATTAACCTGTAGGAACGGTTGGATGAACAGAGCGTTGTGGTGTGAAGTGAATGTACTATGTGCCAATTGACTGATCTGTCCTAGGAAATGCTAATTATGATTATTGATGCTAAATGATGGTATCATGTGTTAATTGACCGAATGTTCTTGTACTGTATTCTGTTATGGTGATTATGAGAGAAACCTGACTAAATTGGACTTGTCTTACAACTTATCTTCAGTGCATTGAGTGTCATTTTGATGGGGGAGGGGTGAGTGATCAGTGGGGTTAGTGATTATGAACTTTTGTAGTGAGCTTAAGAGACTAGCCAGTTAATCCGATGGTACAGGTAGTTATAAAAATTGATGGGGTAAGGATTTTAGAAATAGAATATCTCCCAATATATCCTCCCATCTGGCGCCCAACACCTACCCACCATCTGGAAGGAAGTTACGCTACAGTATTGTCACATGTTTCAGTGGCGTCACTCTTGATTTTCCCTTGTGCTTTTTGTTCCCATGGCTGGTTAACAACATATTCACTAACAAGGACCACGCTAGATAGTTGGTTTCCAAAATGGTTTATTATCGAACCTGTTAGGTTCTCGAAGCGGAGAAAGAGTGAGGGATGAGGGGAGAGGGAAGAGGGGTAAGGGATGAGGGATGAGGGGTAGGGGGTGAGGGATGTGGGATGGGGGATTAGGGATGAGGGAAGAGGGGGAGGGATGGGGGGAGGGGGTGCGGGATGAGGGGAGAGGGTTTGTGGTGCGATAGTCGAAGGCGGGTGATGGGAGACCGCCGTGGCGTCGGGGGTGTTAGAGACTGAGTGGGGGCCGTCTCTTCGGTGGCTCTGGATGTCAGAGTCCCCAAAAGACAGCGTCATGAAGATAAGTGTCGGTGGGCGTTCCTGATGACGTTAAGGTCGGAGCGGATGTAGGAGAGGTATGCGGGGGAGGACCAGCGGCCAAGCAGTTTGATGAGGTGGTCCGGGACTCCCTGGCTAGCGGCGGTGGAGGCGGCGCCGATGCGAAAGGAATGGCCCGAGTATGATTCGGGGGGTATTCCGGATCTGCATAGGATCGTGCGGAGGTGGTGGTGAAACCAGGACCGTGTGGCCCCCTTACCCGTCTCTGTGATGAAGAGGGGGTCACTTCCGGAGGTTCGGCCGGCGGATCTAATGTTTAAGTAGTCTAGAATAGGCTCGTACGGGCTAAGGAACGAGCCTAGCCGGAATAGGTAGATTAATTGGGGTGGACCGTGCTGGTTGTTCTTGCTGTGCTTAAGCTGATAGGTTATGGTATCGGGGGGATGGATTGAAATGTCGGACAGGGTTGCGTGTCGTGCAGGCTGGTGGTCAGAGCTCTGCGCGGTGAACTCCGAGCAGCGCAGGAAACCGAAGAAGGCCAGCAAGAACATAGACTCTAATGTTTTATCTGTGAATGGAGACAGGTAGCCTGACCGGAGCTTGTGGATGCAACGGGCCAGGAGGTCCGAAGTGAGAGGCAGGCGACTAGGCGCGGGGCGTGGTTCCGCCTTGCTGAGACCTTTAAGTAGCATGGCTACGTGTGAGTGGGATGTGGCTGGACACGGGGTCCCCGAGGACAGTTTCGTGAAGAAATTAATGCCGCTTATGTAGACTCTGATGGTGGTAGGCCTAATTCTGAGGAAGGAATGCGCGTGAGTGATGAAGTGCGTGAGGGTGAGAATGTCGAGGGACGGGAATGGCAGGCTATGGGCGGCGTGGAAGGCTTTGAAGCTCTTCCATCCAGTAAGGTACGATGAGCGTGTTCGAGGAGCGACGCTATTGAGGATGGCGTCTCTGGAGGCGGAGGCCAGCTGTTCCAGTCGAGGGTTTAGAGAAAAATCGTGGCTGAAAACGGTGGGACCGGGGTTGGCCGTGGGTCCGCGGCTGGTGCTAATCGCCTGAATTTCTGAAACGAGAAGCGCGAGAGTGAGTCGGCGATGGCGTTTTTGTGGCTCGGAATATGAATGGCTCGGATAATGAACTGGTGCTGGGCCGACACTAGGGTAAGTCTCCGTATAAGTAGCATGATGTCTAGGCAGCGGGATCGTCCTTTATTGATGATGTCTACGACTGCGCTGTTGTCGGAGTATAAGGCTATGGTTCTTTTGGACCACTCGTGACCCCAAAGGATGGCTGCTATTATTATGGGGTATGTTTCGGAGATTGCGGAGGAGGGGGTGAGGGATGCGAATTCTGGCGGCCATGGGGCTGAGAACCATTTTTTCCCATAGAGGCCGCCGAAACCGATGGATGGAGCTGCGTCTGTAAACAGCTGTATGTCTTCTGGTGTGGTGATGTATTCATCGTAGAAGAAGGAGATGCCGTTCCAGGAGGAGAGGAACTGTTGCCATAGTTTAAGCTCTGATTTGCACGCTGCATCAAGAGAGACTTGTGCGTGGAGATTCATTACGGAGGTGGTGACTGAGAGGAGGTGTGACAGGAAGGATCTACCCTGGGGAATGATGCGAATGGCATAGTTTAGGTGACCTAGCAGCGAGAGGAGTTGGCGTTTGGTGCATTTAGGGGCCAGGAGGAAGTTTGAAATGATTAAGGATATGCGGTTGATTTTCTCGGTAGGGAGAGATGCTTGAAATCGAACGGAATCTAAAGTGATGCCGAGGAATTCTAATGATGTGCTGGGGCCTGCGGTTTTTTCTGCTGAAAGAGGTACTCCGAGTTCATGGAATGTGGAGGTCAAGGTGTGGAGGCCTAGTGCCGGAGGGGAGGAGGATGGCGTAATGGTGAGGAAGTCATCCAGGAGGTGGATGACGTACGGGAGTTTATGGACATTAGTCAGGATCCAGCAGAGTGCTTCTGCTAGGCAGTCGAATATTTTGGGGCTGCTTCTACACCCGAAGGTCAGGCGCACTGCGAAGTAGTATTTGCCCTTCCAAAAGACTCCGAAAAGATGCCAATAGTCAGGGTGGATGGGCATGATTTTAAAGGCGTTGGTGATGTCCGATTTGGACAGCCAGGCGGCGTGGCCGGCGAGGCGGATGAGGGATATGGCGTGGCTAATGGTTGCGTACTGCATGGAGAAGTCCGGGCTGGGGATTAGGCTGTTAATGCTTGGTGTGGAAGAACCGCGGGGGGCTGAGAGGTCTATGGTGAGCCTCTTTTTCCCGGAATATTTCCTGGTAGCTATGCCGATTGGGCTTATCCTGAATGTGGGGAAGGGCGGGCTGGTGAGCGGGCCGATCATAAATCTGTTTTTGACTTCCTGGGCTAGGAGAGTGTCGACTATGTCTGGCTCGGCGTCGGCGGATTGCAGGTTTTTGCACGTAAAGGGATGCTCAGGCTTAACCTGTAAGCCTGGGTGGAAGCCGTCTGTGAGGCCCTGTATGAGATAGCTTGTGGCCTGGCTGTCGGGGTGGCCTGGCTGTCGGGGTGGCCTTTGAGGGCGGCAGCTAATGCTTGAATGTTTATCGGTGTATTCAGATACTTACAAGTGTTGTGCTGTACTGGGTTGTGGGGGCAGGTTGGTCTGTTGTGGGCCCCGCCGCAAAAGGAGCAGGTGTGGAGGAAGCGGCAGCTGGTGGCGTTGCAGCCTAGGTCGTTAAAGTTGTTGCAGACCATCCTCCCTCCCTGGTAGAGGACGGGTCTGCCTCGCCTGTCTATGGCCTTGGGGGGAGGCCCTCGGATGGTTGGGCGAGGGGAAGCTGGTTTGGGAATGATGGGACGAGGGGGGGCTGCGGACGGTGGGCTGCGGTGGGTGCCGGGGTTGCGTCTCGGGGGAGGAGGGGGGAGGGGCAGGGATGCCGTGAGGGTGCATGTAGCGGCCGGGTGAGATGGTGCGCCGCAGAGCTCGCAGGAGAGGGAATGGCGAGCTGCAAAGACTCTGCAATATAGCTCTGGGTCGATTGTGCCCCAGTAAGTGCCCTGGTTGAACTGCTGCACTCGACCGGCGGCTTCAGAGGCGAACAGGACGTGGTAAGTATAGAACCCGTTCCCTCCAAAACGCAGGGCAAGATCAAGGATTAACGTTAGATAGTCGTCTAGCTCGGGCCTACGGTCGGGGAACGCGGCGCATATGACGTCTCGATATAGTGAGAATGCGTATGCAAATTCAGTCGTGGTGAGCTCCTTGGTCCGGGTGGGAATGGGCTGTTTTAATTCAAACGGACCGAAAGCGGTGAGCAGTTCTCGTGGGATGTGGGGGTTACCGGTGGACGGGAGAATTAGCTGGGCTAGATCTATGTAGTTACCGGCTAGTATCTGTTGCCTGAGCGTGTGCGACAGGGGGGAAGGCCGAGCGGGTGCTGCCGGGCGTGGTGGAGGTCGTGCTGTGGCCAAAGTAGAGCTGGCGAGCGGAGGAAAATAGGATGGAAAAAAAACTGTGGGTGAGTGCTGGTGGACCTGTGGAAAAAAGGGGGCAGTTTGTGGTGGGATGTTAGTGTTAAAAACATTTGGGTCATGGGGGAAGGGTTGGGGAGGAGGGGGGTTGAGAACAGGAGGAAATGAAAGGTTTTGGGGGAAGGCCCCGCCGCGGGTCCCTGCTGGTGGAGCGAGGGTGGCCGAGACTGGGAGGGCAGGAAGGAAGGAAGAATGAGATGCGAAGGGGTAGGGGGGTGCGTATGCGTGGGGTAGAAGTGCCGGCTGTGTGAGGGCGGCTGCCGTGTTCTGAGCGGGATGTGATACGACCTGACCGTCGAGGGGTGGCTGGACCTCGCGGGCCGTGCTGTGCGTGATGACGTCACGGGAGGCGCGGCTGACTCGGCGCTGGGACTCCGGAAGTCGATTGGTGCCGCTTCGAGCGGCCGTGAAAAGTTTGAAGAGTTGCGCTTTCCTGTCTGAATGCCGGAACGGAATGTTGAGCTCGGTGAGGGCTGTTTTTAGTTGGTGGACCGTCCACCTGGATGTGCTGGGCGTGTGGCGCCTAGCGGAGCGTCGACGTGGAGAGCGAGGGTCTCGGTCGTGGCGATGGCGGCTGGATGACGACCCGGTGTGCGAGCGCGTACGCGGCGATCTCAATCCTGGGCTGGTGGCTCCGGAGTTATCCTTGGATCTCTGACTGGGAATGTGAACCGTTGATTGCGGCCGGCCTCGCTGGCGGCGACGGATAACCGGAGACAGTGGGATTTCCGGAGATGCGGGACGAGACGGCTCTGTGTCGAACAGCTCGTTGTCTGACGGGGTGAGTGACAGTTCAGGTTCCATGACGGGCGTTCGCTGGCTGCTGTTTACGTCCGAATGTGGAGACGGAGTCACGGAGGATGTGGACAGGTTAGTCTCATTTAAATACCCCGGTGCGCGGGGGACGAGCTGCGTCGGGGGCGTGGTCCCTGTTCCTGAACTAAGTTTAATAAAACACCATTAAGAGTACAGTGGCATAACCATCCTTAGCATCAGCAAAATGGTGCAGCTGTGCGGACTGTGGCGTTCCAAATCCTTCTGGCTTCATGCATCTGGGTATGCTAAATCCTGCAACATCTCCAAGTTTGACAGCCATTCACGCAATCTTTTTGCGTGTCCATTTTCTATCTCTTTAGAATTAGAACCATTTATTGCCATGTTTGTTTTCACATTCAAGGAATTTGTCCTGGCGAAAGGTGCATACATTTAACATTTAACAATACACATTTAACAATAAACACAGTGCAATAAATGAGAATGGATGAATGATTATTTACAATTGAACAGTAGAAAATAAGAGTGCATGGAATGTAAGTGTTGTGTGAAAGTGGCAAGTGTAGTGTTAAAGTGTTGAGTGTATTTAAATATAAGGGTATGTGCAGGGGAGTGTCCATTGGGAAATTATCTGGGGGTGACAGAGTCATTAGAGTCAGTGGGGGACTTGGGCTCTGTTGATGAGCCCGACTGCAGACGGGAAAAAACTGTTGGTGTGGCGTGAGGTCTTGGTCCTGATGGACCGCAGCCTCCTGCCAGAGGGGAGGGACACGAACAGTTTGTGTCCAGGGTGAGAGGGATCAGCAACAATCTTCCTCGCCCGCTTCAGGGTCCTTGAAGCAAACAAGTCCTGGAGGGACGGCAGATTGCAGCCAATCACCCTCTCAGCAGAGCGAATGATGCACTGCAGCCTGTCCTTGTCCTTGTCAGTGGCTGCAGCGTACCAGACGGTGATGGAGGAACAGAGGATGGACTCGATGATGGCAGTGTAGAAGTGCGCCATCATTGTCTTTGGCAGGTTGAATTTCCTCAGCTGCCTCAGGAAGAACATCCTCCGCTGCACCTTCTTGGAGATGGAGCTGATGTTTAGCCCAACCTTGCTTCCTTTTGCACAGGTCTCACAAGATGAGCTTCGCTGGCAACATAAGTGGTGCCAAAAAACCAAGAGGGTCATAAATAGAACTGACAGTAGACAGGATTCCACATCTCGTAACAGGCGTGTCTTGCACATTTATCAGGAACCTGAAGTTGTCAGTCTCTGTGCATCACTGAACCCCAAGGGCTTCCATGGGAAGTGTGTTGCGGCTGAAGTCCAGGTCTTTCACTTTAGAAACTCTTTCTATGTCAGGGATTGAAAACAAGACTGTTCTGCTGTTGCTTACCCACTTAGTCAGATGGAATCCTCCTCTGGAGCACATGTCTTGTAGGTCTTGTACTAGGCTGATTGCCTGATCCTTTGTTGCCACTGATTTTACAGTCATCGACATAAATGTTTGTTAGCACCGTCTCCACTGCTTCTGAGCTTGTTACATCTGTAGCATCTTCTGCAGTTCTTCTTAAAGCATAGGAAGCACAACTAGGTAAAGATGTGGCACCAAAAAAGTGAACCTTCATCCTAAACTCTTCCACATTGCCATCCAAATCGCCCTCTGGCCACCACAGAAACTGTGGCAGATCTTCCTCCGGTACCTTCACCTGGTAGAACATGGACTCTATATCCGCCATAAGTGCCACTGGGTGCTCCCTGAATCTTAATAGGACACCAATGAGGGGGCGACTGTGGCTCAGTGGTTAGCAAGTCTGTCTTTCAGTCAGAGGGTCGGTGGTTCGATCCCAGGCTCCGGCAGTCCGTGTCGTTGTGTCCTTGAGCAAGACACTTAACCCTAATTGCTCACCGTTGCTGTGTCTACGGTCTACTGTATATCATGTAAGTCGCTTTGGATAAAAGCGTCAGCTAAATGAAATGTAATGTTAGTGAGATCAGGTCCTTGGAGTAATTGCTCATTCAGGGCCATTCCCTGATACGTAACATGGAATCAAAGATTCTTATCATATTTTTCTTTCGGGTGAAATGACAACTTGCATGTTAGTAAGATTATCCATATCTTCCATGTATTCAATATCGCCCGTAGTGTTCCTACAGCCAATCAGGAAAAGAGCGTAAGCCCTTAATGCTTTACCCTCCTCTGGTTTGATTTGAGGTCATTTTAATGCCTTATCCATGTATGCATTGGCTATCTTCAGCTCATCTCCGTAATGCTTTTGGAGTAACTTTCTGGCCTTCAAGTAGAATCTTTCTGAAGACATATGCTTGCAACAGCAAACAACCTCTTGTGGTTCCCCACTGGTATTGTGACGAAGGACGACCTCTATAGAGCCGAACAGGAACCGCACTACGCCCCTGGCGGAAGAGGACGGCAGTCAGCTGCTCGCGGACTAATATCACCTGCATTAGTAAAAAGGCTCGGACGAGAGTGACTGTGGGAAGTGACGGCCGTGTTAATAGATTAAAGTGTTTTAGGAAGCTGTTCGGAGTTTCATTGCGTGCGTGCAAACAACCAAACCACACACGACAACTCTTCAAAACGTTATGAATAAACCTCTGTAAGGAACATCTTGTCTGGAGTGCATTCTGATCGATGCCCCCTGGTGGTCACAACTTGTAACCAAACAGTAAAATTATACAGTCCTTCCCAGTCAATCAAACTGGTATACTGCTCCCATTAATACATCTTGTCATGATAACTGTCAGTTTTGCTATCCACTGCATGTTTGAAAGCCCTAATAAAAGATTTGTAAGTAAGAGGGTCACCTTTTAAACACTGAAATGTCCCGACAAGGGAGGTGAGACGGCACATTTTGCATCTGCATGACTTGATACAGCTCACTTTCATTGTTCACAGATCGATGGCGACCATTATCATGGATGCATTGCGTGTCTTGTGCAGTCTCCTCCCTTCTCTTAGTTTGAGAAGACTTCTTCAATGTATAACTGCTTACTCTGCTAGCATTGTCATATTCTTCAAGCACCTTTGCACTGGATTCCGCAATGTGTGTGTGTGTGTGTGTGTGTGTGTGTGTGTGTGTGTGTGTGTGTGTGTGTGTGTGTGTGTGTGTGTGTGTGTGTGTGTGTGTGTGTGTGTGTGTGTGTGTGTGTGTGTGTGTGTGTGTGTGTGTGTGTGTGTGTGTGTGTGTGTGTGTGTGTGTGTGTGTGTGTGTGTGTGTGTGTGTGTGTGTGTGTGTGTGTGTGTGTGTGTGTGTGTGTCCCACAGTATCTATACAATACGTGAGTTCTCGCTCAGCTCCTCACCAGGTGTTGACGTCTTTTGACATTCTTACCACAAACATTTGTCATGCCTTGATTGACCCTGCCGCTGATTCTCCTGTCATTTCAGGTCCAGTACTATAACAAGAGCTGACTGACAGAATAATGTTGAGTTCCTGCCACCTAGTGTCACAAGTCAGCCAGATCCCTCAAACTGGCTGACGCCTGCCACGCTTGCTACTGGGTGCCAGTGCCGCAAGGGGGAGCTCACCCTTGCTGGAGAAGAGCACTAAAGCTCAGCTCTTAGTGGAACACCAACCCTCCCTCGCTTCTGTGAGCCGGTCAGAGCCTAACAGCATATTTGCTGTACTGAAAGTATCAAGCCTTAGCACCAAATGTATTTTCTGTATAAATCCTTAGCAAAAGAAAATCCTCATTTTCTTTTTACAGTGATCAAATATATTTAACATCCATCTGATAATATCAGTACATGTTAGAAACAAACCCACACTGATCCTTAGTTATTATATTATACATATATTAAATATAACTGCATTATATAATTTATTTTACATTCTCCGCTATTATTATTATTAAAGTGTTGAAAAGTGACATTGATGAAGCTTTTTGTTATAGACTCTAGGACTTGTGTCAGTGTTGTCCGAAACTTAGATGATGAATATAAGAATGAATTTTACTATCATATTGCATATGTTATGATGGTTTTTATTAGGGACTCATTCTGATGAGGAGAGACTGTTAGTTTTAAAAGCATTTCCATTTTTGTTGTGTCCGCTTGCTGTTGTACACATTCTCATGAAGTTATACAAGTTTCACAAAGACCACCTTAGTAGCGGTATGGGTTTCAAATGATTTATTGAGAGATGGAACAAGATAATTCAATTTAGGAAGCGGAAAGGGATTGAGGGAGGAAGGGTAATGGATGGAAGTTTTTTTTTTTTGTTTGTTTTTTTTAACCTGCTTACCAGATCAATGTAAAGTGAGCTATCAAGTCTGCTGGTACAAACTGATTTTGGTTTGGATGCTCTGAGCATCAACACTTCATTTCTTGCATTCTGGGGAATTTGAATGGACCTAATGGTGAAAAATGTATTTCTTTATGTAAAGGAAAACACAGAATGCAGCCGGCATGTGACAATACAAAATGCAAAACATATAATGCAGTAAGTATATGTTATCTCTGAAGGGTCAACACACACAACGCTTAATTTACTCTTTGTTGCTCTGCACATTCAAAATATATATCTGTGTTCTCTGAAAAATCCAACAATGAAGTTGGTATTGTTGCGGGAAATGACCTTGAGTCACGGGGGCAGAGGCAGAAGAGTTGAGAATTGAGGCTTGTATAAAACACATGTACTTAACAGACAATAAAGTCTCGTTGGCACACAAATTGAAAGGAGTGTTCTTTTATTTCTTCATTTGCAAATAGTAGCAGTTCACACATTACGTATCAAGTAGCAATGGAAAAGACGCACCCAAACTTAGGTTTTGCGTGCTGTATTTGTACACCCAGATAAAATGAAAAGGGAGTATAACTGATCCCGCCAACCAGTGTGCCGCGCACTAAGATTGACCTTCGCGTGTACCGGTGGCCAATTTCAGCTCATTATCGGCCAGAAGATGTTTTTGAAGTTTGAGTTACTATAGGCTGTGTGAGCTAGATTCACGCCCTCCGAAAACTTGGAGACTGACACAAGATTGCACAGTAGAATAAGCTGTGTGAACTAGATTTACTCCCTAACTTAAAGACTGGACAGAAGACAAACTAAAAGTATTTTTGGGGGGGAAGACAAAGTATTTTTGGGGGGGAAGTTTTGACATTACGAGAATAAAGATGTAATTTAATGAGCTGTCCTATAGTCTGCTGTGCATGATAGTATTGCTCTATACGCAAATCATATTTTCCACACCTGTTTAAAGAAAATATGCTAAATCTAATTCGGAAATCTCTTTTGTCCCTACAGATATTGCACCACTGAACACGTTTTACTTTTGTTTAGATGACACGTAAAGATAAACAGACAAGCAGTCACATCAACACGGTGACTTTAGAGTGACCAATTAATGCCTTTATTATCCAAGCATATTTGTTAGTGAGGTTCCTGAAGGATCTTCTTCAGGACACATTGGATGCTGTTTCACAAAGATTCCATGTCCCTCTCTGGCAAAGTGCGCTCCATCTGGCAAAAATACTTTTGTTGTCAGAATCTCTCATGCGTCGTTCAGTCACTCCAAGTTGCCAACGGCCTTTCTGTTGTATTTGTTGACGGCCTTCCTGTCAAAATGGACCTTCCCTGGCTGTCCATATCTCCACGCTTGTCACACGTTGATGCAGGAATGAATATGTGATGGACATTGAAGGGAGCTCCACCGTGAAGCTGCATTATTTCCTTCATCATTGCAAGCATCTTGGCGGTGGTCAATCCCAGGTTGTTGTGTGGGAACTGAGTTTTTGACAACTCTGCATATAGTATAGGATGCCACTCCAGTGTAGCCCCCCATTGCCAAACTACTCCACTTTGGCATTAAGTGTAAATTGTCCTTGAAATTCAAGGCTCCTTTTCCCCCTCATCGAACATAGCTAGACCCAATGATCCATATCATGCTTTTGTCTCCTGTCCTCCTTCTTCTGAGGTTTGATCCTGATCGCAGGAAGGAGCCTCTGGAAGCTCTATAGTTCTCTCCTGTATCCCTCTTAACAAGAGGTGTCATTACTCTCTTCCTTTCTGGTGATCTCATGGGGTTCTTTAACTGTCCTTATAAATTTCACTATGAGGCCTTTTATTTATTTATTTTTACCAAAGATGTACCTTCACAAATCGTTCTCTTCTTTCCTGGGGAGGATCCCCTGGATAATTTGCAATTTTACCATAATAGCATTAAATACCTAAATCAAAGCTGCCTTCCTGTTTGCATTCTGTTTATTAAATGAATTATCAACATTATTATTAGATATATGTTTTGTGTTAAATGAAAAGATCTTTAAGTCAAATCAAACAGAATTTAGCAGTTTGTTGTTGTTATTGCAGTGCACGCGCGCCCGCTTCTCCCTGCTCATTTAGCACGCATGGTGTGCGCGTCTGCAGAAGGTGATTCATAAAAATCCGTCCGTGCTCATCTCCGCCACAGCAGCTTCAGCACCTCGGACAGCTCCGATAGGCTGCAACCCGGCGGCGGCCAATGGCTTCATCGGCGTTGCTGCGACGACCAGCAGCCTCAGCAGCAGCATCCCGGCGAAGGCCAATGAGGAGGCGCCGTTTCTCTCCCAACATCCAACCCAGAATTACTGCAGATGCCCGCATCAAAGCAACGGGTCTCTCTCTCTCTCTCTCTCTCTCTCTCTCTCTCTCTCTCTCTGGCAGGTTTACATATAGCTGAGGGTATAAGCTGCTGTCTATTTTTGGAATACATAGTGGCCATTTTTCTTTCCCTGCTCGCTCTCTTGGTGTGCTGCGCCTTTGTGTTGATGAAGAGCGATATGCGCTGTTTTTATTCACGCCGGATTGAGGTTTGTCCACGCGACCAGCGTCCTAGTGGGACACTAATAGCCGTGACGGTCGGCCTATAGATTTTTTCCGTTTCTCAATGGAAGACATCTTCCTGCTCGTCGCGAGCAAAGGCGTCAAGTGCGTTTCGCATTTGCTCCGCATCTGTATTCCCATCGACGAGCCGAAGGGCTTTCTATAGAAGCACCGGGAGACAAACCTGCCCGGTCCTGTAACGCCGGGGCTTTTTATATAATCAGAGACCGAGCCGTGTTCACGCCCTGGACCCCGGACAGCTTATGTTGGCGGTGTGGAACCGAGCAGAACGGCTGGAAAGCTTCTTCTTTTTTTTCACGTTTTGACCGCATTTGCCCAGCAGCAAGGGGTGGGGGGGAGGGGTCAAGGTGTGATGCATGGATCGCACAAGACGAGTCGATTAAACCGAAGGTAGGAATATACAAATTATTGTTTTGCTGCTTATAGCAACACCAATATATATATTTTTCCAGCTTTGCAAATGATAAAACCTAAAACAAACGATAATCCCCAACAAGATGCTCAGGACAACAACATAGACTCCATTTTTAATATTCAGATAATTCATGTTGCTCAAAAAATTGATCAAACAAACATTAAAGGCAGCAGCATCATATTTCTGGTGTTGAAGTTGTGTGTGTGTGTGTGTGTGTGTGTGTGTGAGCACAGGCCTATACGCTGGTTTTGCTGAAGCTGCCTTGTGCTGTTTTCAAGGCTTCCATTTTGAAGCTAAGATGGATGCTTGCGCACATTTCTTTCTCGTGCCTCTGTGGCCTTATCTTGGTTCTCATGTAATACTGATGGACACTGGAGCGGCTGCATGCCTTGGTGCTGTGAGGTATGGGCCCCAGTGCACACTATGATGGGGGCCCTCACTGTCATATAGAGACTTAACATTGGACAACATCAACAGACATAATACCCATGAACCTATGAAAACAATTTAAAATAAAAAAGCAGTTTATTTATTTGAATATACTTTTTATTGTTTATGTAAGTATAATTCTGATTGAGTTCGTTTTTTTAGTCTGTATTTTACTCTTCTTTTGGAAATTAAATTCCCGGTTGTTCAGCAATTGACAGACTCCTTTTTGTGGCTGTTGGGCATTTAACACACTGGTGTGTTGATCTGTGCATTATGCCATCACATTATGTAGCTCTATAATTGATAGTTCATTTTGACAGTCAAATTGAGAGCTTAAAAAATATACAATCTTTTTTTCGGACATTATTCTATTAATTAAGTTAACGCCAACAGTATAACATGAAAGTATGTATCTCCATGCTGGCTGAGGAAGACAATGAGAACATTTCAGAAAGTGGACCTTGAGTATTGTCTCTGTTTAACTTAACTTTAATAATTTTGGTCATTATTTATGAAGTGTTTGTTGTTGATGGGTTGATTTAGCTTTGTTGTTACTAATGGAGAATATTTCCACACCTTTTTGTTTTTTGGCTCCCAGGTTTGACTTCCTCCAGAAGTGAGACACTTCGGTCCTCTCAAAGCTCTTTGTCTGGACCAGTCAAAGAGCTTTCCCCCCACTGCTTTCCACTGCACCCTTTCTCCATCCCACTGCTAACCCTTGTGCAGACATCATGGGTACGGTGTTGTCTCTGTCTCCCAGTTACCGCAAGGGAGTGCTGTTTGAGGACGGTCCTGCCACGGTAGGCCACTATACGGCAGTCCAGAACAGCAAGAACGCCAAGGATGCCACCGCAGCTGCTGGGAAATCCCTCAAACGCCCCTCCATCATCAGTGTGTTGCCATGGAAACGCATTGTTGCCGTATCGGCGAAGAGGAAGGGCTCCAAGAAGTTGCAGGCAGATGGCGGGGACGGTGGCAAAGGCAGCTCTCCGGATGGCCACGCCTTGGCCACGGCCAACTCATCCTCGAACAGCCTGAAGCTGAAGAAGTCTCAGTCCTGTGCTAACCTTTCATCTTACTCCTCTAGCCAAGACCCCTCGGCCACTACCACCACTACCTCCTCCCACCTGCCAATCTCCAAGACCTTGGCTAACGTAGCTGCTGTTGCTGCCAAAAAGAATTCCCTTATAGGTCCCGGGATCCAGTCGACGACTGCAACCGGCACACCAAAGCGTGTCATTGTCCAGGTAATCCAAACAGTTTCTTATTTGGTCTAAAAAAAAGAAAATGTATTCAATGTGGTCGCTAAATGAGTATTTTAAAAGTAATATTTAATCTTTAGCTAATTATTGCTGCCTCATTCCAACAATGTTCCCCACTCTTCTTTATTACCTTTCCTTCTTTCTTTGCAACCCAGGCTTCCACCAGCGAACTGATGCGCAGCCTGGGAGAGTTCCTGTGCCGTCGGTGCTACAGGCTGAAGCGTCTATCCCCAACAGATCCGGTGTTGTGGCTGCGCAGCGTCGACCGGTCCCTCCTCCTGCAGGGCTGGCAGGATCAGGGCTTCATCACTCCGGCCAATGTGGTCTTCCTCTACATGCTGTGCCGCGATGTGGTCTCATCCGAGGTGGCTTCCGAGCGTGAGCTGCAGGCCTCACTTCTCACCTGCCTCTACCTGTCCTACTCCTACATGGGCAACGAGATCTCCTACCCACTGAAGCCCTTCCTGGTCGAAGCGGAGAAGGAAGCCTTCTGGGATCGCTGCCTCGAGATCATCAACCGCATGAGCGGCAAGATGCTCCAGATCAACACCGACCCGCACTTCTTTACCCAGGTGTTTGCCGACCTGAAGAACGAGAGCAAGAAAGAGGAGGAGAAGACCAAACTTCTCATAGGCCTTGACCGATAAGAGGGAGCAGGGAGAGGGGACGAAAGGATGGATGAATAGAAGAATTGACGAAGTTAATAGGTTAAGGAGTGGTGTACTAATGTAATGCAGCGTAGCGACACATTGGAGCAGTACTGTTGTCTGGCGTCTCTACTAGTTTATTATTAACCAAATTTCCTGTTTTGTAACCCAGAACAAAGAGATTATACACAGCGTTTAAATCATTTGAGTTTGGTAAGGATCCAAACAGAGGCAGTGGCTGATCTGAAGGCAGCAATTGGCCTACAGGGCCCTTTTACCACAACAAAGCAAATTGAATCAAGTTTGCTGTGTGGTGTGGCCACACCAAGCTTTAAGGCAGAGATATGATCATTGGACAAATGTTTTATCAAAGTCCAGGCCAGCAGGGTTGGTGATACAACATTACCAGGCTGTGAGAAAGAGATATCTGTAATTTTCATCTCTTGCCTCAGGCTCAGAGGCATGTATCGAGCTGACCTGTACCTTGTTTTGATCAGATAAGAAATGCAATCTGATACTCCTATTGAAGTATTTTTCTGTCTTTTGATAAAAAATGAATGGGTTTAGAAACGCCAGACAACACCACTTTACTAATTAAGGGTGAATAGTATACATACACAGATACAGTGTATTGATACAGGGATATTCTGTGATAGCATCCAGACATTTCCGCTATAGAGAAATGTCACGGTGATGAAAACCAAGAACCACCTTGCATGAGGTCACTTCATATGTCCGTGCACATGACCACCTGCTTATTGCCAACTCCACTTTACCTTATTCCTATTGTCTTGCCCAAGATTATTGCACTCACCAACACTGGCTGCCAGCTCCACTGTTGAACCTTTAAGAGTATCCAATAATACCACAACATGGATGATCTAGAATCAACCCCAACACAAGTAGTCTGCAAACCTGTCGGACTGTGAAATTGAAGTCACTGTTTGGCGTAATCGTACTGTAGTGGATCAATTCATCCACATCTTACGTAAAGCACTGTGCTTTCAAGGAAAACATTTGGGTTCATCCAGTCCAATCGACTATGAATTGGGTTAGTTATTTATTTTATAGAGTATAAAATGCTTACACACTGGGCACAGATTATTAATCATTAAACAAGCCCTTCCATAAGATGTTTACATTTACAAAAATATGGGAAAATGCAATACTGACCCCTCCAAGGCATATTTAACACAGATAATTATTTCTTTCATTCCTGTTCCTCCCCTGCACGTTCTCCTGCAGTCCACGTTGGTGCTGTCCAGAGGTGAACAGAGGGAAACGTTTTACTGAAAGAAAGAAGGAACGAAGTAAGATAGAAGCCTGCGCTCATCTTGTATGCTTCATACTGTATGAATGAGTAGTGCTGCTGGGTCGTGGAGGACATATTCCTAGAATATATCATGTGATCTGTTTCAACCAATGGCCACACGTGAGAATGAAAGAAGATGTGACTATATTCCAGGTGTGTGTGGGCAGACGCCACAAGTGTAGATGTGACTTTTTACTTCCAAAACACCGCTTTGATGTTGCTGCGGCCACTCAGCTCGAGGGACCTCCTCTGCTGTTTGAAGTGTCGCCTCCCCCTCCTCCCTCCTCTCTCCTCTCCCCTCTGCTCGTTCCTGTTCAAACAAACTAAAACAACACAGATTATCTCTCTCTTTCCACCTGCTCCTGTCCTGTCCGGTCTGAACTGGTCCTGTCCAGTCAGGTGCGGTCCAGTCCAATCCAGTTGTCCGATATTTAGAGACTCTCTGGTCAGCTGACCAGATTGCTTAGTTATTCACAGAGTTGTTTGACATGCATGAGTGCTTCTATAGGTTTCCTAGCATGCTGCTTTGTGTTGGGCACACCGCACTTGATGTTACAGAAGAGACTGAGCGATCGCCACGCTGAACTGCTGAAAGCTAGACTCAGTGATGTGACGTCCAGGCAACTCGGCGCAAGTATAGTGAAGAGAATGTGTGAAAGGCTGGTTGTATCGTCGCCAAAAGATGAGTCCAAGCATCAATCCTTCAGCAGGGTTTCTTCTGTTCTTGGTTCCATGGTGCTTAGGGGTCTCAAAGACACCTTCAATGGTTCCCCTTACAGAAACCAGTAATAGCCTCCAAAACTTCCAAACCCATGCACGTGTCAGCCAGTTTGAGGGAATATTTAAGGATTGCAGTTCAATACATTTGGAGGCTTCACAGGAGACACTATTTTAAAAGACTGATCAAAATTGAAGCCCCAGATGCCAAGCTGACTTTTAACCTCTTATATGGGTAAAGCTCAAACAACGATAAATCCCACACTTCCCATAATACAAAGTCCACACCTCCAGTTTGTAACAATAGCTTTCAGATGTATTAAGTCTCAAGCCCAAGCACAGATGACATCATCAGGAATATTTTTTCTAACTTTGGAAAGCTCAAGACAATATCTAACTGTACTTCATGGAAGAAAAAAGAAAATCAACAGAGTGCCTCAAGAGATTCCCTGCCTTGATGACATCACGTCACTGAGTCTAACCCAAAGTGAATACACTGTCTTTAAGTTTAGAAAAGCTCAGCCTCCTCAAACAGGTCAGAGATCTTGTGCCATATCATCCTAAAGACTAATTATTTCATACAATAGCACCTACAAAACACATAAAGAAACATGAGCCAACTCCCAGTGTCTAACTGCTGAATCAGAAAAGACTGTCGAGGAATTATGAATACGCTTTTTTTCCCCACGATATTGTTATGTCATGCATCGAGGATTTTAGACCAGAAGAAAAAAGGGACTTCTTTTCGGATGGAAAAGGACGAAGAATCGAAATGGAAAGCTTGTGATTTTAACACATGGTGA
The DNA here is from genome assembly GCA_023566465.1 of Cottus gobio. NCBI lineage: Eukaryota > Metazoa > Chordata > Actinopteri > Perciformes > Cottidae > Cottus > Cottus gobio. Next base: position 17,826,339 of record CM042232.1, on the reverse strand, counting down.
AGTTTTATGTGTCACTTTGTAAAAATGTAAGCCAAAATCGGAGTCATCCAAAGCTGGAGCATACGGCACTCTGTTCGTTTATGGAAAAGAGATTTTGTCTAGCTCTCTGATCAGATAAACAACGATTTAATCCAGTCAACAAAACAGAAAGTGATGTCTGTTTCCAGACTGGGTGTGTCCATGATGCAGGTGATGTTTTAACTCCGGCTGCGTTTTGTCTGCAGATGAAAACCGTCTGGGCTGCAGTAGGTACCATGCTGTAAAACAAATGATGTAGCCTTGATGCAGAGTCAGACCTAAAGAGACAAATATGCACAGAGAGAATTAATCCATGGCAAACAAGCTTGTTTACATGTCCTTCCTCCGATATGTTTCTGATGGGTTGAACAAAACACAAGTAGCATATATAATGACTGTTGAATAATCATTTTATTTCTTAATTTGTTGTACTTAAAGATTCCAAAATGCAGGTTGCTGGTTCAGCGGAGATATATCTCATCAAGGGATTTGGTATACTGACAGAAGTCACAGTGATTTATATCAACTTGTGTTTTTCTCCAAGACAATGGTTTGACTACTACCCAGATTTATTACAGGAGTGATGATGAAATCAAGAACCTGGATTCTTTGTGGTAAAACTCATGCTAAATTGATCCTTCACTAAGCCCGGCCACCTTTGGTTACTGCTGTTTGATGTGTTTGTCAGCTAATTTACAGGCAACTGTGACTGGCAGACTTCATAAGCTGTAGCTAACTAAGCTAACGTTAGCGCAACACGTCGGTTAACATATGCGGCTCACTTTTTATTGTTTCCGGCATAGGAGTCCTTTTTAAAAATGGGCTCCTAAGTATGCACTTGATACATGTGTGTACATGGTATCATATTAAAGAGTGAAGCTAATGCTATCAGGTCCAAGGTTATGGAAAAAGGTTAGCTGATGTTGATCCATGTAGAAGACATGAAAATAGATATACATCTGTATCTGTATTGTCCTTGTATTGCAGTGTAGTTAGCCCTATAATTGTAATTATAAAAAGAAAAATGTAGGATTTGACTGATTTTGAAAATCAGTGTTTGACAGAACTAATATTATCTTCGGCAGAATTGGCTGGGTTTGCTGGACTATAAACTGCCTCAAAACAGAGCCTATCTGAGTAAAGCTAGTTTACTACTGCAATGAATGAATAAGCCGGTCATGTTACCAACTCTTTTGCTTTTGTGGTTTGGGCTTTGTCAAGAATAAAAGGACACAACCCTCTAAACTTTTGAAAAAAGATTTAGCAAACGGTCAATTACACAAACTCTATTAACTTCAAAATTGACACCCTATCCGAGGTACACAACTCACAGCCCCACTCACCCCCGGAGTATTACATTTTGAATATTCAATACCATGTGACGACAGCTTTCAACAGAGAAGAGGAGAGATTAAGTATTTTCGCTGTGAAACAAAAGAACTGATGAGCAAAATGAAAAACCTTGACATTTTTCACTATTTTTGCTTCGGCCTGCTCCGGCTCCTTCCAGCTGTGCAGGGACAATACAAAGAGAGACAAGGATGCAAGGACAGGAGGCGAGGAAAGGAAATGTATCCTCTGAATTAACCTTTTTCTTGGACTAGAGAGGGGAGGGTTGTCAACATCCCCCTCCTACACATGCTCTCATCATTGATCAACTCATAACCATGTGCCATATTTTATCTTGCAATGTGTACAAGACAAAATCTTTTGGTGTGACATATGAAGCTTATGATAATGATGATGAAGTTACTATGGTTTTCCTTCCTTTTCATTTGTGAATCACGTTGTGCAAACAAAAATCTTTGTTGAACAAAAGTCAAGGCCACTAGTGTTACTAGAGTGCTGATGCTGCATTCTGTTACTTATGTGGATGTATGAATATGTATTTGAGAAATAAGAACTGTTACAGGTACTTTATATAAAAAAACATTTACAAGCATGGTGTTCCTTTTTTGTGATGAGATGCATGTCATTTAATAAATAGATAGAGAGACAGTTCTTAGTCTGACCACAGGAGGACAGCACTGAGCTGCAGGTGAGGCTGCTGGTGAGTTTATTTGATTCAGGGATGAAGTGGTATTTAGGGAGTTTTTGAGAGCTCCTATTCCGGGAAGAAGCCTCATAATAGGCAGGGCACGTATTGCTTGCTGACTCTAGAACCGTAGTGTTGATGTTGAGACTCCACAAGAGAGTCGTCGAGGGTAGATATAATTCTGGTAATTCTTTTACCAAGTGCTGTAAGGAGATGGCGGCACATGAGAGCTTCAGGGAAAGATCAAACTCACACCAGTTTTCCTGCATATATATGTATATATTCTGAAAGGTTTATCATAGATACTGATAGTTTACATGGTATAATATGAATATATGCACCTGTCGTTTAAAGCCTATACTTTTAATTTACTATGTCTTCTAAGTCCTACTTTATATAGTCACTTCTGCTACAGCTGATATTATCTCAGAGATGCTATATCTCAGATTCTATTAGCAATTCTCACGGCTATAAAAAAGTGGTTAATACAAGCCAAACATATACTTTAAAAATAATTAAAATCAGAATCAGAAATATTTATTGGTTCGTTTTGTTCCTGTGTGTGTATATATATATACAGTATATACATATATATAAATATATAGCATTATGTAAAATGTGTACATAATGCTACAATATATAACACAGTATCTTAGGAAAATATAAGCTGTGGGTCAGTGGTTAGCAAGTCTGTCTTTCAATCAAAGGATCGGTGGTTCGATCCCAGGCTACAGTAGTCCATATTGTTATGTCCTTGAGCAAGACACTTAACCCTAATTGCTCACCGTTGCTGTGTCTACTGTATATCATGTAAGTCGCTTTGGATAAAAGTGTCAGCTAAATGAAATGTAATGTAATAAAAATTAAGGAATTTAAATACATATTAAAATATGTGCATCACACACCACCTACCACAGTATAACCAACGTGTCCACATATAAGCTAGAAAACACATTATGAAATGAAACGGCCAGTGTGGCGGATTGCACCGAAGTGTAGAATTGAGTCAGTATTCACAAACAAAAGAGGCAGAAAGCAGCAAACTGAATGTTTCCTCTTCGCCGCATCGCTGTCCATGGTGCTGAATGGGCTTCAAGGTCAGCCCCGGTGGGCGGCGCTGCGATCTAATGTGTTCAGCTGTCTATTTTTATTTTTTTATTCCCCTTGTACGAGGTGTTTGTTCCTGTTCCACTGCCTTCTTGGGAGCACGCAGTCTATACTACTGTTCCCATCACTGTTCTGCGACTGCACAGAGCACCTCGGATGGAGAGAGTGGTGGGCGCTGTCCGCGGTGCTGAAGCAGACAACGACGTGATATCTTACCAAAATAAAAGATCATGTTTTTGCTAAATCATTGGGCGGAAATAGCCAGTGTAAAGATAACAGGCAGCAATACAATTAACCCATTTTTCATGTCTACAAACATTTCGTGGTTTTCAGTTGGACAATTCAAGATTCATTAACATAGTGCACGTTTGGCGGGCTTTACACGTCAATGACAAGAGGAGGGCAGTCAAATGCGTGTACACGTGCCAATGTGCATCACGACCACATTTTAGGCTCATATAATGTAACAGTGAGCCATATATCTTATGTATTTTGCCCACTTATGTCAATTTGCCACGTGAGTGTTTTTTTTTTTGTTTTTTGCACGGCAGAGGATCACAGAGAGACGCGAAGACGGGTGAACCTCTCTCTCGCTCCATCACTACCTCCCTCCCTCCCTCCCTCCCTCCCTCTCCGCCGCACGCGAGCTAATCGGTGCGCTTCCGCCCGAGTCGGCCAATCAGAGCGAGGTGCGCTGCAGCTTATAAACCCGTCTGCTGCCGAGCCTTTACCGTTGCACCGTCCCCCTGCTTTCCTGAAACATTGACCCCCGGCTGCATCCCTGAACTACTGCAACTGCGAAAATGGCGGCCCGGGTAAGACAGACATATCTTTATACTGTATACGTGGTTTATTTATTCAACCAAAAATATGTAATATCCTCGTGTTTCTGTCCGGGAAATGGGAGGTGGGGCGTAAAACATCGGACGAGCGTTGATGTCCCCTTTCCCAATATGACCAGTCTAGATGCCTTATGCAGGCGCCTGAAAGTCAACGCCACAGCGGGGACTTGGTGTTTTTTTTCACGTGATGTCGCAGCCCCAGTAACCCTGACGTTGTGTTAGGAAGAATCATTTCCGCCGTCCCCCCGTCCCCCCCCCCCCCCCCCCTCTCCCCCGTCACCCTTCGTGCCGCTAACCGCTGCCTTCTTCCCTGGGAGTATCGCTGGTTAATCCCGGGCTCCCGCTTGCCCTTGAGCCGGAGCTGCTGCGTGCAATGAAACGCGTTCACGAGACACGCATCTGAAAAAAAAACGAGGGGACGTTTTTTTGATCAAACGCTTAGAGAAGACAAGCGAAGTGTCGAGCAGTCACGCGCTTGACGTGACGTTTTGTTCCCGATAAAACCCCCAATGATTGTGATGTGGAGCAGTGCGTAGCTGGCTGGTGGATAGCGGCGCAGTCGTCTTATACAAGGGGGAGGCGCGGGGGTTGGGGGGTGGTGGTGTGGTGTGTGTGTGTGTGTGGAGGGGGGGGGGGGGTGTCAGGTAACCGGTGACGGCTCCCATCTCATTACAGAGATGCATCTTTTATTAAATTCTGATTAAAAATAATATAGCGGTAAAATGTAATGGCCGAGGCTGTGGGGCGAGCCAACATCGTGGTGTTTACGTTCGAGGTGGAAATGGAGGCTTGCAGTCCATTCAGCAAACTGATCACATGTGATCACGTGATCATATCTGGCTCTTTCAAAGCAGCGATCCTGTCTTCCATCGTGTTTGTTCATAAATACGTAAATGCTTCTGAACTTCAGAGGTTGCATTTTGATTCTGATTTGAAATAAATAATATATGTGCATGTGCATTATTATTCTAGACCTATAGCTCCCCAACTGTTTTTCCTTAAAACTCTTTTGTGAAAAACGCCATGTTTGTGGCAGTCACCTGTACGATAAATAGGTAGATGAATTCTTGGTGTATCTCTTGTTTGTCTCTCATTCTCTATTATTTGAGGTCTTGGTTAGAAACCCAAACGACACATCAGTCTGAGTGCAGGCATCACGCAGAGTCATGATGCAAGGTGCTCGTAGCTGCAGCATTACACAGCAATCTTGTGTCACTATGCTCCTTGTTTTAGCATAAAAGAGAGCGACCATAAATCATGTACGTTTATGCACAAGGGGTGTACCTTTGTGCTGGTAGATTCAGCATATTTCCGCAGGGGGCTCATTCATAACCTCTCAGTTAATAACATCATTCACAGTGTTAACCCCTTCACTGTGTGTGCAATTAGGTGGGAGCTTTTATCCAAAGCTCCCTAAGCTGCTTGCGCATACATTTTGTATTGGCAGTTTTGCTTGGTGGAAATGTGACTGCAAAGGAAACATTCACTCTGTCAGTGAAAACTCTTTCCTGATGGCTCTAACTTGCAATATTGCCTATATTGCAAATTTAAGTTAAAGGAGAAATGTGAGTCAAAATACCATTTTGAATTAAACATTGTGGTGCTGCACAGGTGTCCCGGCCTATACGTCGTATTCCACAGACGTGAGAAAACGTTTTGTTTGGTACAGATCCCCAATGCTGTATAAGTATTACATTGCTGTAGTGTTCTCCCTTGTGTATACTGTTTGGGCATAATGGATGTGAACATTTTTTGTAAATAAATCCCAACACCTACCACTTTCTCCTCCACCACCCTTGTTCAGTGGTCGTGCACGATGAGGTGCAGCCAGACTCGATCAATATAATAGAAAGGAACTATGCAATGCAGTTGTTTTACAGATGTGAAACAGGTGCGTCGGGTGAGAGAGAATGGATCTGTTTGTCATGTCTGCATTGTGAAGCTCAAACTGGATTTCATACCCTGGTGTGTGTGTGTGTGTGTGTGTGTGTGTGTGTGTGTGTGTGTGTGTGTGTGTGTGTGTGTGTGTGTGAGAGAGTGTGCGTACATAGAAAAAAAAGAGGAGATGCAATGGTACATTCCTCCTCTTGGTCATCCAGCATGAGTCAAAAGTGTCCATCGGGTGTTGTTCAACTCTCCCGGCTGATGACACACACACACACACACACACACACACACACACACACACACACGCACACACACACTCACTGTTGCTGGGCATTCTGCAGCCTGTCAGAGGGAGTCAGGACTAAACAAACAGTTCCACAGAATGACACCATGATGGGCTCCACAGCTCTGAAAGATGGGATTTGGAAAAATAAGTCTTAACTGTTAATATGTTGGTTGCTGGTTGACGCATCTCTATTGTCTCACTGTTTTATCATCAATGTGCCCAATTGTGTTGGGTGAGAATAACCGTTTAGTAAATCAGCTCTCCCAAACTCTCACTTCCAAACTAAGTGATGGCTTTGGAACAGTCCGCCTTATTAACACATTCATGAATTCTTCATCGCTATAATGAATATACATCCAAGAAAGGCTTTCAGAGCGATAAAGAACATCATGTGGGTAGTCTGCATGTTGACAAGCCTCTGGCACGGACTTCCTGTGTCTGAACCTATCTGCTGATTCCCCTCTAGAGGGGCAGGGCGAAAAAGAGGATTCATCGCCGTTGGCAAAATGGTTTTCCTGTTCTGATCCCATGCTGGGCTGTTTCCAGTTGCCACTCACCGGCCGCCCACCGACGTACTTCAGATGCTCGCATGTGATTGAGCTCCTGATCAGAAACAGTGACAACGTTTATGTGCACGCCGATGTACCGAGTATGCAAAATCTGAATCCTGCCTTATTCCAAATGTAGCTTTTTTTCAACAAAGACATGAAGGATATGTCAACATTATCATGGTTTTAAGAGCCTTCGTTAGATAAAACACATTCAGTTTGTGCATATATTGTTTTATTTGTGTTTACAATTAAAAACACATTAATTTGCTCTTTCTCATTCCATTTTAAGAAATGAAATGGCTAATTCCTTTGTCATTTTGTAGATTTAAATGATGAATTTATCAGGGGTAGTATATGGGCTACAAAACAGATCCCCTTTGATAAGATAAGATAAGATAAGATAATCCTTTATTAGTCCCGCGGGGGGGGGGGGGGGGGGGAATTACAGGATTACAGCAGCATTGCTCAGTACGTAAAGATAAAGAAATCAAGTAATATAAATAAACAGTAATAAACAGTAATAAACATAATAAAATAAACAGTAAAGAAGAAATTGAATGTACAGTAGAATATTGAATATACAAATTACAAAATATTACAAAATATTGCACCAGGATGGATTAAAGTGACCAGAATATTGAATATACAAATTACAAAATATTACAAAATATTGCACCAGAATGGATTAAAGTGACCAGAGTGATAAAAAAGTGTTCAAGTATTGAGATTCCAGAATGTTTGTGGGCTACTGGGAGGTTAGCTTGTTGTGCAGCCTGACAGCAGCAGGGAGGAAGGACTTGTGGTACCTCTCCTTCACACACCGGGGGTGAATCAGCCGGTGGCTGAAGGAGCTGTGCAGAGCTGCCAGGGTGTCCTGCATGGGGTGGGAGGCGTGGTTCATCAGGGATGAGAGCTTGGCCATCATCCTCCTGTCTCCCACCACCTCCACAGTATCCAGAGGACACCCCAGCACGCTGCTGGCCTTCTTTATCAGTTTGTCCAGTCTCCTCCTGTCAGCTGCCGTGATGCTGCTGCACCAGAAGACCACTCCATAGAAGATGGCTGATGCCACCACAGAGTCAAAGAAGGTCTTCAGGAGTGCTCCCTGCACCCCAAAAGACCTCTTAGTCTCCTCAGCAGAAAGAGTCTGCTCTGTCCCTTTTTATAGAGTGCATGTGCGTGGTCGGACCAGTCCAGTTTATTGTTCAAGTGAACACCCAGGTACTTGTAAGACGTCACCATCTCAATGTCCAGTCCCTGGATGCTCAATGGTATCGGAGGAGAGCGTTTGCCCCGGCGGAAGTCCACCACCAGCTCCTTGGTCTTACTGGAGTTTATCTGGAGGCGGTTCCGCTGGCACCATCCTAAAAAGTCCTGATTAAGTTCCCTGTACTCCCTGTCATCATCGGCAGAGATGAGGCCGACGATTGCAGAGTCGTCAGAGAACTTTTGCAGGTGGCAGTTGGCAGAGTTGTGTTTAAAGTCCGAGGTGTAAATGGAGAACAGGAATGGAGCCAGAACGGTTCCCTGTAGAGCCCCCGTGCTGCATGGTTGATGTCCAACCATGACATATTAGAGAGCGAGTGGTCAGAGTGAAACATCTGTCCAATATGTAATACCCTAAGTTTGTAGTTATTGGATTGTTTTTTATTCTACAGTGTTTGCCTGTGCTGTGTACAAAGTAACAATAGTGATGCAATACTATCACTTTAAAAAATGGCCTCAAAAAGGATCATGGAGCTTATGAACACAATAACTATACCATACCTGTGTTTTCAGTGCGGAAAAGTTAATTGTAAACTTCCGGTTGCAAACAAATGTCACGCTCAGCATTCAGTTGTCGCTCCACTCTAAAGTGTCACTTCTGGTTACAAAAAACAAGATGGCAACAGCCAAAATACCAAACTCAAGGTTTTTTAAACGCCCATCCCCCAACCAATGGGTGATGTCATTGCAACAATGCCAAATTCTTATATACATACACCTCTGACCTATTAGTTCAGGTATTTAATTATATATATATATATATATATATTCATTCCTCAAACCAGGGATGAGTAGGTGTTTGTTGAGCTATAAGGAAAGCCTCATCGATCTGATTCAATCAATACACAGAGCTGGGGTGCTTTTCATCCAAAACTCAGTGCAGGAAAAAAAAGAAACAGTCGCCTACATGCGTGATGGAGGAAGTGAGGGGGCGACGAAAGACAGCAGCTCTGCCGTTAAGCTTCTCTTCCTCTCTCCTCTAATGAAGAGTGCACGTCTATTCCTCTCGTTAGCTCCCCCAGCCATCTTTGGCTCAGCAGCTATTCGTCAAGAGACGATTGTTTGTTTGTTCTCTACTCCCGCTTCTGTTTCAGCACCCACACAGAGGTCCAGAGGTAGCAGACCGCATCGTCGAAGTCGAGGCTGTTAGACTGCCTCTGTTTAATTCTGCATCAAAAAACTCATCCCAAAGGTTTCCACTGTTTTTTTTATTCCAACACTGATAAATCTGCTGTGGTGCTCCCGCACCAGCCTGGACCTGCAACCTCTTTTAACCAACAATCTTTTAATTTTTTTTACCAGATGACAAAATTAATACGATTCTTTCCTTTTCAGTACAAATCAAACCAAAAATCAGTCTTGCAATGGCAGGCATTGACAAAAATGTAACTCATCTCCAACTATTTGTACACAAAACTAGAGGTGGGTTTGCAAATGTTGCCATCCAGCATAGATTTTCTCATAATATTAATATGTTTTTAGCCCACTTTATAAGCGAAAGTGATGATCAAACCTTAGTCTGAACAAACTCACATGAAGGATTTTGTAACCGCAAAATGTGTTTTCGGCAGCCAGCAACCGGCTAAATATCACTTCCAAGATAACATGACATCTGTGGTCCTCCATTTTTTTGCTGATGTTCTAACGTTGCTACAATCCAAAATATTGTCCGTCTGTTTTGTAGTTTGTGATCCAGTCAGATTTGTATTGAATGTTTTCTTATCAATAAGGTCATAACACTTTGTAAAAATATGTAACAATAATAGCAGGCTCATTTGGAGTGTGTGTGTGTTTGAATATGTAGTGCTATGCATGATCCATCTTTATAAAAAACACAAACTTGGTCGTCTGTACATTCATATTGTACCCTTGTGCGTATCAAGGAGTTGCGGGTTTAGTATGCGGGTGAGAGTGTGTCGGAATGTGTGTGTGTGTGTGTGTGTGTGTGTCAGTGTGTGCTTTAGAGGGAGAGTAATGGTTAATCCCCGGCTGTCTCGGTGCTGTGCCTTCCTCGAGCTCTGAGCTGTGGCTATATTTAGAGAGCCACTCTGCTTTGGGGCAGCCATCACAACACACTGGCAAACACACTGACACACACTTGCTGTACACACACTGTGTTTCTGGGAGTGTGTGTGTGTGTCTGTGTCTGTGTGTGCACTGACAGACGGGAGCACCCTTCAGAGTGGTTGCTGGCTGTTTGCTCTGTCACTCTGATATAACCCGTATAATTATTATGATCATTATTTTTTACCAGCTGTATTTTAGTGTTCCTGTATATGGATGTATGAGTGTAAACCATTTTTTAGGATCGTATTTGGATTCTGTGATTCAAAGTTGTGGATGTATTTTCGCCGGTCGCTGTTGAGGACCTCACTGTTGGCGTTTTGTTTTCTTGAAGTAAAATACGTCTCTACATGATACGACTTTGATTTACATGTCCTCTCTTTTTTTATGCTTTGCAGCGCTTATAATGACATAAAAAAAAGGTTATGTTTTAATCAAATTAGGTTTGATGAAGAGCCCCCCAAATACCAGAGACTTCATCCATTATCCAAACCGCTTATCCTATTTGGGGTCGCGGTGTGCTGGTCCCGATCCCAGCTGCCCTGCTGACGAGTCCAATTAACCTAAGCTCCTTGTCTTTGGACTGTGGGAGGAAGCCGGAGAACCCGGAGAGAACCCATGCTGGCACGGGGAGAACATACAAACTCCACACAGAGGGACCACCCAGACTGGGATCCGAACCCAGGCTCCTCTTGCTGTAAAACAGATTGAATCTGGCAGGGAAGCACCATCCCTGCCTTTTGGAAAATGACTGCACCATGTGCCCTGAAAAACCTTCCTGATTTATTATCGTCTCCAACAGAAGACTGCCAAGGATTTACTTGCCTTACATTCCTGATTTATTTAAATCGGAAAGTGAGTTTCCTCTCATAGGCAGCTCATTAATTTCATAATGTGCAGGTATCGAACGCATGACTGTGCCAAGCAGCAACAAATCTTGGGCTTATTTGTTTATTTGTGGTGTTTCCTACCATTGATTGTAATTTGACCTTTTAGAATCTACTGCATCAAACATGTACTATGATCACATTGAGTGCTCTAGGCTTTTTAATCCTGCTTGTAATTGCATGAAAAACCAAAGCACAACTTAAAGTTGGGAAAGCACAGAGCGCTGACACAATTAACAGCTTCGCCTGGTTCGTATTTCATACATTTTGATGGAAAAGTCAGACGGCAACGCTTTCAGAATTGAATTGCAGAGGCTTAGATGATTGATTTTTTTTTTTCAAACTGCAGACGGGAGGTTGAGAGGCTTTAGCTCAGCTACTCTCAGCCGCTGGGCCAGGGCCCATTGCTGGTCCAGGGCCCATTGCTGGTCCAGGGCCCATTGCTGGTCCATCTAGTGTGAAAATCATCTTTTGCGCTCACTATTCCTATCTGTGAATAAATATTTTACAGTTTGAATAATGAGTACTGGCCGTTAGTAGGATTTTAAAAGACATATTAAGTAATTGCTCGTGACAAATAATTGTCTTATGATTAGATCCCCCATACTGACCACGCCAAAAACAATTAAGTGAGCTAAATTTTAATCTTTGATTCCCATAATTTCTGCCAACACTCAGCAAAATTCAAATTATAGATTTCCTAACTGCCCAGTCAACTCATCTGATTGTTTAATGCAATCAAATATGCGTAAGGCGCGTGCTCTGAAGAGTCCCAAACGCCTATTTTCTAGGGTGCTACATCTGTGGTCCAATAACTTTTGGAACACTGCACAACCAATCCCAGCCAACAAATATATTTTCCTTCTTTGTTATCAGTCTACGGTAAATACATGCAGGATGAGTTGATCATTTTAGTGCACTTTTGTGAATCAGACCTTGAGGAGCGGCAGTCATGGTGCTTTCAAAGGCCGCTAACCCATTGTTGGTTTGAACATATTAATTACTGCAGATTTATCTCAGTGAGAGGCCAGATATCAGCACATTAACATGTTTTTAAATGGAAGAGAAGTTTAGAAATGTGACCACCAACTCATTCCATATTCAGAGATTGTTTTGTACATACAAAACAAGATACTGGGGAAAGGTATGACTATGACTAATGGGTAACTAGGTTCTGCTGACAAAATACATATATTTACATAATAGTGTATATTTTCAAGCTCTGGTGACATGCACAGTTTCATAATAGCAGATGACACGAACTGGGAACGCCTTCAGGATTCATTTTGCAGCTCAACAGGGGATGACAGATCTGTTGTGTCGCTATCTTAAACCTTCGGCTGTGATGCAGCAGAGCTTCTCACCCATCGATTGCCAGTGCAGCATCTGACTGGATACCCCCCCGAGGCACAGCGGGATGAATAATTTAATGGCCTGCTTAGAATATTTAGAGCTAAACGAGGGGAGTTACTGTTGCTTTTTTCCGGACAGTCCCTGCTTCTGCAGATTTATCCGGACCGCACTGAGAAAACACTTTTGGATTAATATATTGAAAAAATAGGAGACCATGCTACAGATTTGCCACAGGGGAAGGGAGACAGAACAGTTAGTAATAAGAAAAAAGTGTCATTCTCTTTAAATTTATCTCGCCATTAGAGATGAATTTAATTCCGATTTTTTTATTATTCTTTGCCGCTGCTGATGACGTTTGCTAAAATGAACGCATTAAATGATTAGTGGGCCGAGCGCAAAACCGTTGCACACAAAACCCAACGACAGATTATTTTTCGAGATTATGTTTTTGGAGCAGGAAATAATAAGTAACACAGTAAATATGGAGAGACTGAAGAGCAGCTTTGAAAGAAATAAAAGAAACACCCGAGTCAGCAGCAACTCAAAGAGATGTTCTCAAACCGGCATTCTAGACGAAATGTACTCTGAGTAGATCAAACAAAGAGACGGTTGAATCCTTTTTATTGTCTCTACTGCCAAGATGCAGTCAGAGCACACTTTCTCAAAAGGCGAGAGCCTATTATTAAAACTTTGGAAACAGAATGACAGGCGGGACGATTGAAAAACAGATGGATGGAACAAAGGAAGGACAATCTTAATGTCGAGAGATCCTGAGAATAAACCAGCTACTTATTCAAAATCTACACTTCTAAGTCATGATCGCTTGCAAAAAGTCCTGCTGCTAAATGTTAATCTGGCTGTTTGTTTTTTATTTTAAGGGAAATTTGCTTTTTTTTTGTTTTTTACTGAGAGATAGTTGAGAAGATTGATACCACTCTCATGACTGTACTGGTATATGCAGCTTAGCATAAAGGGTGTACACCGGGGAACAGGTTGCCCTGAATCCAAAGGCAACAAAGTCCACCTACCTTTAAATGAACATGTTATGTATTGTTTGTGTACAGGACTTCAAATATAAACTGTGAAGTGTAAAAATAATATTATCAGAGACTATTTCTTGTGCTTGGCTACCAGTGGAAACTCCAGGAAGCTACTGGACCAGATGTAACCTGATCATTAGCAAGCTTTTAGAGATGCTGGCAGGCAGATGTGGTTACCTTTAAACAGAGTCACGCTAGCTGGCTAGGTTTGAAGTCTTTATGCTAAGCTAAGCTAATCAATTGGTCGCTCTAGGTACATATTCACCGCACAGACGTTGGTATCAATCATCTCATCTGACAATGAATGAAAAAAAAATAATAAAGGTATTCCTACAATGTCTTATTCATTTAATTTAGTCACACTATACTTATGTAACCTATTTTATAAATAGTGTGATTTTATTTCGAGCCAAAAGCATTCACAATACGCAGATGCAAAGAGTTACAGTACGCTGAATTAATAATTAGCTTTCATGGAAGTCTCTGTTCCTCAAACCTTAAAGAGCTGTCAGAGGGAGCTCAGAGCTTCCTTGAGGCAAAAGGTGACAATCGTCCACTTGGAAAATGGAGCAGGAAGTCAAACAGGGAATTCATGCAGAACAACTGATGTTAACATATACTTAAAAACGTGTTTAATTGTATTTGCTTCTGATACTGTTCCACTACATGTGATTTCTTGTCTGTTTGAGCATGCAGGCTAATGCTAACTGACCCCGTCCTAAGCGGCCTAACAATTCAACAGTACACAAAGCAATAACAGGACCAAATATGTAAATCACACAAATTACCATAAAAGGTTCCCACTCCCAGCATATGGTCACATTGATGACACTTTCCCCTTTCATCCATTGTTCCCCCTTCAGGTCTCCATCTATCATCCACCTCTTCCCACAATAAGACAGCTGTCACTCTGTCTCTATTGTGGGGAAGAGATACAAGCTCATGATAAACATAACAACGTATGTTTGTCATGGCACTCGCATCATCCGACCGCTACAAGATTTGGGGTAGAATTTTGTAAATTTGGCAAAAAAAAGTGACAAAAACAAAAAAAAGTGTTTAATGGTTGAAAAAAAAAAAGAAGAAAAAAAAGGTTTTGAATTCAAACTAACCCCAACTTTGGTCTGCATGCGCTTGACACCATCCCAGGTGATCTCATTATGGAGAGCGGGGTTTGCATGAGAGAACCCATCCCTCTGAATGAAAGTTGAATGCACCTGTCTTCCCCTCGCACCTCAGCACCAGCTTGCTGCTCTAAAGTCCCCCCGTCTCAAATACTGTCTTCTGTCCTTCCTCTCTGCTTGCCCACGCTGGTGCCCACAAGGTCGTAATATTTTTCAAGGTATGTATGGATACACACCAGTTAAATTAATTATTGTTTTTAAACGAGCAGCCATCTTCGTCGTCATGTGGAATACATTTGCGGGTTTAGCGGACGTTAGTGCTGCCCCCTCCCCCCCCCCACCCCCCTCCCTCCTCTCCCTGCTGCAGGCTGAAATCCATAGGCAACAATGCACATTGCAAAACCCCTGGAAGGTCTGGCACTATTGCAATCCAGTGAGCTGCAATGTCAAGCTGGTGTGGTGTGCTGACTGAATGGAAATGCTAACTCATTAGCAACCATTAATCAACTCCCCCGTTTCTCTCGTCATCTCTCAAAGGAATCTTCGACTCTGAAGCCCAGAACAAAATGGATTTGTTCCGTTAAGAGCTCCCATTTAGATTCAGGAGGCCAGTAGTCTGAATACTGAATACATAGCCAGGTAGATTGGGGTTATAGCGCATTAGCCATGTTTTGCTAGAGTCTAAGATCTTAAATTTGAAATAAAGGTGTATATTGAAGAGATTTGGTCACAATGGCGTGGGAAGAAAGTTATTTCATCCCTAACCTTACATCCTGTTTGCTTGGCTGTCTGTAAAACTGCTCAGTCGCAAAAACAACAAACAGAAGCGGCA
This sequence comes from Cottus gobio, assembly GCA_023566465.1. NCBI lineage: Eukaryota > Metazoa > Chordata > Actinopteri > Perciformes > Cottidae > Cottus > Cottus gobio. Next base: position 17,811,047 of record CM042232.1, on the reverse strand, counting down.
ACAGTGACATTGGACTCCAGTGATGACAAGTTTTCACGCCGAAATGAAACAACCTGTTCTCACTCCCAACTCGTCAAATACCGCAGCTCAGTCGCCCCACGCGTAAAACTACGAAGCTCCACGAATCCCTCCGCCTCTAGTGGGCGTTATGACGAGAGTAAAGGAGGAAGTCAGGTGACCTGACAACGAGGAGGTCGGCGTGCATGGACGGGTTGGACTTTCACCCAGGAGACCGATTTTAGTGTCCTGTGCAAGGTCAGCATTTAAATAACACAACTTACGTCTGGTAGCCTGCTGAACTTGTACGTAAGATACTTAACTCACATTATGTACAACTTATGTAACGTACTTAGCTCGCATTTCAGACGTAACTTAAGTTACGTACAAACATACTGACCTTAACCCAAACTATGATTTTTATCCGAATCATACCAAATAGCAACGTGACATAACCTTGCATACTAAACTTGTGTCACGTACACAACATGACATTAACCACGTGTTGAAGTCTATGTGACTACCCTGCACTTTGACACAGCTCATGGAGGTTATTTTAAAACTCTGAGTGCCCGATTGTCACAATTTGTGTCAACATCCGCCCTCCTTCTCTCATAACTGTCATAACCCAACTGTCAAACTGAACACACATGATTTCACTTTTTCTGATGTCCGTTCCAAAAATAATTAAATAATTAAAATGAATTGCCTTGGGTTTTAAATAAACCATGTTATGCTGTTTTCTAGGTTACCCTGATGCTTTCTGGGTAGCCTAGATGGGACGCAGTTTACAGATAACCATGGCAATCGTATACCAAGTATTTCATTATACTTTTGTTCATAACTGCCCTCTCTGTCATCCATATTGATTATTGTGCCACATTGCTGTCTCCGCTGAAAGCAATATTTCACATCTCCATTACAACAAAATGTTTTTCACTATGTATCACATATATATTGGGTTCCACAGGGGAACTGTTTTTCATTCCCCAAGGTATGGCTCATCCTTTTTCAAATAGAATAAGTTTGTTCGATGGTCTATGATAATGTTTGAGATAATTTAATTTCAATGATCATACTAAATAGGCTTTTTTTGTTTTGTTTAATGGGACTGATGTTAACAGCAGCAATGTAAATGTGCCGACATGTTAACCACAACACATTTATGAGGTGATGATTTGTCAATGTTGTGTTTACAGCTTGTTGCCCTGTGGCCACAAAAAGAAAAAGAAAATGATTTGACCTATGATCAATTATTTTGTATGAGTATTTTTTATATTATGGTGGACATTGAATTCACATCTTAAAACTCAGTCAAAACAAATTGTACAATATATATATATATTTTACAGTATATTCTTTTAGAATCCTCTTCGGATAAAAACAAACAATATCCAGAAAGAAATTACATTTATTATGAGTGAAGCTGCCCTTGAAGGCCTTTGATACACGGTCTTGCTCTGCTTCACCTCTGTCTGGCCAGACGACGGGAGCAGGTGATGCTGGCACGATGCCAGCAATGCAGTGTTTCCTACCAGATCTCTCTCTGTCTGTTCTCTCTCTATATCGACTGTCTTCTATCTATAAATACACAGTTAGTGTACAAATACTAATATATATATATATTTAGTCCAGAAACCACCACATTTAACGTACCTCGTGGTTTGCAGAAACGTACAATGCTTTACATGTCTTCCAGGGACTGGGTTGCATTTACATGATTAATGATTAATGTATCCGTCAGGTGGCCTACAAGTAATGATGAAGATGAGAAGCTTCTTCAAATCTAGTTTTCCACTTAGTTTCATTTTATACACCAAGTGGCTGTAAAATGGATACAGCCTGAGCACTTGGTCAACAGTACGCTCATTATTTGTCTATTTCTACTTCTGGCAAAGAATCCTTTGAGACCATGAATGGATTTGGTAGACTTTTACGAGGTGGGATTTAAGAAATAATTGGTTGTAACCAGATTTTGCCTGTCTTCTGGATCTGGAATTTCTCCCGTGAAACAGATTTTGTTGTCTATCCGGGGCTTCACTGCTAATGAGGAAGCCACGCTATCCAGCTGCTAAAAAGCATTTATGTGCTATTTTTTTATTTTGATTGCATCTGTGCAAGTCGCAGAATGCTCTGACTAAGATGGATATTTGTTTGGATGCAGCGTTATGGATTAACACATTTTATTTTTCATTTGTGAAAGAAGGGAGGATGCTTCACCATCGTATGTCGTCAAACTGCAGTATCGGTTTAGCTTTAGACGAAACAGTTGAAGCGATACGCAGATCAAACACGGAGGCGGAGTCAGTGTCACATGAAGGGAGCAGGTCTGGTGTGTCAGCAGGCGTCGCTGGAACAAATGACTTAAAACAATTTGTGGCAGAGTAACATTTGCCGCCTCGTAACGACTGTGCTGTTCATGCCTAAACCAGCCCGCAGTAAAGCCATGTTTATGGTCTGAGGCGCTGTCCGGTTGCTCAATGCAGTTACCATGGTTACCACTTGCAGTGATGTGCATGGGAATGTTTCTCTCTGCTGAACCTTGCAGCATATCTTTCTGTACCTTTCTTCTGAGCAGCACAGACTGTTGTGCTGCCAAGGCTTTTCAATTCATGTCGAAATGAGACCACGGCATGTGTCCTTCTACTCAAACCTGTCTTACCGTACCTGTAAAGTACTTACAAGATAAAGAAGAAGGCAAATCTATTGGTGAATCAATATGTTGTATTATATGATCTGGATCCCCTGATATCCCAGCCCATCCTACTTAAGTACATCTACAGAAGTAGGATGAGTAAAATATCCTTGAAGCATCAAAAGTACTAACTCTGCAGAAAAAGACCTCCCTGTGACTGGCAGGTGGCCAGAGGAATGACTTCAAATGAAGGCTCATGTTGCTCTGTGACTGTGTGTGTAAATAAGCAACTGTTTGCGAGCACATTTATCTTATCGACTTGAAAGGTGCATATGTCGGCGTTGTGTCCACAACCTGTTCCCGCCCCCAAGTGGACAAAAATATAGTTATGCAGGTTTATGTTGCTTATTTTCTTTTACCGACTGATATATAGTAACTGTGGCTGTCAAATAAATATAGTGGGGTAAAGAATACAATAGTTCCCTCTGAAATGTAGTGAAGTAGAAGTATGAAGTAGTATAAATACTCAGTGTAAAGTACAAGTGCTTGAAAATGATACGTCAGTAGCAGTTGAAATAGTACTTAAAAATATTTTTCCGCCACTGATTATCACATTTCTTTCTACGTAGAATAATAACTCTCAGCCTACAACTACTGATCCTTCCAACAGCTTTTTGTCAATATCTTTTAAAATGTTTTGCTCTTCCTCTCTTCCACACCTCCTCCTCCTCTTCCTCTTCGCAGACCATGCAAGCGGCGCGATGCCCGACAGATGAGCTGTCGCTGTCTAATTGTGCCGTGGTGAGCGAGAAGGATCTGCAGTCAGGACAGTGAGTAATATCTTCATCGCCCATTCATCTGCTCTTATACCGGCCCACACACCGGGGCATCTGCCGAGCTTTCACTCGTCCATCCACCCTGCCGGATATGCAGCGTGTGATCATCGTGATTATTTTGCTGGATATTGTAATAATGATACCTAGAGGTGCGATAATTGAACGTGAAAAGACATCATCTTTTTAACCTGATGATTAAAGAAACATGTAACAATTAAAAATGAAATGATTTGCAAAAATCAATGCCAACAGCAGGTCCTTGGATATATATGTATATATATATATATATATATATATATATATATATATATATATATATATATATATATATATATATACATATATATATACATATACATATTAAGCATGTTTTAATCTGATCCCTGATCAGTGAGATCATATTCTGAAGAGTTAATGCATAAGCACATGAACACATCCTTTCCTCCGTTACCCATGTGAGCGAGTAGGTCATTTGAATCAAGCCCTCGGAATGGCGGACTCCGCCAGAAACAATCAAACACACCATGTGGAGGGTAATTACAAAATGTAAATACATTCAATTTTGTCAAAAGAATGCATCCCACTACTTTTAAAAGCAGAAAACGATAGTGTGGTTTTCCACGTTGGACCAACTATGAAGGCAAATCACTGTCATAAAGAGAGAGCACAAATGAGCTTCACGCGCGAGCGCAAATCAGTCATACGCGCGTGAAATTTACTTTGACGAGCGCTTTTACATCACTCCACGACCAAACCCCTCTCGAAAGTTCCTCTCTCGCGAGTAAAAGTCCCTCTCGCGCATTTTTAACCTGCTCGCGCGCGAAGCTTCAATCTGCGCTCGCGTCTCTGTAACCTGCTCGCTCTCGAGTAGATTTTCTTTTTGACAGTAAGTGGGCGGAGCCAGTCGCCATCGTCTCTCTACATCTAATTGGTTACAATTCTAGTCTTTGGATTGGCTGGATATCACATCCAGGAAGAGACAGATGAACCCAGTCTACAGCACCCAGTAGATACTGACCCTCTGTTATGTGTGTCTACAGACATGTGGGTGTCTGTAGACCCAGTGTACAGCACGTTATCTCCGTGTTCCAGGGCGTGTTACCACGAGGTGGGCTATGAGGAAGCTAATGTGTGTGTCTGTTACGTTGCCAGTACGTTATCTCCGTGCCACAAGTATACTGGAGCTTTCTGCCTGATCAAGTGTGACTGAATTAATAACACAACGCAAGAGAGAGGGAGTACACAACCGCTACAGTGGATACATATAGACAGTGGATCAGGGGCGGACTGGGGGAAAAAGTGGCCCGGGAGGTACTGTCAGACTGGCCCACTCATTACACGGCGCGTTATATATGTATCCTCTGTGTATAAGACTGGGTTCATCTGTCTCTTCCTGGATGTGATATCCAACCAATCCAAAGACGAGGATTGTAACCAATTAGATGTAGAGATACGATGGCGACTGGCTCCGCCCACTTACTGTCAAAAAGAAAATCTACTCGAGAGCGAGCAGGTTACAGAGACGCGAGCGCAGATTGAAGCTTCGCGCGCGAGCAGGTTAAAAATGCGCGAGAGGGACTTTTACTCGCGAGAGACGAACTTTCGAGAGGGGTTTGCTCGCGGAGTGATGTAAAAGCGCTCGTCAAAGTAAATTTCACGCGCGTATGACTGATTTGCGCTCGCGCGTGAAGCTCATTTGTGCTCTCTCTTTATGACAGTGATTTGCCTTCATACTGGTCCTGCTGCACTTTATCCCTTTGCGTGTTGAAGCAAGAAAGGTGGCTAAAAAAAAATGGGTTTGGTGTTGAGCTGCAGACAAACAGCAGAGGGGTTTCAGGAGGGACGACACATGCTCATTGCTACGTAAATAGGAAAAAAACAACACAAAACATAAAGACGATCGTGCAGATATTATTGCTCACATTAGTTTCTCGACCTGTTATCATTTTAATAATTAGGAGTATTAATTATCCAAACGAATTAAAGCAAACATTAAACTTGTCTTCAAGTGGGAGCCTCACGACAGATCTCAAAATAAATGTGTTATCTGGCTTTGTCCTACATTTGTACTGCCATGACAACTGCTGCCTTGTCTTTATCATGCATTGCCACCGAGCAGCTGGTAATGAGTGTATATATGTAAGACGTTTATCTTGTAGCCTAGCAACAAGGTAATTCTTTAAAAGGTGTGAAGGTGTAAAATACCCAATGCAATGATGTCATGCAAGGCATTGCTTCAAGATGAGACAGGCATGTGCCTTATGTGGGAGGAAAGCAGCAGTATCCTAGCAACCGTCGTAGATTACCCAATTGCAACTCGTAAAAAATGCCTCTGTGAAATTATCCAATTAAATAGTGGTGCATGGTCTCCACACACTGATATGATGATGTTTTTCTCTCCTCGCCTCCAGAGATGTGACCTAGAGCGCTGTCAAAAGATTATTGTGTTTGAATAAATTAATTAAAGCTTTCCTCAACATAACAGATTCAGTATGAAAGGAGTTGTCTATATTGACAAACTCACAGAATATTGTTATCCCAGTGTTCGCCATTCCCTCTTGAATATTTGCCTTGATTTTGGGGCATGAGGCTACTGCGTAGCACCAGACAGCAGCCCTAGTGAACATAGTGGAGCGTTTAGCAACTGAAGAGGCGAACGCTCCCCTAAAGGGCAGGGAGACCAAGCCAGAGCACAAAGGATAGTGGACTCCTATTGGTCAGGTAGCCAGAAAGAAAACTCTTAAATGCATGCTAAAGTAGATTGTTGTGCTGGTTGTCTAAGAAGCAATGGTTTGCAAAGACGTAAGCCATGTCATGGACCAAGAATAATCTGCTTTAATCTCTACACAGCTGCTATGGGGAGATATAGCCTTAACATACCACGGAAAGGTACAATAGAAACAGGGGAGTTATAGTGAAGTCGAGGTTAAAGCCAGATAAGAACACATCAGACGGTAAAAAGGTCCACTCATTGGTTTTAAGATGAGGGAGCAGTGTTACATTGCACATAGCAGTTACTGTGCAAGGCCAAAACAAACCGTGTAATAACCAGCGTACGTCTGCCTCCTTTCTCTGCAGACATGTGACGGTGAAGACCACACCGGCCCACAAGTTTGTGTTCACAGTGAAGACCCACCACACTGTGACACCTGGAAGCATCGCCTTCAGCCTGCCACAGGTACACACACACACACACACACACACACACACACACACACACACACACACACACACACACACACACACACACACACACACACACACACACACACACACACACACACACACACACTTTGTTAATTAGACTGGTGTTTGTAGTCTTTTCTTATCTCTCTGTCTTTTTCTCTCTTGTAGAGGAAATGGGCCGGCCTCTCCATCGGCCAGGAAGTGGAAGGTACAACATTCTCTGTTTGATTGCTGCAAAATACTACGAACAGGACGTAATATCTTTATTGCCATCATTAACCTCCATTGTTATTTCATTTCTGAAACAATGGGTTACAGTTCACTGGCTGAAACTGAATTATTACTGAATTATTTTAGCTAGCTTAATCAATTAATCCACAAGAAGGTTGCAAAACATTTTGCTAGTGTCTGGCAGACTTTTTTGTTGTTTCTGGCTTACTTTAATGAAAACAAGAACCCTGTAAGGGTTATGAAATAAATAAGTAACCACTTGTGGCTACATACATCCAATGAAGAGCGGGACAGCGCTGCTAACATCACCCAGAACTTTGATAGCCTTCAACACGGTTGGGTAAATATTATCACATTAGCAACATGCTAAACCCTTTAAATAAAGCAACATGCTAAACCCTTTTAATAAAGCCACATGCTAAACCCTTTTAATAAAGCCACATGCTAAACCCTTTTAATAAAGCCACATGCTAAACCCTTTTAATAAAGCCACATGCTAAACCCTTTTAATAAAGCAACATGCTAAACCCTTTTAATAAAGCCACATGCTAAACCCTTTTAATAAAGCCACATGCTAAACCCTTTTAATAAAGCAACATGCTAAACCCTTTTAATAAAGCAACATGCTAAACCCTTTTAATAAAGCAACATGCTAAACCCTTTTAATAAAGCCACATGCTAAACCCTTTTAATAAAGCCACATGCTAAACCCTTTTAATAAAGCCACATGCTAAACCCTTTTAATGAAGCAACATGCTAAACCCTTTTAATAAAGCAACATGCTAAACCCTTTTAATAAAGCAACATGCTGGGTAGATACTGCAGGCAGCAAGCTAGGTCGTGGGATATGCTAACGTTTGTATTACAATATTTAATCCGTTCCTTGCACATTTTCTCTCGTGTTTTTTAGTTTTGAAAAGGCAAAAAGATAAAGACCCCAGACTCCAAACAGTCACCCTCCTACTCTAATATTGAATATAATGTGTGCTAATCTATACATAATGTTGTATTTATTTATATGCATTCAATTCACCTGTCCCCTCAGTGGCCAACTACAACTTTGACAAGTCCAAGCAGTGCATTGGCGCCATGACAATCGAAATTGACTTCTTGCAGAAGAAGAGTACAGACTCCTCCGCCTACGACTCAGACAAGATGGCCGCCGAGTTTATCCAACAGTTCAACAACCAGGGATTCTCTGTTACCCAGCAGGTTCGTATCCACAAACCTACAAAATGGCTCACACACGTTTTGCTTTGTTCTTTGTCGCCCGCCGTTGCTCTGTAAGTTGTTTGATCGTCCTCTTGCTCTTCTCCATCTCTCAGCTCGTGTTTAGTTTCTGCGACAAGCTGTTTGGTGTGATGGTCAAAGATATTGAGGCCATGGATGCCAGCATCCTGAGAGGAGAACCGGCTTCTGGAAAGAAACAGAAGGTACCCGGCCAGCATACAGAACCAGGGGTTCATTTGGTTCGACATTCATTACAGATCAGTGTCCCCATTCTGCTGCTCAGAAAAGTGTGTTTGATTAGTGTGACCTTTTTTTTTTTAAAGAGCACAGAGGGACACATGATCTTTTCCAAGCATATCTTTCTTTCCCAATGAAAACATGAAAGTGTAGCAGAAGACCTTTATTTTGAGGAACTGCTATAACTCGACTCATAGACCAGATTTCCGTTCCATAATTCGATGTATACAAATTCAGCAGAATCCAGGAAATGAAGTATTAGTTGCTCAAAATAACCTGAATGCCCTGAAATGGTGCGTCTATATCGGCTAAGAGTCATGGGAGCATGACAGTGATGTATTGCGTTACATTCTTATAGCGATGCACATTAATATAGTGGTCCCTAAGGACAAAAAGCAGTCACAAGCAAAGATAGAGACATTTTTCTTCCAAACTCAAACATGCATCAAATACTACAACATATAAAAAAAGTGAAAACTCAAACATCGGGATACATTCAGAATTGGAGAAAAACAAAAAAATAATTAAGAGTGATTTGCTTCAATAACAGAAATGCCATAAATCACAAAATAGGTACTGGTGGTGCTTTCGCTCTTGTCCGTGTTTTATTCGAAGGGTCCATTCATATTCTACATGTGTCATTGGGGGATGGATGGATAGCTAATCAGGGATCTCCGGGTCCCGGAGGGCAGAGGGACAAATTCACCACACAGGTATAGAAATAAATAAATGAATCATTTGATGGTATCATGGCAAGCTTGGGGCGAAATTAATGTCTTTGTGGAAAAAAAATACATTCTCTGAATGGAGACTGATTGTTGTGTTTTCTCTGACAGATCGACATCGGACTGATGGTGGGCAACAGCCAGGTGATTTTTGAGAAGGCGGAGAGTTCATCCCTCACACTAGTTGGTAAGTTCCTTATTTTTTTTTAGGGTCTCAGGGTTTGAAATCTGAGAGAAGGACAATGTGTCACAGAAATCAGAGTTTTTTTTGTTGCCATCATCTGTCAATCATTAGATGAAGTTTTCAATATATTTAAATGAACATGGTAAACCCAGGGTGCTGCATAAACAATATGAGGGGTGTGGAGCCTTCATGCAGCAGTCCCTTATCTATTTCCTCCACAGGGTGGCAGTAAGAACTCAGTATGAGCAGCAGGATTCTCTCACTGATGCATCAGCTTCCTTAAAGCCTGCTAAAAAAAAGGCCAAGAAGAATTATAGACTAAACTTTTATTTCATGTTTTCTTTTAAAATTATTTATTGAGCTACACAAATCTAAATTTTCCTTCGCATCTGACAACAATCCCAAAGCTAGTTTATTTTTCCAAACTATTTAACAAATATCCATCCTACTGGATTCACTCACTTTAAAACATGTATCTGTGAGTTGCTGGTCAAGTACTTCCCATATGTCTTTTATCAGGTAAGGCAAAGACCAAGGAGGCACGACAGACGATCATCAACCCAGAGTGGAACTTTGAGAAGATGGGAATCGGAGGTCTGGACAAGGAGTTCTCCGACATTTTCCGCAGAGCTTTTGCTTCCCGAGTCTTCCCTCCAGACATCGTGGAGCAGATGGGTGAGAAGCCTCTCTGTCTGCGTCAGACATTTGTTATTTCTGAGAATCTACTGCACCTCCACCATCCTTTTACTGGCTTATTACGAGACAATGGCCCCAATATGTCATCATAGCATATTCTTGTAAAATAATATATTTGAATTTTTCTTTTTTGTCATTTGGTTTACATAACCAAACTTTGCGACTTATGTTGTATACTGCATATTCCCAGCGGTAGCTAAATCTAATATGTATGGTAACACAATGGCAGCTTTTTCCCCTTCATACACACACACACAAAGAGAGCGAGACGCACATAAACAGTAACATAATTCATTTTATTAATCTGGTTTATTCTGCATCCGGCTTTTCTAACATTCATAAATCTGTATCCCCTCCTCTCCGTGCTTTTTCCTCTGACTTCATGTATTTCTTACAACTCTTCTTTCTGATTCTATGCCCTTTTTACTCACCACCATCTTACTTTTCTCCCCCCCCTCCCAGGGTGTAAGCACGTTAAGGGCATCATGCTGTTTGGTCCCCCTGGTTGTGGTAAGACTCTGATGGCCAGGCAGATTGGCAAGATGCTCAACGCCCGCGAGCCGAAGGTCGTCAACGGCCCCGAGATCCTCAACAAGTACGTGGGAGAGTCTGAGGCCAACATCCGCAAGCTGTTCGCCGACGCAGAGGACGAGCAGAAGAGGGTGAGGGTCTCGATGGGCTCTTTGATGTGGGAGAGTAAAAAAAAACAATGGAACTAATCATTTCTAAACTCAACTTGTCTGCAGCTGGGAGCCAACAGCGGCCTCCACATCATCATCTTTGATGAGCTGGATGCCATCTGCAAGCAGAGAGGCACGGGCGCCAGCAGCACGGGCGTGCACGACACCGTGGTCAACCAGCTGCTGTCCAAGATTGACGGCGTGGAGCAACTTAACAACATCCTGGTCATCGGTCAGTAGCATCAGAGGGAACTGATCCCCCCACCTGTATGGATCGTGTGTCATTACACACACACACACACACACACACACACACACACACACATTACCAGAGCCAACAATCAATTTTTAAAAAAGTTTTTGTGAAACGGGTCCCAGATTGTAAACCTTGCGGTGATGTTTATTTACTGTTCACAATATCAGTTAGAGACATTTCATGATGATATAAATGATGAACCCAATCAGACCGTATTCCTCTCTTTTTAAAAACCTTTGCAGTTATTTATTTTTCTTAGATTGCCGTTACAAATACCTTCATATTTTGATTTAACCCTAAGAATCATTAATATGCAATTACAAGGTAAAATAACATCAACAAAATACTTTTGCGCCGTAGAAGATCGGTTTCTCCTGTTCCGTACAGTAAATGTCAGACAGCATCACTTATGTACGTCTGCCTTCTCTCAATCTCTGGCATTTTTCTCCGTCCCTCCAGGTATGACCAACAGGCCTGACCTGATAGACGACGCCCTGATGAGGCCCGGCAGGTTCGAGGTCAAGATGGAAATTAGTGAGTTCTCTTTCTCTCTGTCTGATCTGCTCGCTCCATTTCCTATACGAACAACTCAGCTTGACAGTCTGGTTTAATTTAGTGTCCTCTTATCCCTGTTTGTGACCTCAAAGTTAGCGTAGGAGGAGCTTCGGCGACAATCCAGAAAGGAGTCGGCACACAAAGATACATTTACTGTCTTTGTCATGCAGGATTTGCTAGTGCTCCGCCCCTTTAGGACACAAGTCCAGAGTCTATTAACTCCAATTGGAAAAATCTGAATGGCTTTTTGTCGATGAAACCAGAGCGGTTCTATCTACAATAAATATGTCATTCCTGCAGCACTCTATATGTTTTGTAAATGGAAACATTCACGTGAAGGCCTTTTCCATGTTTATTGCCTCCTCTGCTCTTTCCCATACTTCCTCTCTCCTGTCCTCTCGTCTTCCATTCTTTTGTATCAACTCTGCCCCATCCCTCTCTCCCAATGACCTCTTGGCTCTTCTTTCCTTTCTTTCCCATGTCCATATTGTCCCCACGACCCCCTTCTCCTCCTCGTCCTCTCACCTCCAGGTCTGCCGGATGAGAAGGGGCGTGTCCAGATCCTGACCATTCACACCAACAAGATGCGAGGCTACAACCTGCTCGCCCCCGATGTCGACATCAAGGAGCTGGCGGCCGACACCAAGAACTACAGCGGCGCAGAGCTGGAGGGGCTGGTCAGGGCCGCTCAGTCCACGGCCATGAACCGGCACATCAAGGTCGCTCTGCGCTTTTACAATGCTCAAAGCTTGCATTAGGGTTTGGTTGGGATGCCATTGCATTGAGAAGTCAAGATTGAAATGTGAATAAAAGTATATAAAATAATGTTTAAAGTCAAAGTAAGTAATTTGTAGTTAATGTAATAACAGATGGCACAGCCAAATAGTGGTTTGCAGAAAGTAAACGTTGTAAAAGTTGTAGTGGCTATCGCCTGTGTAACTGTTTACATCACCCAAAGAAGGATGGGAATGGTAAATACTGTTAAATACTTAAAAAAACATTTTAATCCCATTCCAAAATGCAAGACAATAGGATGACAAAAGGCATGTAAATTGGCGTTTTGTTTGACTTTGGGTATAGAAGTATTTAGACAAGATTATCTCAAATTAAGGACTACTTACTCTGACCCTAACTCCACTGAACTAGACCAGATGAAGTCCCAAATAAATGGACCTTGAGTTTAACGGTACGGCTCGGCGTCATACTCCTAGTGACAAATAAACTGGACTTTATATGTAAAACCTTTTGGGGGTCCCTTTAAGCCCAACGTTGTTTTGATGCCATTGCATGTGTGTGTTGTTCTCCAGGCCACAGCTACAGTGGAAGTGGACATGGAGAAGGCCGAGAAGCTGCAGGTCACCAGAAGCGACTTCATGGGATCCCTCAACAACGACATAAAGCCTGTATGTACCGGCTCGTTTGACCGTTTATGTCCCTGACTGCAGAACACGGTTTAATCCTGTAATGTGAAAATGGACACCGTTCCTGACACTTCTTCATGTTTTCTATCCAGGCGTTTGGTACGAACCAGGAGGACTACTCCAACTACATCATGAACGGCATCATCAAATGGGGCGACCCAGTCACTCATGTCCTGGATGATGGAATGCTGCTGGTGCAGCAGACCAAGAACAGTGACCGCACGCCGCTGGTGGCTGTGCTACTGGAGGGTAGGAAGCCAGAAACATGCAGAAAAACAGGGCAAGAATACATGTCACAACAAAGGTCTGGCAAGGAAAAGTCAAAAGTCAAAGTCAGCTTTAATGTCAATTTTTTACATGTGCAAACATACAAAAGATCGAAAGTACGTTTCTCTTCTGTCCAACATAAAGTGAATAGTGAATAATAATAATAATAATAAAGTGCAAAAACAAATTAAGAAAAAGAGAGAAACATATAAGCAGTTATAACAACATAAATAACATAAATTTGGAACTGTGAATGACTATGTATGATAGCAGCAGTCAGACAGAGTTCAGCAGCATTTAGACGTGTGTGTCTAAAGAGGACGGAGTGGGAGGGTGGGGAGAGAGTTCAGCTTCCTGACAGCCTGGTGGATGAAGCTGTTGGACAGCCTGGTGGTGCGAGCCCGGAGGCTCCGGTATCTCCTACCGGAGGGCAGGAGGCTGAAGAGACCATGTGAGGGGTGGCAGGAGTCGCTCACAATCATGGTCACTTTGCGGGTGAGGCGGGTGTCATATATGTCCTGCAGGGAGGGGGGGGGGGGGAGTGAGGCATCAATGATCCGTCCAGCTGCATTCACTATGCGCTGCAGGGCTTTCCTGTTGTAGTCTGTACAGCTTCCGCCCCACACAGTGATGCTGCTGGTCAGGATGCTCTCAATGGTGCCACGGTAGAAGGTGCACATGATGGATGGGGGGCTTCCCGCTTTCCTCAGCTTGCGGAGGAAGTATAGCCGCCTCTGTGCCTTCTTTGCCAGCGATGACGTGTTGGCTGTCCAGGAGAGGTCCTCACTGATGTCCACCCCCAGGAATTTGGTGCTGCTGACTCGCTCAATGTCCGCACCGTTGATGGTCAGTGGTGGGTGATGAGAGTGGCCTTTCCGGAAGTCAACAACAATCTCCTTGGTCTTGCTGTTGTTGAGCAGGAGGTTGTTGTCTCCGCACCACGTGGTCAGAAGGTTGACCTCCTTCCTGTAGAGGGTCTCATCATCCTTGGTGATGAGACCTATCAGCGTTGTGTCGTCTGCAAACTTGACCAGGTGATTGGTGCTGTAGGTGGTTTTGCAGTCGTGTGTCAGCAAAGTGAAGAGCAGTGGACTGAGCACACAGCCCTGAGGGGCCCCTGTACTCAGTGTGATGCTGCTCGAGGTGTTGTTGCCGACGCGTACTGCTTGTGGCCTCTCACTGAGGAAGTCCAGCAGCCAGTTGCACAGCGAAGTGTTGAGTCCCAGCTGGTCAAGTTTGCAGACGAGTTGTTTAGGGATGATGGTGTTGAATGCTGAACTAAAGTCTATGAACAGCATTCTCACATATGAGTCTTTTTTGTCCAGGTGGGTGAGGGCTGGGTGGAGAGCAGAGCAGATTGCATCCTCTGTGGACCGTTTGGCACGGTATGCAAACTGGAAAGGGTCCAGGGTGGGGGGGAGAATGGATTTGATGTGTGACATGACTAGTCGTTCAAAGCACTTCATGATTATGGGGGTAAGTGCCACTGGACGATAGTCATTGAAGCAGGATGGAGTGGATTTCTTTGGCACAGGTATGATGGTGGTGGCCTTGAAGCACGATGGAACAACAGCTTGTCTCAGAGAAGTGTTGAAGACATCCGTGAAGACGTCCTTAAGCTCCTCTGCGCAGTCCCTCAACACACGACCAGGGATGTTGTCTGGACCTGTTGCCTTGCGGGTGTTGATAGTGGAGAGAGTCCTCTTCACGCTGGCTGCAGACAGGCACAGGACCTGGTCATGGGGAGGGGGCGGAGTCTTGTGTGGACGAGTGCTGTTCTGTGCTTCGAACCGTGCAAAGAAACTGTTAAGGTCGTTTAGCAGAGAGATGTTGCTGCCGCAGGTCTGTGGCGCGGGTTTATAGTCTGTGATGGTCTGAATGCCCTGCCACAGGCTCCGTGTCTCTGCTGTCTTTAAAGTGACAGGTTATCTTGTTTGTATAATCCTGTTTTGCTTTCCTGATGCCGTGGGACAGGTTGGCTCTCGCTGTTCTCAGGTCCATTTCGTCCCCGGCTCTGAAGGCTTTGTTCCTGGCCCTCAGGAGCCGGTGGACTTCCCCTGTCAGCCACGGCTTCTGGTTAGCCCAAGTGGTGATGGTCTTTACGTGGGTCACATCATCAATGCACTTACTAATGTAAGAAGTAACAGTGTCTGTGTACTCCCCAATGTCTGTGTGGTTGTTGTATGTGGCTGCCTGCTTAAACATTTCCCAGTCTGTTGAGCAGAAGCAGTCTTGGAGAGCGCAGGGGGCCCCCTCTGGCCACACCCGGACCTGCTTCAGAACCGGTCTGGAGACTTTCACTCTGGGTCTGTATGCTGGCACTAGCATGACGGTGATGTGGTCAGAGAGTCCTATGTGGGGGAGGGGGGAGGCCTTGTACGCTCCTTTGTGTGTTGTGTAGACCAGGTCCAAAATGATCATAAACTCCGCCAGCGGTGAGCAGTGTTTACATACCACGACAGCATCACGACACCATGCATCCAGGATGTAAACACATACTCCGCCGCCGCGAGTCTTTCCTCCTTCAGCGAGGGCTCTGTCCGCTCGGTAGCATGTTAGCTGCTCCAGTCTCACAGCAGTCGGGGATATTGTCATTTAGCCATGTTTCATGCACTGTTATTCCAGTTATAGAGGTTGTTGCCTCAATTTGTTTTCATAGTTTTGCCAAAATTGTTGATACGGTCTGATTTTGCACAAGATTGAATCCAATTAACTGAGTTTCTGTGGTAAGAATCATCCAGACCAGTGAGATCAATGCAAATATTTACACCATTCAAACAGAAAACATTTGCAATTACGGTTTATTAAGCCGGCGTATTTCCAATAAATGTTGCTATAGTGACCTCTGGTTTTAGGGATTATGAGGACTCATAACAACATATTAGGCACGAATCTCCTGCAGCTTTTCAAAGGAACATGATTTTGACATGAACCATTTAAAAAGGTTTGTCTTTGAGTCGGACCGAAATCAAACCCACAAAGTACAGCCTACAGCTTGCTCTGATACGAGTACAATCACGACCCCACGTTGAAATAAACCAGTATTAGTGGTAAAAACAGATAGAGAAAATGATTATTTGCACTATATGACTCAAACAACACCCCAGCTTTCACCCCACCAAGTTGCTACACACACACACACACACACACACACACACACACACACACACACACACACACACACACATGCAGACAGTAAATTGTACCCCTCCTCTGCTCTCGCCACACACCAGGCCCACCCCACAGTGGAAAGACGGCCTTGGCAGCTCAGATTGCAGAGGACTCGGAGTTCCCCTTCATCAAGATCTGCTCTCCAGACAAGATGATTGGACACTCGGAGATCTCCAAGTGCCAGGCGATTAAAAAGGTGAGCGCCGCAAAGGTTTCTAACCCCCATGGTGTGTCAGCGAACAATGAGACATTTGCATTCAGACAATAGCTTATGGAACTATTCTCCCTGCCCGTCTTTCCTTTGTCCCTTTCCTCAACCTCTTATCCGTCCCGTCCCCCGTCCCCGTCCCCCCTCCTGTTTCAGGTCTTCGATGACGCCTATAAGTCACAGCTCAGCTGCGTGGTGGTGGATGACATTGAGCGTCTGCTGGACTACGTCCCCATCGGGCCTCGTTTCTCCAACCTGGTGCTTCAGGCTCTGCTGGTGCTGCTGAAGAAAACTCCGCCAAAGGTCAGAGTTCATCTGACACCCGAATACATATTGTTACTATTATCTGCACCCGACAACATGGGTTCTCAACCTTTTGTAACTCAAGGCCCACTTTCTAAAAAAACAGAGGATATCCTTAAACAAATGACAAAAGAAAACAAAGGAGAAAAACTAAACTGGGCCATAAACATGTGTCATGCTGCTAATGATGGCAGAACAAAAATTGGCGAGGTGATATCATGCATATGGTTATTGAAATCATTTTTTTTAATACCACGTTTTTTTATTCAGGTAAATTCTTGTGCATTTTTAGACAAAACTAGCTTTGTATATTACAAAAAATATTCAATTGTCGACCCTTTGGCACTACAGCTACGGCCCACTAGGTGATGCTCTGGTTGAGAATAGCTGCCACAAAGTACATATTGTCAACAAATCAACACAGAAAGACCGAAACCAACAAAGAACTAATCTCACTGACAAGTATTGTGTGTTTGTACAGCCTGATATCTTCTTCCTCTGTGCCATAAAGCTCCATTGTCAGTCACTGAGCCACACTATTTTGACTCAATCTCACAAACAGTATACCTAGACAATGGTTTCCAACCAAAAGGTCAGCAGGTTAGCTAACATCAGGAGGGAGCTTGAAGTTGAGCCGCTACTCCTTCGTGTCGAAAGGAGTCAGCTGAGGTGGTTCGGGCATCTAATTAGGATGCCTCCAGGACGCCTCCCTTTAGAGGTTTTCCAGGCACGTCCATCTGGTAGGAGGCCCCGGGGAAGACCCAGGACACGCTGGAGGGATTATATCTCCCAGCTGGCCTGGGAACGCCTCGGGATCCCCCAGAATGAGCTGGTAGATGTTGCGGGTGAGAGAGAAGTCTGGGTCAGCCTGCTTGACCTGCTGCCTCCGCGACCCGACCCCGGATAAGCGGTGGAAAATGGATGGATGGATGGATGGAGGTCAGCAGGGTCATGGGTAAGCAGCTTTGACAAACAGAAGCAAAATCTTCTGTCCCCAGTGTCTCGGCTTCAGTTCAACAAAAATCGTTTGTTTTTTTGTCTTTTCAGTGGATTTCTTTCACAATACGAATGACATAGAATAAAAAACAAATAAAATAACATTCTTATTTGTTTTTGGTCTTTATGCTAGGCTAGTCCAAGTGGCGTCGCCGTGTTTCCCAAAATGTTGACTGTTCCTTTAAGATGACAGCTGTATATTATATAATAATGAGGCAATAACAATATGCTGCCCCATATTATCTTATTTTCTGTTTTACCCTTTAACGTTGGTATTTCCTGTTTCCGTGCTCATTTTCTTGTATTGCTTTACTTGCATCAACACATAATTCAATTTTGCTGGATGTTCTTTTTAATTAGATCAACAAAAGCTGTATTTGTTTATCTCAGATTGACCCAACCATAACCTGAATAAATCTGCTGAAATGAATGGACAATCAATCTCCGCTCGTCACCTAAAAGTTGGCAGGCAAATTTGGCATGCGGTGTGATTAACAAAGGACAAAACCAAGCGTCCGCTCCTCCCGCAGGGCCGGAAGCTGCTCATCATCGGCACCACCAGCAGGAAGGACGTGCTGCAGGAGATGGAGATGTTGGACGCCTTCAGCACCACCATCCACATCCCCAACATCTCCACCGGGGAGCAACTCGTCGACGCTTTGGAGGTACGAACAAACATGCGCACAATCACAGGCGTTCCCTTTAATGTCGTCAACACGTTTGGCTGCTTGAAAGGTAAAGATGCTCACGATCGTCCGCCCAAACATGGACATGATGATTAAGGATGAGAGGGCCGGCTCTTTTTCGCTTGATTCACTCCTGTTTGCAGAGTGAAATAACTGGTTCCTCTTGGCTGATCTAGCTGTGTTGCACTACCATCCCCCATTCTCAAGAGCACACATTCATGCACACACAACCTTGAAAAGAACCGACTCTGTATCCTTTGTGTGGGGGAAAGAATTACTGTCACTTAAGGTACTGAAAAAATACAAGTGGCATAAACTAAATTAAAAGGGCTTGTTTTCACCGGACGCTCCTTTTTGATTTTGTTTCTCGGTTGGAGGTTTTGAAGGTAATATTGAAGATCTAAGGTCTTTGTTGTCGTTGCAGCTGCTGGGGAGCTTCACAGATAAAGAGCGGGCCAGCATCGCACATCAGCTCAAAGGGAAGAGAGTGTGGATCGGCATCAAGAAACTCCTCGTGCTCATCGAGATGTCACTGCAGGTGAAGGACGCTCACCAAAGCAATGAATTATGTGTGAGGGTGTTAGACAATCAAACACAACATCAAAACTAAATCCAAACAATCGTTTTAAATCTCCTTGAGTGAGTTGCCTGCCAGGTTTAAATGGATGTTTTTAATAGTTTTGCTGATGTTAAGAGTGTCAAGACTTTTCTCTGTTTTGGGATTCTTGGAAGGATGCGAGAATTCAAGGTTGAGTGAGTGATATACAAATGGTCTTTTTGGGGTAGAATATTCTCAGCAGAAGGAGTGATCCCAGCTGTTTCCAGCTGTTTTTCACTTCATGCTAAGCTAAGCTAACCTGCAGAGGTACCCACAGTCAGACCTTGCCATGCTACTGTCGGTTGTTTGTATTGTCAAGACTCTTTACTTTCTCTCTCGTTTTCTAGATGGAACCGGATTACAGAGTGACCAAGTTCCTGTCACTGCTCAGAGACGAGGGGGCGTGAGTACAACCGCTCTGCACCAATCATTTCCAACAGCTTCCATCAACTTAAACCCTCTTCTTTTATCCTCATCTCCATTCATTTTTACGTTACTCCTTGTTTCACCCTGTCAGCTTGTTCTCTTTAGACTATTATGTATATTGTTATTTCTATAAAACACCATTGATGTACTTTGAACACGACTCAGTAATGTCATACATAAGAACACATATGAATAAAGACAAGGAATCTTGTATATCCACATTGCACACACCAAAGTACAAACATGGTAGAAAAGGAACCAACTACTGACCTTAACAGCTTTATTTTTGCAATCACCAGGTTGAACGAAGGCGATCAAATCCGAATTTAAAGCTGTTGGTCGCTCTTGCTGTGCACTGGTAAGGCCATCAGCAAAGCCATTAGTGCCCGATAGCATAGCAGTACAACACCTGTAGCTTGTCAGTTAGCCGCTAGATTAGCATTTATACCTTTGTTTTCTTTCCGCTTGAGGATTACAGTGGCAGCTTCAAGTAACTATTTATGGTGTTTTACTTGGTTAGGAGATTTTATTTTCTTTTTGGTCTATTATCTAACATGTATATGAGAGAAGAATTAGCACATAAACTCAGAATGATTAGCAATATCTATGTAACGTTTGCTAACGTTTGCTAACATTAGCTAACGGTAGCCATCACAGCTACTGGTCAAACTGTATATCGGACTGAGAAAAGGTCGTATTAGTAAAACCACTGGGCGTATTTGGCAGAGAACCAGTGCTTTTTATTTCTTACTATGTTCTTAAGGTCTCGCTTGTCTTTATCCAACTCTTTGTCCCGCCATCTTCACGTCTCTTTCAATAGCAAAATGGATTCCTACATGGAAATTTGTAACCCCTCCTATATCTTAAATAGCCCTACAGTTGACATTATCATTCATCATTTTTGTTGAGTTTATGTAACATGACATTCCAAATGTCATGCAGGCATTGCATTTTTTACTCCCCCGTCATCTTTTTTTAATTTTTTTACTGTTACTAGCAATTAGCAATATAGCTCAACTACATTCATTTCTAAACATGAGCGGTTCCATCGAGTGTGAAGCATGTTGTTAGCATGGTTTAGCTTTTATATTGTGAATATCATTTTCAGTCCTGCTTCTAAAGGTGCAGGTTTCCAGAGTTGCTTGCACCAGCTCTTCATGAAATTCAAACTTAGCGTACTTACAAGCTAATTAAGGGTTCACTAAATGGAGATTTACGCATGACTAAATAAAAAACGTCTTGCACCACACAAACCGCACAATCTCCTCTACAATCTCTAAAAATGTTTGTAAAGATTAGTTATTATTTATATTCCATAACTGCCAGGTTAAGTTCATTAAATTCACTGACAGTTAGCTTGCTAGCATATAATCCATTGAGAGTCTTATCTCTGCATCATCATAATTATCTCTGGGTTATCGTAATTACAAGTTTCTTGTTATCTCAGCATTATCATAATTACGATGTTCATGTTATCTCTGGGTTATCGTAATGACTAGTTTAATATTATCTCTGAAGTGTCTTAAAAATAATAAATAAACACAGAAGCTCATGTCAGCTACAGAGATTTAATGTTATATAATATTATATAATATCTAACTAATATAATGTTGTATTCAATGTGCAGTCTTTCTGTATTAACACAACTACCTTGAGTTGTCCTTTGAATTTGTTGCAATTTGGTAAAATGGGAATCTTTCCCATGTCTACAATGACACAAACTTAGCCGTACTGAATTTACAAATAGCTGGTGCAACCCTAACCTGGCCATATCAGAGTAAATGGCTTGAGTGGAAGCCAATGCAATCTTTTAAAGTGTATTTTTGGATGGTGTGTCTGAGGCTTGAGGCTCGCCATGGCATTATGGCCAGCATGGGTACACAGAATGAAAAGTGCATTAATCTCGAAAGATCAATGAGCGATGGTGTTATATTGTTGCTCTCTTCTTGTGTTGTAGCCGGTTTAATCCTGCTCCTCGTATTTTATTTTGCGCAGGACACCACCCTGCGTTGTGCTGGTGTTGCGTGAGTACACTGGAGTTTGTTGAGGGTTGCTAAAAAGCGGTCTTCTTGTAAAATATTGTGGGGGGAAACTGAACCAACACTTATGCTTTTTCATCTTTATAGTGACCGCAGCTTCTATGAGTAGAAGGGCCGAAGAGTGAAGCAAACATCTCGCCACACGAGACAAGATGAAGAAGAGGAGGAGAAAGAGAAGAGGTCTTCCTCTTGTCCGTCCATCCATCCGTCCGTCCATCTACTTAAATACCCACCTGGTCAAAGAGGGGAACACACGAGTCCCCTTCCTCACCGCATGTTTTTCCTTAGACAATATCTCTGTATCACCGCCAACAACTTTACTTATTGACATATCACAGCAAACTACTGGAAGTTGTACTGTTAAAAATCTGTTATCTGTAAAGAAATTGGAATAGATGATTGTAAAAAAAAAATGCTGTTTTGTGCATCGTGCGGAAAAATTACAACAAAAAAAAAGCCATGTATGTTTTCAGCTGTAGTATTTGTTGTATTCGTTGCATATCCCCTCGTCCTGCTGATAATAGTACGATATGTATCCTTACAACCAACAATCAGAATAAACAGAGTACAACGGACACAAATCCCTGAGGCGTTTGAATATTTAAGATTTGAATCTATGAGAGGCTTTTCGTGAATATGTAGTGGCTGTACGTTAAAAAAAGAAGAAAAAAAGCTGGTCCATGTGTAAATGTAAACCCTTCAAATCTACAGTATGTAACTTGTTCATGTTCTGTACATAGTATATATAGACAAAATTATTTAAACGATATATCAGAACGTTTCTTCTTCCTTATTCCGCCAGAGATGTTGACTTTACTGGGTTACTGTAATAGTGAGAGTAAATGTCGGATTGTTGGCCCGTCTGTCTGTGTTGTGTGCAGTTCGGTTCAGTCAAGCTATATTGTAGCTACAACATCATCAGTGTTCAAGATTTCTAAAAATAAAAGATATTCTTCACTTATTACATCGAAGAGATACAAAACCAACAAAACACCCTTTAGTACTTATCTCGGTGGTTCTTCGTGGGAACCCTAGCTTATTTCCACTTGTGTGCATGTGCGTGGGGAACCAAACACTGCATGTGTCGAGTGTGTCGGAGCGTGCGTGAGCGGGTGGCAGAACGTGCTTTTGAATGTGCGCATGTGTGTGTTTTAGTGTGTGTGTGTGTGTGTGTATTTACACTTGAATCTATGTTTTAGACAGTGGGTGGTTTATTCGTGGATTTTTCTTTTTTTTTTCTTATGTCATGTGTTTGGTGCTTATCGTCCGAAGTTCTTGTTTTGTTCTGACCATTGATGATGTGAGTGTGTGTGTGTGCGAGTGTGTGTGTGTGTGTGTAAATATATATCAACATGCAGATGTATTATTGCAATAAAAGGCACAGATGCACAGGAAAAAGAAACTCACAGATGCTCGTCTGGTCTCATTTATTTATTGATGGATCGATGGACGGGTGGGTACGTAGACCAATACAAAATATCATTGATTATTAGCTGTAAGAAGTAACTTAAGTGCAAGCATAATTTTAAAGTACTTGTACTTGAGTATTTATGCTATACTTTACACAACATTTTAGAGAGCAATATTGCACTTTTTACTACTACATGTATCTGAAGGCCATAGTCACTGGTGACTTTCATATTCAGGTTTTACAGACATAATATGATACTTTTTTTAATTAAGAATATTACCGTGTAGATACAAATAACAAACAGTATTTCAAGTAAAAGATACAGCATAGCTACGTATTCAGTAAACAGTTGGTAATCATATACGTATTGTGGCACTGGGAGGCAAGATTCAGGCACAAAACAGGAGACTCAGAGACAGTA
Organism: Cottus gobio; assembly: GCA_023566465.1. Lineage (NCBI taxonomy): Eukaryota > Metazoa > Chordata > Actinopteri > Perciformes > Cottidae > Cottus > Cottus gobio. The sequence goes on along the minus strand of CM042232.1, from coordinate 17,787,652 downwards.
GTGGGCTAACAAAAAGAGTTCTTTAATAACGAGGCTGGGGGGGGGGGGGGGGTTAACACAAAGTTCTTCCCGTCCGGGGTCAGTGACCTCACGCCTTGGGTGAGTCAGGTCTTCCAGCCTAGGGGCAGAGCAGAGGCGAGAGGTTAATGTCCTGTTACCTCCTGTTCGATGCAGCTCCTCTTCCACAGCTCAGCAGTTCCTTGTGGCCGCCTGTTCCTTCCCCCTCCCCCTGCTTCCCAGCCGAAGATATATTCCCCTGATTGGGGATTGCCTGCAGGTGTGTCCACTGCCATCTTCCCATTGGCTGCAGCACCTGCACGGGGAAGTACCTGCCGTTGATTACCTCCCCCAGCTGGAGCCTGGGGATCCTCCCCCTGTGCTCCAGCTTTCCCCCTGGGTTGCCACAGTATAAAGATTTAGAGAGAAAGAGAGAGAGAAAGAGACATAATCTGGACTGCAGAAGAAGATCCTTGGTGTCAGCCTGCTGCCCTCCACCCAGGACCAGGCAGCAGGCAGGTAAACAAACATCCCTGCAGACCCTTCACTTCCTGGTCACCACCTGTTTCAGCTTCTCCCCTTTGGGGGGCGCTGCAGAGCATTGTACGTGTTAGAAAATAATGCTTTTTAGTGCTCCTAGTGAGAACTGGATCTCTGTCTCATGGGATTTCTCTCTCCCATGGGATATATTTTGTATATATTGTGTAGTTATTAGTGTGATTCATTTTGAAATGCTGTTCATCTTTTTATTAAATCAATTTTTATTATAACTTTCTGCATCTGGGACTTCTCTTCACACAACCACCCAAAGATTTTTGAACTTAACATACGCCATAACAACACAACATGAAGAAATCTTCCGCCGCATCTGTGTCTGTCGCCTTCAAAATGATGAGTGGTACTTTGAATTAAGATCCATGGCAAAGGCAAACTCGATATATTCAGCACCATTGGTTAAAACTGCTGATACATTATTGGGCCCCCTCAGGACTACTATTTTAAAACAGGAAATAATGATTGAAAGTAACACATTGGTTGATGATGACGTTAAATGATAGAATAAAGTACCAGTGAGATATGATAAAATACCTCTGGGGTCCCCAGTGGGTCGGATTAAGGTTAGTGTCAAAAGTAAATGTGTACCCATAATGATCCGGTATCTACAGCTGTCAGATAGCCTAAATGGTGGTGTAAATGGCATACTTGTTCTAAAATAAGGTAGCATAAAATGAAAATAATCAAATAAAGTGCACCCCATGCAGTTCTTATCTGTGTGTGAAAGCTTTTTCATTTACTTGCCCCCACCACTTGTTTTTGCCTTTGAACGTTGCTGGAAAAACGGGAGACATTCCCCTTTAATTCTCTCAGGCTCGCGGGATTATGCAACCCCCCACAGTTACCCCCCCTCGGGCCGGAAGAGGGCGCTGCGGAGCCTGCAACCGACAGCTCCGTGTCCCCTGACCGGCATTCACCCGTACTGTACAGGCAGCAGGGGGGAGGAGGACCGAGCACACAGCACAGAGAGCTAATACACGCCGTAGAGAGAGTTCCCCCTTGCAGACCGTGGCCATGGCTTTGGCAGTCCCTGACAGACACGGCGCTCCCGTCTCCTCACACCTGGTTGCGGACTGAACCGGGGGGCTAACACCGGGAGAAGCGTTAGCTACGCCGCTCTGGGCGGTCAGCCGGCTGGACTCGCTTGTATCTCTACGCATTTTGTTCGGCTCTTTTTTTCTTTCTCCTCTTTCTCCTTCCTCTCACGTGTTAACCCGTCTGTTCCTGGTTCACGGGCTTTATGTTGACGGCACGTGAGGCGGCTTCACATCACAAGTCCAGCATTGGTGAGTGTGTCAGTTATTTTCTCCCTTCGCACTATAGCGCAATGTACAGCGGCGGCTTTACGGGGCGGCGGTGCAACGTGAGCCCCTGTCCTCATGTCAACCCGCAGCGCTGACTGTACTGTACTGTACATATAGGTTAACGCCGAGCAGCCCCGGCTGAAAACTAGGTGCTTCGTTGCCAAACGAGAAACCTGTCCACCCCCCACCACCACCAACACCCTGCCCGAATCGGCGGGGGCGCGCAAGACGCCTTTATCCGAGAGGAATCGCGAAGCTACAGAGACGTGGCTTTGTGCCAACATATAGGCAGCACATAGGCTGCCATGTATATGTGCTTCCATATATGCGTGGCCCTCTCGGTTCGTGATGATACCGCGCGGCCGCATTCCTCTGCTGTGTTATAGCCAAGTAGGTCTCTCTCTCTCTCTGTCTGTGTGTGTGTGTGTGTGTGTGTGTGTGTGTGTGTGTGTGTGTGTGTGTGTGTGTGTGTGCGCGCGTGTGCGCAAAAAAACCCCAAAGTGTGCCAAAGTGTATGTTTGAAATGCTCCCGGAGACTTTGGGATGAATCGTGCATGTGTTTCTAAAGGGACGGCATGAAATCTTAAAATGTGGTTCCCAGCCTATAGCAGCTCCCACAGGCGTGGTGCGTGCTGTCACGTGTGTTGAAATGTACACAGTGTCTTTTGAATTGTGTATGTGACAGTGTTTTTTAAAAACAATGTAAAGGTACAACAAAGAAGGTGTTGTGAATTATTTTATTTATTTATTTATTTTTAAACATTTTTCCAGGTGAGGGCATTGGGTTTAAGGTAGGTGACCGGGGCGGAGCATCAGAGAGTACATGTGAATGTCCAGTGTTCACATAAAAAATAATGTCCTCATGACATGGCAACAACAAAGGTTTCCTTTGCATCTTCACGTTTCACAGGTTTTTATTTGTGAGCGACTCTGTTGTTCCTCGACTGGGGGAACGGGACCCCCTCCTTTCATTTTGAGTCTTCAAATCCTATGTCATTAATTCCCAAAACGCATGTGCAATGCTTTTCATAAAATAATATTTCCCTGGAGCGAGGAGGCCAGACTCACATAGCACTCTGGCTTGTTTACAAGAGTTTTCCTCTTTGTAACCCAATTTTAGATTTTTGCTAGCCGGTGTTTTTTCAGCAACCATTCCGAAGATCTATTCGTCTTCATGAGTTTCATTCTCTCAGACTTGTTCTCTTGGAGAGAGGCAATTTGTCTGAGTGGATTTTTTTTTTTAACAAGCAATGACACAACACTTAATAACTCCTAATGACTGAAATCATGCAAAAAAAACAACTATTTATATCTGTTTAGGAGGCATATGTCCGTATTCCACTTGGATCCTATGCTTGCATTAATGGCAAACCAAAGGCGGGGCAGGCAGCAGGAAGAAGGAAGAAACCCAGTCTCTCAACCCCCACCCTCCTCATGGCCAGCCTCAGTCTGAGGCCGTGGAGGCAGGTCCCTCGAGCTCCCACAGCCCGCTCACGTCACAGACATGTAGGAGGAGTCGTCTGTCATGTGGGCCAGATCTGCAGAATACTAGCGTTTGCACACATTATTTAATGGGATGTGATTGTCTTCCACTCACCCACATAAAAAAAATACATTTGAGGAACTCAACCGCTTCTTTCTCTTTGTAGAAATCATGACCCATTACCACATCTTTTTTTCTTTTTGGTCAAAAATTCCAATTGTTATCCTTTTACTTTTGTTATAGTCATCTATAGTGGTTATTTGCAAAAACTACACTATACCAATGATTAGAAAATAAAAGATTGTATTTTTTCTTTCATAACAAAAGCTTTTTTTTGTTTCTCGTTGTAATATTTTGTTATTTAATGAAGCTTCTTAGAGCTCGTGTTAGGAAGTTAAACCCGTTACACTTCCCTCTAATATCTATTGCTGCGTAAACATCCCCTTCACACAACTACTTATTCAGGTTTCCAAAAAAACACTTGAAGGATCCCCACATGCAAAACATCCCTACCTATTCTGGGAAATTGTGATATTTTCCCCTCCCTTTCTTCTGACACTTTAACGAATGACCGACCGATCAATTAATCTGAAAGACAAGTCGACAGGCTCAGGGTGGTAACTTTCTGCCGCTGACCTGTATGTGGCCGGATGGAATGGGAGAAGAGGACAGAGGCTGATTGCGTCCGCAATGTTTGAGAGAATGTTTGACAGACAGAGAAAGGGAGAAGTTACCACCTGGAGTATGTACATAGTGTACATATTACCAGCCTGAGTACAAAGTACAACACCAAACAGGCAGGGCAACTCTTACACACACAGACACACACACACACACACACACACACAGTGGCCTCTGGGCTTCTCTGCGCTGCTTTAGAATGTTCTGTTCTTTTTCCGAGAACGTAAGAACGTCTTTGATGAATACAGCCTCTATTCAATTAGGGTGAAACACCGTCTCCCACACAGAAAATTAAACGCAAGTAAGCCGGGACCGACAGGAAATTACTTCTAAAGAAGGTCTTAAGTCTGGGGCTGAGAATCACGGTGGCCTTTTAGGCCCATGACAGGGTGCTTTGATTGAGTTTGAATATGTAATGTCTTTTTTTTCGGAATATCTTCTCAAAACATGACTTTAACCATTGGAATCAGGTTGGGGAAAGTGTATTGTGTTTGGGGTTATTAATCAGAAAACTGGACATTGTTGGGGGTTTTGTCCCGGAGCTTATCTTGATAAGCTTTTTACCTCCACGCTCTGTCCTGAGCCTGAGCCGCCTGTGAAGCTGGAGCTCTCCTTGGGTTTTAAAAACGTGTTGCATGTTTTACTGTTGGCGACGTCGGCCGCTTTATTCAAGACGGAAATGGAGGAAAAGAAATGTTTTTGGAGGCGGGTGTTCCAGTTTAACGAGCGACAGTGTCAACTAGCGACTTTCATCTCAATGCGTCGGAGGAACCGGCGCAAAAATGGTTTGTACTTTTGTCAAAATAATATTTTATTTGTCTGTTCCGCTAGTGGTTTCAGCGGCTGCTGTCACGACGAGCAACTTTGAACTTGTTCGGCTTAATGCGGTCACTCGTTAAAGCCAGAAAAACCCGTCTAAAGCTCTTAAACATGTATCAAACACTTTGTGTTTGTAGCGGCCGCTTTTGTGGGCCCACACTTACTGTAAAAGGGTCTATAAAAAAGTGAGAGACCGACTGTAAATGGTAATGTGATGTAAGGACAGTGTTCCTCGTCCCCAAAGGACTGCTGTCCTACTGAAACATTTAGATGGACGTAGCGGGCCCTGCACACCACAACGCTCATCCTCTGGGTCCGTCAGTAACGGTGGATAAAGGCAGCAGAATGAAAAAAGGATTTTAACAGGGCTCATAATCTTGAAAACCGGCCAAGGACCTTAAAGATATTAAGGTCTGGAACCCAGCAGAGGGGACTGGAATCTGTCTTGGGGAAACATAAACCTGGCTATTAGCGTTTTAACAGCTATTGCTTCCAGCTGTCTACCTCTCGTAAGGAAGTAATTATAGTTTGTTTTTTTTGTGGGGGGGTTTGGCTGCTTGGATGTGATTAAAGTTGCAGGTTTGTCACCTTGTGCTATTCTGTTCACATCACACATTTGTGCTAAAAAGATATATGTGGGGCGGGGGCGTGGCTAGCGCGCCGACGGCCCGGGAGAGAGAGAGGGAAACACTCAGAACAGCTGCGTCTGACAGGACGCAGCTGTGGCGAATGAGTGGGCCGGGCTATTTAAGCCGGCTGGGTTGGCACGTAAGGGGGGGCAGCGGAGGTGTGAGCGGCAGGGAGCCGTAGCCAGGGAAGTCATCACGTTTAGAACCTGCAATAAAGCACCTTTGGAACCGGTACCTGCTGTGTCTGAGATGTCTATGCGAGCCACGTATCCTCGGGTAGGAGGGAAGCCTGCCACAGTGGAGCCCAACGTGGGGCAGGGCGAGCAGACCTTCGAGGAGTGGCTGGCGTGGCAAGCGCAGCGGCCGGAGGATCGCGCGCCGGCATGGCCGGTCCGAAGCCAGCTGGTGGGCGTCGTAACGGCGCTCGGCCAGGGGGCGGAGCCGACGGGACGCCGGGGGAAGACCCGGAAGCGGCGCGGCGCCGGGGCCGCGGCAACGGCAGCGGCAGCACCGGGGGCAGCGGAGCCAGACCCCGAAGGGGCCGGCGTCCAGGAGGAGACGGCGGAGGAATCCCGGAAGTGGTTCCGCACGCTTCGGCTGGGGCCCGGGGCCCTACCCTACCTGTTCGCACGGGAAGTGCGGCGGGGGGCGGGACGGTGGCTGCGGCCGGAGGGCAGCGGGACCGTCGAGGAGGCGCTGGAGCTGGTGGCCCTGGAGCAGTTCATGGAGGGACTGCCGACGCGGATGGCTGCGTGGGTCCAGGGACGCCAGCCGGCGTCGCTGCTGGCCGCAGCCACCCTCGCCGAGGATTACCTGAGGGAGGACCAGCCCGAGGAGCCGGCAGATCCGGCCCAGCCCGGGGCCCCACCCCGGAAAGACGCGGCGGTGGAGACAGACGCCGCGCCGCGGAAGGACGCGGCGAGCCAGACCCCCGACGCCTTCGAGGGGCCGGTCCCGAGGGCCCAGAGGAGGCCAGCGCCGCGGGCCCGGAAGAGCCCGACGTCGACGCCTTGCGAGGCGCCAACCCGGACGGAACCGGGCCCGGCGGTGCGGAGGAGATCGTCCCCACCGACCGCCAAGGGGGGACCACGACAGGGACCTGAGCGACGACGGAGACGGCGGACACCGACTCCAGGGCCCGCGGACTGGACCACGGCGTGGCCGACGCGGGGGCGCTGGGACCCCTGGCCGGAACCAGGACCGGTGGCACCGGACCCGGCAACGTCCCCCGGGAGTAACGACCACGAGTGGCCGGGCCCGAGGGGGGCCCCGCGGACCGAGGGGCCGGTATGTTGGACATGCGGCCAGCTGGGGCACGTCCAGTTGGACTGCCCCATTATGGAGGTCGATCAGGGGCTGCGAGTTGCCGGCCCGCCAGCCCCGGCCCGGAGGTGGTGGCGGAAGAGGCGGTGCCGGCAGCGGGCGCGGGCCGGCCGGAGGGACGGGGCGGGCCAGCGGAGCCAGCTGGTAGCCCTCGTCCAAGAAGAGGAGCGGGCGCCGTGGGAGCACCGGCGGGCTGCCTGGAGGAGTCCGACCAGCGGTCGGCAAGCCGAAGCAGGACGGCTGAGGAGGGAGAATGAGCGACTGCGGGGCGAGCTGCGCTGGGCCGTACACGACCGGCGCCGGGACAAAGACACCATCCGGCAGCTGGGCCGGCGGCTGAAGGCCGAGCAAGCGGCGAGGGCCCGCGCCGAGGGCCGAGGGGCAGACGGGCACCAGGAACTATTGGCCTCGGCGGTGTGTGTTGTTCCCTAATTTTTTCCTCTCTCTCTTGTGTCGTAGGCTGGCGCGTCGGACGGCGGACGGGGGCCGGTTGTGGCCCGGGAGCAGAGGGGAGGGGTGACCTCCCAGGGCGCCTGACCGCACGCCGTCCGGGCCACGTCCCGCGCCCGGACCCCCACGGATGGAGGATGCCGACGCCCGGACCACCCGTTGGCATCTGGCGGAAACGCAAAGTTCATTCCATGGTGGTCCATAGGTCGGGGATGCGGATGGTCGGGGCTGACTTCCTCCCTCGCTCCCGGTGGGAGGGAGGGGGGGGGGAGTTGGTTAGGCCGGCGGCTCCCCGGCCTAAGTTGGGCGGTGGGGGTATGTGGGGCGGGGGCGTGGCTAGCGCGCCGACGGCCCGGGAGAGAGAGAGGGAAACACTCAGAACAGCTGCGTCTGACAGGACGCAGCTGTGGCGAATGAGTGGGCCGGGCTATTTAAGCCGGCTGGGTTGGCACGTAAGGGGGGGCAGCGGAGGTGTGAGCGGCAGGGAGCCGTAGCCAGGGAAGTCATCACGTTTAGAACCTGCAATAAAGCACCTTTGGAACCGGTACCTGCTGTGTCTGAGATGTCTATGCGAGCCACGTATCCTCGGGTAGGAGGGAAGCCTGCCACAATATATAAGAAAACTAATTAGTGCAGCTTTAAATCTCAAGGGTTTGGTCCCACTGGGGAAAAGACGAACAACAAGAGAGTAACCGTCATTTTTCTGATATTTATTTTAGCCTTCTGTCTCTCTTTGATAATGCACGTTATGTTATATCTGTTATTATTAGGAACTAAACAAGATGTAAAAAACACACTGTTAACTTAAACTTAAGCTTAACTTAGTGTGCCACTGTTATGTTTGTGTTGCATGACATCACAAATGTGATCTGAACAAAACCGGATGAGGCAGCGCACTCGCAGCGTTTTCAGTATCCACACTCAAGGGGGACGCTAATCCTCACAATTGATTGTCCTTTGTGTCACACTTTATCTAACTCACGCTCCAGAACAAATTAGCTTCAACCTCGAGGAATGATGCATCAAATCTGTTTCCATGCGTTTGAATTACAGTGATTGGCCCATGGGGGGAGTGTGATGGAGTGCAAGTCCAGTATGTCCATGGTGGACCAGACTAAGAGGAACATATACTGTGTGCGTGTGTGTGTGCGCGTGTGTGTGTAAAAAATCTATTAATTGTCTTACACACAGAGAAAAACACGACCAATCAAACTCCAAATAAAACAGAGCAAGACATTTATTCTATCAGTATAAATAGTTTTACCAGTGAACCAATCGCCCCCATTGCTGGTACTGTCTGATGGACCTCAACCGGGGGGGCTGTGGGTCAGACTCAAACCCACGAGCCTTGGCCCTGGTAGAGTGGGCTCCCTGCCGCTTCCCTGTCCTCTGGCCTGACAAGATGTCCCTCCAGTCGTGGAACCCTCCACACTGGTTACGGAGTTGGAACAACTTGAGATAAACTGAAGTGTTGACTGTACAGATGTTTCCCTGCTCAACGCCATTGGAAATATTTTGAAACAAAATGTGCTGCCAAAAATACGACATTCATTTTGAGAAAGATGGATAAAACAATGCGTTAACGTTTTATCCATTTGCTGACGTACGTGCAATAAGGTCAAAAGGTCAACAAAGCAAACGCACCCACGGCAGCGTCCGTCAGCGCCCCCCCCCCTCCGTCTTTGCAGCACAGTCTTCTCTTTCTGTCTTTCAGTCGAACCTCTCAAGGGGCTTGTATTGTTTCAGCGGATAAATGGAAAGATTTAAAAAGAATACTTTCCTCGCCGGGATGAGAGGGAGACTTTATACCAAGCTCTTGCACCTCCAGGGAAGATTCTCGCTCACACAAATGTTCTCAGAGAGTACACACGGGATATTGTAGTAGTGCAACACACACACATGCACTCAGTGTCCTGTGGAGAGAGGAACCGGCGTCGGGAGTGGCCACAACAGGAAGTGGTTCAGGGATTACATTAAAAGGACGGACTCGCCGCCCCGAATGAACCTCTGCAGAGAGGTCGAGGCCCTTCTGCTCCTCTCCTCGGGGAGGTGCGCATTCTTGTCGAGTAAAGCTCACGCCAGGAGCATTTCCCTGGCTTCCTGCTGTTGTCAACATCTGAGAGCGGGAGACTAGGGAAGATGGGAGCGACGCACTGTGCAGGGAATCCAGATCAAGATAGACGAAACACCGAAACAGGGCGGGGGGGGGGGGGTCACGTTCCAGACGTAAATCCACAAAGTTGGATGCGACCAGTGTTGCTTCCAACCAGAGAGTGTTTACACTGAGCTGGGGTCTAATGGTTTTGCAATGCTGTTACATTACATTACGGTAGTTATTCAGCTCATAACACAGACCAAACCAGTCAGAACAAAACATGAATTTCAGGACAAATATTGTAGCAACCCCATTTATTTTTGGATCAATAAGCAGCTTAAAATAGGTTTCTTTATTGACTGGAAATGTATTGATTGCGTGGAAAACAAATCTTTTTTTTTTATTTCAATGCCACATATAGAAAAAAATAAAATAAATCTAAACATATATTTGTTGTTGATCTTTCAGACCGGCACACGAACATTTCCATTTCAAACAAGGAAGCGCTGCCATCTGATGTGTCAATGAGCAGGACTGGCCTCCATCTTCACAGCACCAGGTCGGTTCATCCTCCGTTCATCTTCAACGCTCGATCGAATGTAAATGGAACGCAACATCCGACTGAGGGAGCCCACGAATGAGAGCGTAATGAATAAACCCGAAAGAAGATTAAAAAGCAGAAGCCGAGTGAAAAGCGGCACCACGCTCGGCAGGACCGCAGAAGCATTTACCTTTTAGGGATGACTTTTAACCCTAAACCAACAATAAGAATTTGTACCCATTAATAATTTCCATTAAATATTTAAAAATTAAAGCAGACTCCTCTGGTTGCAAAAATAAGTCTTATTGTATAGAAGTCTATAGAAAATTATTCTACTTCTCTCTTGATCTTTTCCCTCAGTAAACATTGTAAACTTCGCTGAAGTCGCGACAAAAAACACAACACCGCGGCTGCTAACCCCCTTTTTAGGGTAATCTGCGGCTTCGGTGGCCTGCTGTGCAAACACGCTGAGCCGGTGATGAGTGTTGTGTTTGACCTGTGCGCTGCAGCTGGGCGGCCTGTCACGCACTTCAACCACTTCACCACCTGCATGCAAGGCACTTATCTTGTCTGTTAACAGTCAGTCTTCGGTTAACGGTGTGCGGCTATCGACAGACACAAGTGGCTCGGTCGGTCCGTGTACAAACTAACATATTATTATGCTAATCACTTTGTCAATATTGCTTATTACTAATTCAAAGTTGACACAGGTTGACAGATGTAGATTACTGTTTAATTTGTCAGGTGTGTCACAATGAGAAATGCCGGTTTAGCCCGTTGGCATAAAATCAAACCGGTTTTAGCTCACATCGAACGGGACTTGCAAAAATCATCCAGTCTCTATTAGCAAGCCGGAAAGGATTATTAAAAAAAAAATTTAACCTTACGTACAGATCATGATGAAGGAATACTGCTACTGCTACTTGACAAACACACAAACAGCCGTGAATAAACACCGTGAACCTCCTCCTCTGCTTTTAAATTAAATTGAGCGTGACACCTCGACACATTGTGTGTTGTGTTAATTCTATTCTACGTGTAATAATGTTTTTTTTCTCTATCGTCTCTAATAATTAGATTAACTGGTGCTTGATGTGGAAACAATAAGTGCCAGTACTCCACATGTTGGTGTTTGTATCAAGAACCTCTTGCTGCTTACGCCTCTTTCTTTATGCTGTGTCAGTTGTTTTATTGTTATTGCATTATTTGCGTCTTCTATAGTAGGCCTATATTAATCCCATAATATATCCAACTGAAACATTATGGGTTTATGGTGGAGTGCTTTTATATTTACTCAGTGTCATTATTTGAAGTGATTTCCTTTAGTGTCAGTCTACGATATATTATAGGATGCCTTCAGCCTGGATGTGAGCTATTCGGAAACTACTAACTACTACTACTATTACTTTAGATTACTCCCAAGAAACCTAATGACAAAACTCCCATAGTTGAAAGATAAAAAAAAGTAATTATTTAGCAAAAAGGCCGTGAACATTGTACCATTGTATACATAACCCTCGTTCTCACCCCTCCTCCTCCTCACTGCGCCGTACCCACTGTCTTTGAATTACCAGTGCAGCCGAGAGGTGCGTGAGTGTGTTTGTGTGTGTGTGTGTTGACTGTAAAGTGGTACCTCCCCTGCTGTTAGAGAAATGCAGAGACAATGGATAATGGTTGTATGGCCTTATTATCCCTGCTGGGCCAATGTGGGCAGAGCAGAGAGGAGAAATTAGCAGCGGTGGGAGTCACAGCTCTTGATGCCCTGATGTGATGTGACAGGACGTATTGCGACACAACGGTGGATCTAATTTGATTTGATATAACTCTGTCTCACCCCGCCCCAGAATTATTTTCACACTCTTGGGTTCCCCTGATCCAAATTTACAACACACGCTCAGCGCCTCCGCGGCTGTGTTCGCTGCCCTAATTTACTCGCATGCAACGCAGACCTGGATGCGTGTGAGCAACTGCAATGATGGCGGGCGGATTGTACTTTTGGAATATTCCAGATCTAGTTTAAGCGGGCGCCGCCATGATGAGTAAATCGGAAAAACTTGGCTCACTTTCTTGCGAAAATATCCTTCATCAAATGAAAGATTACAACTCAACTGGGTCAGCTCGAGACCCAAAAGAGAAATTTGTCCAAAACATCCAAAAATAAATCATGAATTGCCATAACATCTACATTTATACATATACATATGGGAACTCAACACACCATTCATTTATAAAGTTTATGAAATGTATTTATTTCTAAAAGTACATCACAGTCACCACCTCATAACATATGTACTGTACAGCTTTGCCACACTTTGAAATGAAACAACATACGAGGTTCTCATTTGAAAACTTAGACGGCCCGATCAGGAGGTGAGATTCCTCAGTTGTCGTGTTTCCATTTATATGTTCTTATGAGCATTTTGAATTATCGCATTAAAAACACAGCAAAAATAATGGGTATAAAACATCCCTCGATTGCATGTTTTGTTGACAAAGAGTTGATGTGCCAAATAGATTATGAAAGGATAAGATCTTTGCAGAATAAATTCAGATGTAGCACATACGTTTATCTTTTCCGGACCACATGAAACAAGCACATTCCTAAAGACCGCTCTCCATTTGGTTTTTCTTTCGTAGATTGGCCGAGGCAACTTTTTTATTTTATTATCCAGTTCACAACCGTCTTCTTCTTCGTCTACTTTGTTTACTGGGAGATTACAGGCGTTCATAAAGCGTAGCCTATACCACCAACAGACGCAGCCTTGTTTATTCGCTCCAAACCATTCGATAGATGTGCGACATTTCATACGGTTTGCTCAAAATAATTGGAAATGGAAACGCAGCTAATGCAGCAAATTTGTAGCCGAAATATGTACCCTGCCCCCCCCCAAAAAACTGTTCATAAATTTAAGGGTGATGAATGGACGTACGGTAGTGAGTTCATACTGAAATGAGTATCTAAAAAAAGTTTTATCTTAACTCGTAAATTAAAATGAAAGAATGCAGTATAAACTATGATGCACCATGAAATTACTAGTTCAGCTTTTATTAATTGAATTTTCTTAGTTTTTTTGGGTTGTTTTGTTTTTTACCGTAGCAGGCAATTACTTTATTTAATGAATTCATCTGTGATAAGGACAAGAAGTTGCATCCGTGCACTGAGAGCTAGAATGCCTTTATACCCCAGTGGGTGTTCAACCCCTTTCACAGCCACTGAGCACTAACAGCAAGATGCAAACTCTCCCCCTTCCTCTTAAATTATAGAGACCTTTTTAAATGCTGCATCAATAATTTTGGCTTGCGAGACCGACGCGAACATGCGATGATGACGCAACAGACCCAGAGGCCGAAAATGCATTAACCTACATAAAACCAGAGGAGACGCGTGATCGGTCTGAATCGACTTTTGATCTAATCTGTCTTTTCTGGAGTTTACAGAAAATTGAGATGCAGGCGAGCGCTCCCTCTGAAGCACATTAGCACCCGGGCAGTGAAAAACTATTAGCCTAGAGGTTGCGGGGTGTATATTCCACAGCCGTTCAAACAGGGGCACTTGCTCTCTAATGGCCATGCTAATTACCTGGACATCGAACAATTTGTCCATCACGAGAGAGAGAGAGAGAGAGACGGAGAGAAAGCATCGGCCCCTCTAGCCGTTGAAAAGAATCTGTCAGGTTAGTCACACTGTTAGTCAGAAAGCTGTGGGTGAGAGTGATGGTGGCCCTAAACCCACACTTAATTACCAACAACCGCCTCTAATTGGCTGCTAATGGAGGCCGTTCCTGTTCAACTCTGACTGCCCCCTCTCCTCTGGCTCTGCTCGGCTGTACTGTCCTCGGATGCATCCTTCTGAAAGACTTCAGGTGGTGGTCGTGGTTGTTGCATCTGTTGCAGGGGAGCACCGAGATGTCCCCCTAGCACAGTGCAAACCTCAAGCTGCAGTTGGTAATGAAAGTTATGAAAATAACTTTGTTATATTTGCTCAAGCTGTCACCATATCCCGATAGTGCTCCAAGAGACTACGATGATCTGTAAGAGATAACCTGTGGAAAGAAAATCTGGTTCCTTTGCCTCGTTTTAGTGCCCCTAACGGCGTCTGCAAGATTCCACTGCGCCGTCCTTTTATCCTTTTTCTACTTCTTTTAACGACGCAGTTACTGGAAACGGTTGCAACAGCTTCTGTGAGACGTCTCCAGCAACAACATCAGCATCTGAGGGAACGTTAGCTAGCTAACAGTGAATGACATTTCCATTTTTTTTTTTTTTATTGAATGAGCTCATTTAGATATAATACATTAGCTTTATGTATTTCCAAAAAAGTATATATATTTTCATTGAATCTAATAATTTGTCAGTACCTCCCCGGCACACTGGATGGTGCATTGAGGCCCACCAGTGGTTGAGAATAACCACTCTGCCCTTAGGCTGTAGGCACTCAACTGCAAGCAATTACCTTAGATATATCGGAGCAGACGGCATCTTTCCAGACCCAGGAGTAGGAGGCGAATGACATTGATCAGCACTTTCATCCAGAGTGCCTCATCGTACGTCAATAACAAGAGGCTCAAACAGCTAGCGGGAACTCGCTGCCCTCCAAGGGCCTGCATCCATAGAAAACTACGTATCGACTCAAATGTCGCTGTGAGAATACCATTTTTATTTTCTGGTTTTTGAGCAGCAGAAATAAAGATCTTGGAAGGTTCTGTGGATGTTTTTCACAGAACTCCAGAGAGCACATCAGAATTCTGAGCTAAATCTCTGAATAGAACAGTGTTTTTTGCCAAGGGGCATTTTTGGTTGAGTCATTCACATGAGCTCCTGTATTCTGCCAAATAATCCCTGCTCCTTTCATAGCGCTTGTAGTAAAAGGAGAGGGATCCAATGGGTGAATAAATTGTACAAAGTGTTGCGATTTATTTCCAGCCTCGTTCCCTCACAAGATCAGAGCGATTGATGAACGCTTCGGGGCCCAGAGGGGTACGTCTCCATTCGCAATGCAGCCGTTTCCAACAGGAGGCATCATTAATGTTCTGCTCCAGCTGTGCGTCAGAGTATCCGGCGTATCCAAGTTTCCATCAAACATGTCCAAACATTTTATATATATAGTGCTAAGCCACGAAACCATTATTAGACCATTTTGTTCTGCACTCTTGAAGCATCTTTTCTTGTTGACTTTCTGGAAATTCATTCAAAATGTGCTAAATTTGGACCAAAAATGTTACTTACGCACCACAATTTAACTCGACACAACCTCTGTTCACGCTAGGCGTCGTTGAGCCAAGAAGGACTGCTAACGTCAGCTAGCTCAGCTCCTGCTGATTATCTGCCTCACGCACAATGTGAAAGCTCCACACCGCCAACATGTTTTGTTTTAGTAGCGCGCTGAAGCAACCATGAGCTTTTTTCACGAGGGGCGAAAGCTCCAGAAAAAAATTCACCTATTTCAGGTAATAAAAGATAAAGTACTTTTTTTTAACAATACTTTGAAAATAATATATTGACATACAAATTAATCGCACAATGCCTTCAAATCAGTTGCCGACGTCCGACATTTCTCGTTTCATTTCTACGTATCCGCAGACCAATATATCTGCTGAAGATCCAATCTGCCGGTGATATCAGCCCTCGGTGGCTAGGCGTCAAAGGTGACACTGCCTTGGCGCGAAGACATTAGCGCGATGACCCAATTTGAGTCCTCGGATGTTGTTTATCTCAGTCAGAAGAAGCGTCAGTGACAATGTAGACATGGAGTTTTGGTGGCGATGTCCCAAGCTGATCCCCAGGATTAGAGCCACTTTGTTATGTTTCATTGGCCCATTTTTAGCACGTGGTTGTGAATGCAATTCGGATCGTCATTAATTTATAAAAAAATTTACTAAACCATTTGAATCTGTGGAATGTGTGATATTAACCAAGCCTAATTACAAGCCTGTCTTTGTTTCTGGTGACAATCTTAACTATGAGGCGTGGAATTTCTGTCTATCCGTCTGAGTATGTACGCTTTTCCTTCCCATATCTCGGGAACCGTTCGTTGCAATCCCCTTCACGCTCGGCAGGCGTAGTTTTGGGAACGCAAAGACGTGCAGTGACAAATTTGGTGCAATTTAAAAAAATATATTTAAAAAATTGTGAGACCCGAACTTTAAATAAACAAGGGAAAGCTCTGTGTGCAGCAGCGAGGTGGGGCGGGGCTTGTCGATGAGATTCCAGCTAGTCTTCATCATCTCATCGACACTGGGTTGATTGTTGGTTTCGCAGGCTTTGGTTAAAGGTGACAAAGTAGTACTTGTATTTTATCTTTTTTTTAATCTTTACTCAAAGTTTCTCCCAGGCAGTGTTTGTTTAAAAAAAAAAAAAAAAAGAGGACGGTAATAGTGTTCATAAAGGTGGGGACACTCAGCTTTGTTTAGTTTCCGTCTCATTGGTGACCGATGCTACGAAGGCACTCAGCTGTCAATCATTGAGCAGGACTTGCATAACCTTCTAATCACCACATTCCTAATGTTGTCTGACGAGACCCGCGAGGTTAGTGTGCACACACATACACAAAAGGCATGATATATTCATGACAAACATGCTCCCGTCACATAGCGCAGGTATGCTGTATGCAAATTGAAACGCAGAGGGGAAAGCCTTCAGGAATCCTGACTGTTGAGTTTTGATACAACCCGCACAAATGCCATATGAAGTAATAAAAGTAACTCTTAAAACATCTGTTGATTTCATATTGTAAGATATGTTTTACTTTGTGTTACAGCTTTGTATAAACAGTGTGTGTGCACAGCTTTGTTGTCATATTTGTTGGTTTAAACACACCTGGGTGTCGCAGGGACAGTTGGAATGTAGCGCAACATGCTGCGTATCGACTGAGGAGCCGGAGAGTCGGACCCAAGGACTTTTTCTCACTGTGTCTGGGGGAAAATCCATCGTCCTATTCAAGAAACGAGCTCAAGATTCAGTCCATATTAAAATGATTTCAGATGCATGCGTCCCCCTCCAGCTGCTGGATAAGGGGGGGAGGAAGGAACACCCGCGGTTGCAAATGTCGCCTCTGAACCAGCAAGGACAACAACTCGATGTTGGAGTGATGACATTTAAATCACAGGTGTCACGCTGATTGGGCCTCTGCGTAAGGTTTTGTCGAGTGATTAGTCTGCGACCTCCCAGCTAATTAATTAATTAATAAGAGCAGCGCTGTCACTGCAGGGTTAGGGTCCTTTTTAATGACTAGGTAAAGTGAAGTTTGCCTTCAGCTTCACTTTTTCAAGATGATAATTAGGACCGCTAATGGCACGTCTACTTGCCCCGGTACCATGTAACATCCTTCATTTAAATACACGACGGTTGTGCAAAATATGCTGCGGCTATTCTGACGGCAGCCCGAAGGGATCTGAATAAGTCAAAAAGTTAGCTTCCGCAATTTTGGTCTTGGATTGAGATTTTGCTGCACCAAAATTCTGACTTGAATCTGATTTGATGATCATAAACTGGTACCACAGTACAGGAGACGGGAGAGAGGCTTCCAAAACCAATAACAACCACCCCATAAAATGATTTTAAGTTCAGTTGAAGTTGATCAGTAGAAAAGCTGCTTAAAGTTGGGAAGAAGAAAACGTGAAAACCTATTTAATTTATTAAAATTAGATTCACGAGCAGAAGATAAAGAAATCCTTTCCTCAATATGTGGGAGTACTGACATTCTGTAGGGGCTCTCCAAGCAAAGAAAGGTCTGCACGTTACTGTAGATGAGCTGAACGGCCTCAGTGCACTGTGCACGCTATCTGGTGGCATATTTCAATTATAAATAAAGATAAAAATCTATTTGCAGCATATTAAATAATGTTTAACCTAATCATGGATATTATATTGTTTTATACTGAAATGATAATCGAAACAAAGCCTCATATAATTCCTAAAAATAGAACCAGTAGCGCCTGCATACGATATGATCATATTGGACCATTATTTATTAGACCGAGCATATTGAAATTTGCAGATTCAAATATGTTCATGTCAATAAGAGACTCCGTCTTTTTATTTTATATCCGCATCCGTCGGACTTGTTATGAAAGCAAATACCTTCACCGCCCCAACCAGCAAAAATATGCATTAATATACCAATCCAGACCGCCAACTTTATGCATTATAGTAGAAGAATTGTCAGGCCGGAGAGACGAGGACAAAGAGACACTGAGCTCTCTCTCTCTCTCTCTCTCTCTCTCTCTCTCTCTCTCTCTCTCCCACAGTAGTAGGAGGATCTGGACTAAATAAGTGTTCTAACTACTTTGTTCTTTTTTTAATGAATAAAAGCAGTGAAACAAGTAGCCCTTCATCAAAGACATGAAGCTCTGTCTCACACACACACAAACACAAACGTCCCTCCCGTCCTTGAAATTAATGTAATGAAATGAAATGTAATGTTAAGACACGGTTAAAAGAAAAGGAACACTAGCGCAGTAAGGGGTCGGCCCTGGTAATATGCGGGCCCACCACTAAATTACTGCCTTTTAGTGTTTTATAGATATTTGGATTGAACAATGATTTCTCTATGGCAGATGATTGTTTGTTTCCCAACGCACCGATTTTCTGGTTGGAACTAATACATATGTTTTATATATAATGTTTAAATATATTTTTATGTCTTTAGCCCACAATCAGCAAAAACAATCATTTGCTTCAGGGCAATGCTGTCTTTTGATACGACCAACTTCCTTTGCTCCATTTATTAAAGAGCTTCAATTCAATTTCATCCAAGATGAAGAGGGGCGATGCGTTTAACAAAGAGCACGCTAATAGAGAAGCCACTTTGCTGCCAGACTTCTCTGGCATTGTTCACCACCAATCAGCTTCTCTGCTTTTATATTTAATAACTTCAACATCTCTCTCTCTCTCTCTCTCTTTCTCTCTGCTGTTGTCTTCCGTCTCGTTTCATCTCCCTCATCCTTGAAGCTGTCCCTTTTCCTCGTCACTCCCTAACCACGTCCTCTCTGGCGCCGAAAGATTGTGTGTGTGTGTGTGTGTGTGTGTGTGTGTGTGTGTGTGTGTGTGTGTGTGTGTGTGTGTGTGTGTGTGTGTGTGTGTGTGTGTGTGTGTGTGTGTGTGTGTGTGTGTGTGTGTGTGTGTGTGTGTGTGTGTGTGTGTGTGTGTGTGTGTGTGTGTGTGTGTGTGTGTGTGTGTGTGTGACGGAGGAACATGCTTTTTAATTAAATTAACAAGGGAAGGGCAACGGAATGCAAATCAAATATGACACTCATAACCAGGATGTGGACATATTTTAATGGGACTTAATGTGTTGTTGGAATTCAATGGCAGTAAATTAACATATTAACATTCAAGGGGGGATGATAAATTATAGATATGTGTGTGCTCATATATATTAGAATGTAGTATTATTTAAATTATTCATTCATCTACTTTTTATTTATTTATTGTGTTATGATTTAAGTACACGTTTTAGTATAATGGTCCCACTTTCTAAAATTGCACCTCTCTTATAAAAGGTTTAGCTAATGGCAATACTCATTACTTAACACCAGAGTATTATTGATCATTTGCAACCAATTACCTTCAGATTGAGAGCGATAGGCAGGTTGTAGAAACTCCCGGACCCTAAAGGTGTCTCACTCTCTAAATGGCAAAGTAATTAATACTGTTTTTTTTTTTTTTTTTCTTACTAAGCACTTCCGTTGTTAATAAGCTGTTACTGAACTAAAATCAATTAGTCTTTAGTCCCGATGCTCTGCGATGTTGTTGTTCCCACGTTCTGTATAGTTTTGCTGCGTTGTCATTTTTTCTATCTCCACCTCATTCAGTCCACTGACCATTTATCCATTTATCATCTTTTTGTTCAGCGTGGCTCAGGTTCGGCTGAGTCAGAGTCCGTTGGCTGCATATTCTGCAACGCTAACCAGTGCATTCAATCATTATTATCTCTGTGTGTGCGTGTGTGTGCGTGTGTGCGTGTGTGCGTGCGTGCGTGCGTGCGTGGACCAGCGGCCTCTTGGCGCTTGCCTTTCCACTTGCCGTGATAAACCAGTCGCGTGGACATTGTCCGGTGATATTCCGCTCACTGCAGCTTTTCTTTCTCTTGAGCCCCCTGCGGGTGTTCTCGTGTCGAATACGCAGTTGTAGTTCAGGAATCTCTTCTTGTGAGTGAAGATGGAACAAGCAGTCCAAGATACTTTGATTGGGCTAATTTGTCTGTATTTTCATTTGTGGGGCTGCTCCCAAGTGGCAGAAGAAAGAAAAATACAGAGAAATCAATGCTGCTCTGAGGGTTTCATTTCAATCATTTTCCAGTTGCAACCTTGAATAAATTGAAAACATTTATAACCGTTATCCACGATAATGTTACTGCTTTATTTCCCGTTATAACAAGACTTTTTGACATAATTGGCAGTTAGGTGGAGTCGGCAAGTTGTTGAATCAGTAGAGCTTGATAACAGGGGGGGCCCACACAGATGAATTCATTATAAATGTTGTTTTTGTTTTTCCATTTAAGCTGCATATGTGTCCCAAAGCAAACAGCGCACACCCCTCCCACTCACTGCTGGAAAGTCACACTGACGATCTGACGATTTTCATTGCCATCTTGGTGGGGGGTAGGGAACCCCAAAAGACATCTGCAGAGCGGTGAATCTGCTCTCATTAACGCTCTACTTTGCTCCGGGATTCCAACTCCTGGATGGCAGCGCCAACGGACGATCAGATCGGCTTTCTGCTTACCTGCGTATGAGTGGACTGAAGTGAGGCCTCACTTCAGTCCACTCATACGCTCCGGCCCGTGTTGGCGTGGGCCCGATGTTCCCTGCGTCTCTTATTTGCACGGCCCCGGCGGTGTCGGGTTAAACAAGACAGCAGTGACCACCCCACTCCTTTTATCTTTAACCTATTATAGACAGCATTCAATGGCATTTTGCACACAAAAAATGCCAAGCCAAATCGCTTGGCAGACGTTTGTGTGTGTGTATGTGGAGATACTTTGCCGTACTCAAGCAGCAGGTGCGTCTGTCTTGGCAGTGGTTTCACTGGAGAAGATGATCAAAAGAAACCAGACGTGTTCAGTTCGTTTTTAACGATGAGTGCCGAAAGGAAGGACGTTTGAAGACGGCTGCATGGGAAACCGTCATTTTACCCGCTGACGGTAAGATCCAGCCTTAATGGCCCATTTAATTTGGGCTCCATTTTCCTCCCAGGATGTTCGGCTCTTTAGACTGCAGGTTCATTATGTTGCTGGGAAAAGGCTTTTTGGGGGGTAAGTGTTGCGTTTATAAAAAAAAAAGCCTTTTTCTCATCAATTCAAGCCCTGCATAATGGTCTTATATGATATTATTTCATTTCATCACAGGGTTTAGTGGCATAAAGACGGTTGAAATTGAAAATAACTTATGGCATTACGTCTCCCCTCCAGCAGCAGCAATATTTCTGGCGTGTCCGGTCCATTCTTGAGAACGTGGTTGGAATCTGCAGACCAATTAGGGAATCCTTGATGCTTGTTTCAACGTGAGTTAAAGGACGACCTCTGTGTATTTCAACCCGGACCCTACTTCTGAGACTAACAAGAAGTCTCATTCTGTAATCTCACAAGAGCGTTTAGGCCTCAATCATCGTTGACAAAACCAGTTAAATATTCAGCCATGACGGTGGAAATGTGTTTGGTGACCGCATGCGACCGCTTTCTGCACTCCAATGCGATCAACTCTGACAACTCTAGCACCCCTCTCTCCGACTCTCACCGCTTTTTGTCTCCACGTTTCCCTCTTGCAGGTTATCAGAACGAGACTTTTCCTTGAGCGCGCAACTTGGTTTGACACAAAAACAAACAGAGAGGATTGAACGAAAGGTCAGGAAAAATGTGTTATTCCTCTCGATGATCCTAATCGTAGCTTGTCGGCGGCAAAACAACTTTAAATGGACGTACATTGGCGGTGAGGAATTGACCGGATGGATGACATTGCAAGCGCTCTCGCTCAATACTGGACCAAATTCACAAAAACCTTCCTCCATTAGTCACTTAGACACAAACACACAGGAAAATAGGGTCCAGGTTGAAAATTAAATAAGTTACCCTTTAACCCCTTGAGCCCCTAGCAGTTTTATTATTACAATATAACATTTCATTTAGCAGACGCTTCTTTCCAAAGTGACTTACATGCTATATAGTAGACCGTAGACACAGCAACGGTGAGCAATGAGGGTTAAGTGTCTTGCTCAAGGACGCAACAACACGCCTGGCTGAGCCGGGGTTTGAACCACCGATCCTCTGATTGAAAGTCGGTCCTGCTAACCACTGAGCCACATTCGCCCCGTTTAACAGTCGCCCACAGTTTTACATTTGACTCTGTAGCCTAGAGTTTCACTGCAATATGCAAACTACACAGCAATGGCTTTTAGTGGAGAGAACTCAAAAATGTCTCGCACTGCATTAAATCATAAAGGAGAAAAAAACGCTAGTTGACAAAAACAACATTAATGTGTTACTAATTTTGGGAAACAATGGAGGCGCCACAGGCTATATACATGAAGCTGTTCACATGTTTACAGCCTCCACTTCCAGCCTCTCCTCATTGAGCGATGTGTTCAGCAGCCTGCAGTTCAGACCAAGTTTCACAGAAGCTTGGTCATGTGACTGCCGGGCTCTGGTGAATCAATCATGGTGCAGAATGTAATGCGTTTCACAGGATCTGGTGACTTCAAACGTTTTTTTTTTCGGGGGCGAGATTTTAAACGAGAATGAAATGTTTTTTGATGAGGTATCACAATTTTAAACTTGGTTTCAATTGCTCTTGCTGATGGAAGCGTTCTTCACGCATGATGTGGACCCTTGGAAAGATGAATATCTGACGATTAAACACACACAAAGACGTCTCCTCTCCTCTCTGACTTTTCTTTGCAAAAACTAGTGGCTTATTGGCATGTTTGTCCTATAAAGTGGAACAAGTTTTTCTGGTCTCTCGCTTAACTGATTTTTTTTATTTTTTTTATTAATTACATATTATCAAATAAGGTTTAAAGTTATTTCTCACAATGTAGGTATTTGTATTCATTATATTAAATCATTTAAGGTTTAAAGTTAATTCTCATAATGTACTGATTTTGTATTTATTATTATTATTCTATATAATCATGTAATCTATAACTTGGTACAAACTTGAAGGGGAAAAAAGATGTTTCTTTTGAAAGCAGTTGTCATTTAAACGTGAGCTTAAAGTGAGTGTTTCATTTATCTGTTATTGGAAATATAATTCTTCATATATAGCTACAGCATCAAACTGCCGCGCTGTATTGTTTAACAGGCTTCGGCAATTTCAGAGGATCACGTCCCCGGTCTCGTTGTTTCAGCCGATGGTTTGATCCGTACTGTACCGGGAGTGGACGGCTCTGTCTCCACATCACTCTGCAGCGCCACACTGACTAACAAGCATGTGATCCTAATTTTACAGCCCAGTTACTTACTGAATTAAAGAAAAAAGAAAAAGGGCACAGATGCCAGTGGAGCTTCAAAGTCATTTTCAATTATGTTCACAGATAAGTGCTCTTATCTTTTTCTGCTTTCAGATGGCAGATGTGTTTCTCGTCGTAGTAAAAGTTAGGCCCCGTGTTTTATTTTTTCCAAGATACCGTTTTGTTTAAACCCAGCTTAGTATTTTTTCTGTTTTTAAAATCAGAATGGAGCTTTCTCACAGAGTGGCGCAATGTGGGGGAAAATCAAATATCACAAAATGATCGGCCAAATAGCCCGGGCGACATTGCGACACAGGTTGACAAAAATATTTACACAATTAGATTTTGGGTAAATAATCATCCGTAACGTGGACAACTAGAACAGTTTGGTACTTTAATGCAGCTTTTAAAACCAGGACAATGCAACACTAATGACATTTTGCAATATCCAAAATCTAAAGCGGTATCTAGTCTCGTATCTCGATATCGATATAACATTGCAGGGTGGATGTGGATTCAAACTGCTACTTGACTGTTTGGCGGAGGCGTAGAACCACAGTAATCCTGGTTTAGCCTGCTGCAATTGATTATTGAGATAATTGAGTATTGTTGCACTGCTGAGGAAGAAAGTCTCACTTGGCTGCGTACCCACAATTGCTACTGCAGAGTGTGTGTGTGGGCGGGTTGGTGGGTGTTTTCTAGGCTCCAAAAGCTCGTAGAAAAATAATATACAAGAAAAAGCCCTAGGTACGAGCACTTTATGACCTCATCACTACCTGCTGCCAATATTGAGACAGCCTCAGCCAAGAGACTGCTTAGTACTCACACACTTCTGTTCCAGGTCAGTATGCCAGTCTCTTTGGTAGTAAAAGACATGTCGGCAGGCCCAGAGACAATGAAAACAAGTTTATTGATGCCTCGAGGA
This sequence comes from Cottus gobio, assembly GCA_023566465.1. Classification (NCBI taxonomy): domain Eukaryota; kingdom Metazoa; phylum Chordata; class Actinopteri; order Perciformes; family Cottidae; genus Cottus; species Cottus gobio. The sequence continues at coordinate 17,763,407 of CM042232.1, read as the reverse complement.
TCTCTTCCCTCTTTTGATTTCTTGCCTCGTCTCTCAAGGTCAAAGGTTGGGGTGAGATGCAGAACGACAGGTCGTCAGCCCACTCACTGGCCAACCAGCCCTTAAGACCCCACACTACAAGTCAAATAAATACAAAAATACTCTTCAGTATGCAGTGAGAATGTGAGGAAATGCTGAAAATGAGACAAAAAAAACTGTAACAACAAATAAGTCAAAGGTACAAACTTGGATTGGTACTTCCAGAAAATACAAATCTTTTTTTCACAGTGCCTATTTGAAATGTGGAGGCATTACACCTACACAATAACACTATTTTTTATTTTTTGCTCCCTTGACTGTCTCATGGGGCACATACCTTGAATCTGGGGCTGCAGTTTGGCCCTTTGCCCCCGATTTATTTCTGAAGCCGAGGCGATTAGCGTGTTTGCAGAGCGCTGTTGGACGCTGAAGTCAGAAAAGAGACGTTATTGTAACTGCAGACGTAAGAGAAATCAGGAAAAGCAACTCATTCCTACTTTAAAAATGTCACAAATATATAGTCTAATGGTTCAAAACCGTCTCGACAGTTTGTTTTTTTAACAACTAACCATTTCTCATTTGTTCCTATTGCCTCTAAAACACACAATATATGGTTGTATGATGATACAAGACTGCATTCACTGGGATATAGGATTTCATTTTTATTGCCTCATGCCCATGTTTACCCTGTGCAGCGGTGAGAACAATAGAGCTGTACGGCTCAGACAGGGATACTATTTGGCACAAAAGGCTTTGGATACACAGACAATACCTGTTATTAAGACCTTTTTTGGACAGTTGGAAAAATCCTTGAATTCTTGAAGGTCTTAAATCTAATATTTGATTACAGATCTCTAAAACTCATCCATCGGCTCCCCCCCCCCCTCCTTCTCGCACCTTCATTGTTCTGTTTTCCAGCCAATCCTTCTCTTTTTCTCACTTTCCAACAGCCAAATGGTTGGTAGTCTTGGCGGCGGGTGGTCTTTCTTTTGCCACGTTTGCACAGCCAACTTGGCAGGCAAACATGGTTCTTCTGCATTCTGACACCCGCGCCATATTCCTGGTAAACTATTGATAACAGCCTGTTACTTAGCTGGTAGGAAAAGGAAGTATCTTATGCCTCCTGCTTACAGAATTATACATATTGTACAAAACGATCCCCGGTCTCTCCCCTTCCGTCTTCCTTCATAAGATTAATGTCGATGTGTCTTTCATATGGCGTTTCCTGCTGCCGATAGTGGTGTCCTGGAGGGGGTGTTGCTCCTTCAGTAATGGCAAAACAATACTTTTGCCACATATTAGAAGTGAAAAGAGGAGAATGTGGACAGGTGTGTATACATGCAAACCTCGACTTATCACTTCAGTTACCAAAGACCCGCCTTTGGAATTTAATTGGCCCTTGCCTGGTGCCCTTGCCTGGTGCCCTTGCCTGGTGCCCTTCCAACCAAAGTCAGATGCCAAGTAGCCTTTCTGTATCGTGGAATTACTGAACACGTATACGGGGTACAGGCCCAGAGGCCGCCGGACCAGAACCTCTGCATTATGGGACACAGTTCCTTTCTTCCTTCTTTTTTTTTTTTAACAAATGACAATAAAGAGACATAAAATGACCCCATAGAGACACAAAGTGAGACACAAATCAACATACACCAATGTAAAACAACATCCTAGAAACACAAAACGACTATAAAGAGAAAAAACAACCATGAAGACAAAGATAACTTCCCATATTCAAATCACAAATCAAAACCCACCTCTTCAGAACTGCTTTTAATGCGTTCTTATTTATTAGGGTCCGAGCGACTGACATAGTCCGTCCAGCAAGGACCCTATTGATAGTTGTATTTGTTTTATTGTATAGCTTTTAGGATGATTTAAAGTATCTTTGAGTATCATGAAAAGCGCTGTATAAATTAAATGCATTATTATTATTATTATTATTATTACAACCAGCCTGGATCCCCAATTGTAACGTTTTGTGGGTTCGAGTGCTCCTCGGAGGGTGAGCGTCAGACTTTGTATGCACCTGCTGGACTATTTACTGTTGATGTATGGACGAGTGGTGCTCACGGGGTTAAGACGGCTTGAAGCTCAGCCGGGCAAATGGAAGACATTCAGATAAACAGGCTGAGTGCAGGTCTTGTTCTTGAAATGTTCTTGAAATAGAGGACGGACCTCAATTCTGTTGGTTGCCTCTACTTGTGTGTGCGTGACTTGATGATGAACATACCTGTTTGTCTATATGAAGAGTCGTGTGTGTGTGTGTGTGTGTGTGTGTGTGTGTGTGTGTGTGTGTGTGTGTGTGTGTGTGTGTGTGTGTGTGTGTGTGTGTGTGTGTGTGTGTGTGTGTGTGTGTGTGTGTGTGTGTGTGTGTGTGTGTGTGTGTGTGTGTGAGAGTGTGAGAGACCCAAGCGCAGCTTGCACAGATGGAGGAAGATTAACAGGGTGTGTGTATGTGTCTGTACATTTTGTTCATTCAAATGTGGGTGGCCAACAATAGATTTTCCCACCCGTCGCCGATTTGCATACTGAGCAAGAACTGTAGCTTTTGTTGTTGCAGAAGAAGCCATTGTGGCGTGTGGGAACAGCCCTGCACACTGTTGCTCTATCTTTGTGAATCACGTTTCTTGTGAACACGACCAGCATGCTTTTTTGACAGCATGCACATGTCATCGGAGAAATCCACCGTTAGTGTTCATGTAATTGCAACCAAGAGCCATCACGGCTTGACAGATGTTGTGAACCAGGATTATTTTTTCCCGAGCCCCACAATAAGTGCTTTACCACTCCTGATATACCTGAAAATCCAAAGTACGCGGGTTAAGACCAACATGCAGCCCGCTTCATGACTCGGAGTATGATAAAAGAAGTGAACATGTTAAAATTCTCTGCTCGCCCTCTGTCCAATCTTTTGCATTATGCATTGCCGCATGCCTCTGCCCTGTGTTGCTATTAGGACAGTGTTTGTTTTTAAGCTTCCATCTGTCTATTGTATGTCTCTTATCGGGGTCCCGTTTACAAATCTAGCTGGGCTAAGTCAAGGGCATCTTCTTCCCTTCTGGTCGACCGGTGGGCCTTCAACCTCTGTCGGGATCTCAAAAGATGTTCGTAAAATGAAGGACGGGCTCTATATTCCTGGGATTTCCCAAGTGTCTGCTGCCTTGCACTTCATCTAGCACGCATTCGGGAGATGCTTGAATCCCTTTACCTGTGCCAGCAGTTCGCATTGCCAACGGGGTGACCCACAGCGCACCACGGTGTCAGGCTTGGAGGGGTTGACTCTCTCTCTGTGTTTCCCCAGTGGCTTCATACTGGTCTCACAAATGGTCCAAGTAGAAACTACATCAAGTGCCTCAAGGAACCAGCAGTTATCTTTATTTGACAAGGACCTCAACTGGTAGTGCAACTTCTGACTATTATCTCTCTGAAGCGACGGCAGAAGAACGAGGCGTGACATTTTCACAGCGCTGCAGAGCCTCTTAGAGGGATGGTCAGACTGGATAATTGGGTCATTAAAATGTGACTTTTACACTGGAGAATGCTCTTCATTTCCCATTTGCTACAGACAGTAAAGATTGGTTTCTTTTAACCGTGACCATGATCTTTCCCTAACCTTTTGCGAGTGTTTTTTGTGCCTGAACCTGAGCAAATATCAACCACAGTAATGACCCATCAGAAAACCAGTCTGTAAATAATCTGTATCTGTGCTAGTGGTGACAAATGCCAGTTTGCGGTCGACCAGTCGGTCCACCACTTCAACTACTGATTGCAATGCCGTGCCATGTTGTCCAGACAGTCGTGGCACCCAGACGATAAGTCCTGTCTTATGGGGATCCTCCTGACTAGCACTGCTTTTGGAGTTCAAAGCAAAATATCTACTTTATCTACTCTAATTACTTTGGGGGGGTCGCCTTTAGCGCCACCGTGAATTAGGCATATTTGCTTTTTGTCAAAATATCTTGACAAATATTAGATAGGTTGCTGAAAGATTTGGTTTGGATATTTATGGTCCCCAAAGGATGAATTGATCCCCTAAACTCTCAAGTTGCTCAATCCTCAATCATCAGCTCAACATTTAAATGTATCTAATACTTTGATTTACAACCAGATACAGTTTGGTGCCGATTATCAAGTGTTGGCATGAAAACATGCTAAACTAAGGTGAACGTGGTCAACATCAGCACGCTGTTGTTAGCATTTAGCTCAAAGCACCACTATTATTCCATTAATTATCCTGATGTTTTAGGATTCTTCCGTGAGATGATTTCAGTATTGAGATATTTCGACAGTTTCAACTCAAAGTCATAATTTTGGTAACACTAGTTGTGATTTAAAAGCATCATAACTGCTTGATTAATTTGTCTTATATTTAAGAAGTCACTGAAAGGGGCTGATAGGGGCACCTGATCAGACAAATTGTTTATGCGGGAAGGCAACGAAGAACTGCTTCGTTAAGTCTGGAGAACTTGTCGGGTCCTAAAGTAACCAAACTGAGTCCCAAAACACGACAGTGTCGAGAGTCCGCCCATGCAAATCACAAAAACAACCGGTGACCTGGACGTCCGTAGTGAAGCAGTAACGATGTTAAGTGCCGTGGTCAAACATGCTAACCTGTCTCTGTGTTTCTGTCTCCCACAGGTGGAGCTCCTGAAGGAACCTACCTGTGCATGTTCAGAGGCGGGGCCAAGCGTCGACTTCTTCTTCAGATGGACTCGGGGAAACCACCAGCATTATTTTACAAAAGGAACAAGACTGAAGAATAGACCTCAAGACTGCCACAGCACTGCTTTACCTCCCGCCCGTCCTCTCTTCCTCTGATCCAATCAGAGAGAACGACCTCTCCTGCTTTCTACCTCCCAGAGAAATAGAGAAGGAAAGGAAAAAAAGAAAAGAAAAGTGATCTATTCCTCTTTTTCGTCTCTACGAGCAACATTTCTCCATTTACCTCAGGGATTTTCTCTCCCACTGCCTACCTCCTCCACCGAAACGGCCAACCCCAGTGACTGGAACACAGGGCAGAAACACACCTGTGACCTCTCGCTGCTGTTACCATGACAACCTGTATTGCCTCTCGAGCTCTCCTCACTGCAGCCGCGACGACCAGCAACGACCTCGGACCTCTTGCCACCCGCCAGCGCAGACCTGCTCACTGCCTCAATTGTACTGATCCACACTTGTAGCCTGGGTTGGTTCTTACTGGACGAGGGGGTGCTGTTGCCAGAAAGCCAGCTACGCACTCACAATAGCCTCACCCTTCTGTTCAATAAGCCCGGCAGGAAACGATATACCTCAGCGACACTCACTCAAGGAAACCGAAGGGAACTTTTCAGCAACAGCATTCACTATCCTGGTGCAGGTAACCCACGCCCACAAGCCCGGTGCTTCAGTCCACCAGGAGAAGACTCTCCTTTAGCATCTTCCATTTGCCTTAGAGGCAGGAGTACAGCAACAGTAGCCAGGGAGACCTCCAGAGAAGCAGGGTGGAGAGAAAGAGAGAGAGAGACTCAGGAGCGCTGCCCCGGCAGACAATTTCAAGTCATCGGCTTCCCCAGCAAAGTCGCATCATACACAAGCCTCGTGATCCAAGCGGTAGCATAAATCAGCCATTGCCCAAGAGGCCTTTGGGGGAGATCACAGGAGAGACTCAGAAGTTTCCCCCCTTGCCTCGGGTGTCACCCACATTAAGCCTCAAGAGAAATTAGGTCACCCAAGAGGAGTTCTTGAGGGGGGCCGCGACAGCAAAAGAAATAAAGGCAAAAGAACTCTCTGGCAGATGAAAATCAAAGCATTGTGAACCGTGGAAAAGTTGCCACGATCCGTATTGTGTGACGGCGGAGAGGAAAGGAGGGGGACAGCGTTCAGAACGGAGAAGAATGCAGCGGTGAGTTCCTTTTCTCTTTTAGTGCTTGACTTGTTTATCAGCATGCTTTTCCTCACGTGTTCCTTCTCCTCAGCAACAGAAGGCTCTGCAGGCCAGGGTGTAAAGATGTAACGGGTTTTAGTGCTTGCTCTAATCCTTTGCCATTATATTCTAATGATTACAAGAAGAAAAAAAGAGATTTCCCATCTCTTATCGTTTCTGGTCTTTGAATCACTAACTGACATTTAAATGGCATTTCTGCCTTATTAGATGATACAGTGTGGAGACGGACAGCTTTGTAGTGAAGGCCATTAACCCCTGCAAGACTGTAAATCTCGCCAAAGAAACCTCAGTCATAAAAGACTTGGCTTGTGATAAAAGTCTCTGGGAAGTTTGTAGCTCGAAGCAGCCCTAGCCGGCCATATGATATGTGATTTGAGTTGATGCATGTTTGCGGTAAATGCGGTTTGACGAGCACAAAGATGACAGAGAGCTTAGAGGGTTGTCGTCCAATCGGAAGATTTTCGATCCCCAGCTCCTCCGGTCCATGTCCACGTGTCCGGCGACAAGACACTTGACCCCAAATGGCTCCCAATGTGGTCACCCTGCCATCTGTGTGTGAAGGGTGAATGACGACCTGTGGCGTGAAGCTCTTTGAGTGGTCGCTATGCAAATGCAAGTCCATTTGCCATCGCTGCTTTAGTGAAGACGGAAATATCAAACTGTCAGATGAATTTCCGTCACCATGAGGCCATTGTTATTCCTCCGCGCCGGCGGAATGATGGTTTCGGGCCACGCGTCCATCAGGTCCATTCTCGAAAACGCGGTATCTCGGGAACACCCGAAGGGAATTTCTGCAAATTTGCCACAAACATACATTGAGCTGATTAGATTTTAGTGGTCAAAGGTCATTGTGACTGCACGTTATTGTCTGTAATTCAATAATTCATACGGTAATTATGACAACTTCACACAAATGTCTACACCGACATTGTATATGTGAAATCATCACTATGTATGTTTTATTTTGGCTGCAGGACGATAGAAGACTTTAGTTGTATAAAGCGAAAAGGAACCTTTTTCTTTTTGTAGCAGATGTTATTTACCCGGGAAGGTAGGTGGAATATTTAGTTTAAGACCAACCGGTGGAATAACGCACGTGGCATCAATGACACAGGGGGAAAAAATAAGTCAATTAATAAAATGTCATACAACAGCGACTTGGTTTTCATTGTAATGCAGCTATTTAATATGTTACTGACATCCGTGGTCCGCAGAGGAGAAATCAGTGAGCATGTTAGCACTGCTGTGCTAAAGTAGCCTCAAAGAGCTGCTAGCATCACCCCCCGTGAAATCCCATTCTGTGGGAAATGCTGGATGCTATGAAATATTCATATATTGGTATATCTGCCGTTAGTGCAGCTGCTGTCACATTAAACCCTCCTAACTGCATCCGCAACGGCCTTCACATTGCACCTGCAACGAATTAATTACACAGACGAAACTGGAAATGTTCCCACTGTCCATCATTTAGGGAATTCCTTTCAAGGAATGGGAGAAGAGGAACGGAGTAAAGGACCAGTGTAAAAGAGTGATGGAGAGATTTCAGGCAGACGGATTAGGTGGTGGAGAATGGGGGGAAACAGAGGGGATAACATGGGAGCGGCGCTACATGTCTTACCTCAGACACCCTCGGTCCCCAGTCAATCAGCAGGAGTTGCACGCACATCACCGTCCGTCATTGACAGTCTGCTCACATCGCAGCAACCGCAACTTAATCCCCGCCCCTCTGCTTCGTGTTGCCACGGCAACGTGCACCCTTCCCCAAGCCACCTTTGGCTCAGACACACAGTGGTGCACGCAGAGCGCATGTCCCACGCTGGCCAATCAGATCGCCGGCTTGTATGCATGCGAGCGCCGTGTGTTTCTGTGTGTCTCTCTCTCCCTCTCTCCATCTCTCTCTCCCTTTTGGCCCAGGTCATGTTTAAGAAGCATTGATCTACTTGGACCAATCAGATGGCTCGGTGAAGTGTGTATGTGGTCACATATACATTGCTAAGAGGCCCAGTGGTTTGGCTGCCGCATTAAGGGCACATGGGGCCAACATGAAGGAGAGAGAGGGGGTGGAGGATCTCATCCCGTTTGTGTGCACAGGTACACGAGCATTGAATGAGTCATCACCGGGCTATTGCTGTGAGAGATATGTGTCCACTGGGGGAGATGAAATGCACTCTTCCCACACAAAACTTCTTTGAGTGTATGAAACATGAATTATACCCACCAGTACTTTGTAGTTGTAGTTTTATGTTTCAGTTTGGTTCTTTACCTCCAGTTTGTATGATGTGATGTATGGCTGAGTTCAGGTTTGTCAAACATCTGCACTACATTCATCCTGCGTTGACAATTAAATTGACAGACGTCGGCATCAATCAAAACCCGAGTCTGTAAAGATTTAACGAAGGTGATACAGCAGGTTAATGATGAAGCTGCTGGCAGGTGGATTGTTTGACTTTGGACCAGGTTCGCCGATTCCTGCTACTTCACGTCTGTTTGCAAAGATATGCCAATGCATGCATTCAATATAGGTCTTTACTATAATTTACTATTATTAATATTTGATATTTAAAAAAAATGCTTATTCATTTTCTTAGGCAAGTTTAGCTAAGTTCATTTGTAGAGCACATTTCAACAACAAGGCAATTCAAAGAAGAAGAGATATGACAGGTGGGTTATATATATATATGTGTATATATATATATATACATATGGATATATGTTTATCTTTTTCAGAATACTAAAACCATGATTTGTATTTGATACAGATTGCTAAAACTATTATTGTATTTGTTTCAGACGCTGAAAACACGGACACACAACCTGAATGGACCACGCTTGCCCCACCTCCGTCTCCATCTCAAAGGGATTGCAGTACATCCTCAAACACCGAGACAATATCATTGTATGTTAATACTAGGGATGCAACGATACCATTTTTTACAAACCGATACGATACCGATATTTTTATTTGTGTACTTGCCGATACCGAGTACCGATACCGATACTTCTTAGATTTGGTCTCCATGAAAGTGCAATTAATTTGGAGGCAGATTTTATTTTATCCTCTGCAGATTATGTCAATCCTATAGTACAAAATTAACAGAAGGCTATCCCAAGCTTTAAACTTCTTGTGGAAGTCCCTCTAATGTCGGACCATAAAACGCCCCCGTGTCCGGGTTCATAATGTAAGCGATAATATTAGGGATCGAGCAATTATATAGGAAGCTGTGTTCCAAGTTATGTTTCCGGTGCTTTTATTGTGGAGGGAGAAACGGAAAGGAAAAGAGTGGAATTGTGGGATATACGTGTGTGAAGGAGATAAAAAAGTGGTTCAAGTTACCCTGCAGCGTGTTTTCATTTTATTAGAATTACAAATATAGACACACAACAGACACTCGGCTACAATAATATCATCCGTAGCCGCACAACAGCGTCTGAATGAGGCCGCTGCGAGCGCTACTTCAGGTGGATCAGCAGCAGTTTGATTCAAACCGGCAGGACGGCGGTGATGACGCGCAGAGCTTCTCAATTATAGATGTATTAAATATGGAAAATTTCAACTCTCGCGTCTAACGTGCCGCCGGCGTAAATTTGCGTCTGTCGCAACCACACGCGTCTGTGCATAGACTTTACATGTAATCTGGTCGCGCGAAACATTTGCGTCGCGTTGGGACGGACTGATTACAAGTAACTCCGGGGCTGTCAGCCACTAACAAGAGCACTAATAAGAGCACTAATATGTCATACACACGTATGCAACACCGGTTAATAAGCACAATATCGATAAAGTCTTGTATTGTACTCGCGTCTCACTTTTCTCCTGTCTATTGAAAGAAGTGAGCGCTGCGTAGCGAGGATCCAAGATGGCGGCTCCAGATTCTGCTGTTGAGACAAACTGGCCATCTGATTGGACGGCAAAACAACTTGGATAGCGTGATTGGCTGCTCAGAAGTTGAGACTGTTGAGACAGTTGAGACAGAGAAGAGTGTCTCCGGCTCCGCCACGGGGTTGCTTCTCCACAAAGCGCGACCAGTTTGTTGTAGTGAAATACTGTTGAGTGAGTATCGGTTCTTGGTATCGGCCATTGCAACCGATGCGAGTACGAGTATTTAACGCAGTATCGACCACCGATACCGATACCGGTATCGGTATCGGTGCATCCCTAGTTAATACTGAAGACGATGACGACGCCAGAAACGACGACCGGTCATGGGCAGCTACCAATGCCGGCCCTCATACAGCCGCTTTGGGGTCACCAGTGTTTCTAAATAGTGTTAAAATCAGTGTGTTACATTTGTTGAACAATGTCCTGAATCTATACCGTGTGGAGGTGTGCAATGGATGCCAGACTGGACACCCCAGCCAGAGACAACATCCCTGTTTGATGCCATTGAGTCATCCATTCTATTCGATTCACTTTGAACAAGTGCTGAAAAGGGTGTGGACCTGTGGTTTCATGCCGGCCATATCTCTTTATTTGTGTATAAACGCTATTCAAGCCAGCGATGATAGAATCCAGGGAGCTGCAGAGATGGTTCTGCATGACCTAAAAAATGCTGATGATGTGTCCGCAGAAATTGCTAGCATGTATGAGCTACTGATCGATGATGATGAGGCTAAACTTGATGAGCTGGACATGATTCAAAAACGTTGGAAATACGTGTCCGAGTAAATGCAGTGTATTGTTATGTGTTTTATTTTGCTTATATGTTATACATGTATGTTTTTATTTTCCATTTATTTTTAGTAGTGATATGGTTTTGTACAACAGAAAGAAACAAAATAAAATACCTTGTAACAGAAGCAGCTGTGATCATTTATACTCGGTCGCCATCATGGAAAGGACTTTGCAGAGGATTTATTATGATCCGTCGCATCCTGGTGGATTAAGCAGTGTATCTAAACTATGTAATGCCGTCAGGGACTGCACCGGTGTTACACCGCCCCGAGACAGAGTCAACAACTTCTTATTAGAGCAAGACGTCTACACACTCCATGCCAACGCAGCGATCCATTTCCCTAGGAACAAAGTCTTGGTCGGAGGGATTGACAAACAATTTCAGGCCGATTTAGTAGACATGTGTGAATATGCGGAGGAAAATGATCAAGTGCGGTATTTGCTAACCTGTATCGATGTATTTTCTAAATATGCATGGGTGAGATGCATTTCTAACAAGACTGGCACATCGGTGACGAATGCTTTTAAAGACATCCTGAGTGAAGGACGTGTACCGTTGAAACTTCAAACAGATGAGGGCACAGAGTTTTATAATAAGAAATTTCAACAGCTTATAGGTCAACATAAAATCACTCATTTTTCAACATCAAATGAGACTAAGGCATGTGTGGTAGAGCGTTTTAACAGAACCTTCAAAACACGTATGTGGCGATATCTAACTTCTAGGCTATGAAGGGGTCATTTTATGAGCAGGAGCTACAACCAGTAATTATAGGTAAAAACAAAGTATTTAAAATAGAAAAGATCTTGAATAGAAAAAGCAGCCAGGGTAAAAAACAGGTCCTGGTTAAGTGGTTGGGATGGCCTGATAAGTTTAACACCTGGATCTTGGAAAAAGACATAGAGGATGTATGATAAAACATGTCAGTGTGGCCTATATCATTCATACCGGATGAGACGTTGAAGGAGAGCACTACTACTGCTACTATGGACAAGAACGGTTTTTATGTTACGCTGCCTAGTAACTCTTCACTAGGGGTGTATCCTAACAACAAGATATGGTGTTACCGAACCTAACTAGCAAAGGCCATTGTTCTGAGTGAACCACATGAGGTGGGTCTGATAGAAATCCAGTACCCAAAAGTATGGCATAGTTTTACAGAAGCCGATGCGTGTGTGGATATATACGATTCTAAAACAACAACTACATCAGTCGCATTGGCCATGGGTGTTTATGAGACAATGGATGACATAGTTAAAGAGTTTAATTTTCGAATCAGTATGTTAGACAATATGTTGGGGGTAACCATGATCTATAATGTTGTAAAAAACATCATATACCTTACGGGGTCTGTAAAAGGGATGTCTTTAACCTTTAGAGGGAGGGTTGCCGCGATGCTTGGGTTCAAACCGGATCAGCCCTTCTCAATCCACCACGATAAACGATTCAAGACATACTATGCACCATATCCTGCAGACATTTATGGCGGTTGTTATAATATATTTGTATATAGTGATATTGTTGACTGTCAGCTGGTGGGGGACAGCTATGTACCACTCCTAAGATGTATAAATGTGTCTGATGAACACCGGCATATACCCACTCTGACGTATGACAGGCCACACTACACATCGCTCTCCAAAAACGTCATTGATGACATCGAGATTATTCTAAAAGACGATCAAAACCAGCATATACCATTTCTATACGGAAAAGTGACGGTAAAGCTACATTTCAGACCTGTAAAACAGTATTTCTAGAGACTATTGGATGATGGCTAGGAATCGTGTCTCATACAGTAGCGATGACAATCACTATATGACCTACTATATGAATCAAGCTGGTGGGGATCTACCAGGTTTTATTGGTTCCAGTACCCAGTATGGCAATGGACTAGGTGGCATGTTTCGCAGTCTATTCAGAATGGCCATACCACTGCTAAGAAGGGGGTTTAGTATGGCTAAGCCCCATTTAAAAACAGCTGCCACTAACATTATGGGGGACGTGGTGTCTAATATTACTAAAAGTGCATTATCAGCCAGACAAGAGGGGCATGGCATGCTTGTCCGCACCACTAGGGCCACGAAAAGACCACCATCTAGGAGGGGGCGTAGCCGCTCAGGTGCTAAGAAAACACGTAAAACCAAGGGTAAAAACACTAGAGTCGTCAAAAAGAAGACTGGCTCAGGACGTGGCAGACCTCCGATAAGACGCTCCCGGATTTCGATAAAGGACATATTTTAACCCTTTAAGCCCCAGGCTTTAAAAAAAAAAAAATTAAATGTATGTTTTATCATCCATACTAAAATGAGTGTATCTCCTCAACCACAAGGGCTATTTGAATACTTTTGGTGTAATAACAAAGAAAACACTTGTGTGCTTAGTTCAGATGTGTAAATATCAGTCTATATGTTACTGGCTAAGAAAAGAATGCAATGGCACACAGCACAAATTAGAAAAAATGTTAGGTCCGCCTAGAAAAAAAGCATTTTCAGGATGATTCTGCCCTTTTAGAATGATGGTATGAACAGTTTTGACTCTATATGATCCTAACACAATATGTGAACAGTCTCACTGCACAGTTTGAGTTTGAAAAAGTGAAGCAGAACAGGATAAAATAGGTTTTTTAGTAAAGAATTTTTAGGCGAGGTCTCCAGAATTAGCATTTCGGCACATTTCGGCACCATATGTGCCGTTTGCACATAAGGTGTAGTAGAGTACAAATAAAGCATTTTTTTAAAAACATGCGTGTGTGTGTGTGTGTGTGTGTGTTGAATATGTCCCTATTCAAAAACACCACAAATCAACAGAATGTAACAGATTTATTTGGCGATCTGTACACTAAAAACTGTAAAAAACAAACACAGGTATACATGCCACTCAGTGCAACATTTACATTTACAATATGTAAAAATGACCTCCCTGTGTAAGACACCCCCCCCCCAAAAAAAATTAAGAAACCTCTGGAAGAGCAACAGAGGAGAGAAAGGGGGCAAATAAACTATTTACATGTTTATTTATCATGCCATTGCTGGAAGCAGTTTTTCTTTGATGTGAAGCAGAGAGGAACATCACACTTCCTGCAATAGACGGATGTTTTTATCCTCAGGTGTCCATTGTCAAGACACCACTTGCAAATTCTGCGGGCATTGGCTGCGTAGTACATAGGCATGCAAGTGGTAGCGGGGGCGGCGGGGGCGGCACCAGCAAACGCCACCATCTCCTTGGTCAGCAGCTCCCTGAAGGACTTGTGGGTTAGTGGATAGTTCTGAATGGAGCCATGCTGGCGCTTGAATAGCTCCCTGTGTAAGAGGAAACTGTTCACGGTGGCAATGTCAATGAAATGGAAGAACATGGTCTTGTACCATTTCATGGTCTTGTGGAGGACCGTGTATGCCGTGATGAGTGCGTCAGATAGGTCAACGCCACCCATGTACCGATTGTAGTCCAGGATGCAGTCAGGAACCGGGATGCACTTTATCTGCCACGCCCCAGCCACCTTCAGTTTCCTCTTTACAGTGTTACCGCTGTATGCCGGGTGGATTGTGGTGCACATGGTGACCTCCCTTGTGTCCATCCATTTGACGAAGGTCAGTTTGCCATCCTGGATCCAACGGATGTCTCCCCTGACAGCCTTTTTGGGCAGGTCATTTTCCACCGTCTTTGGGAACCCAACACGATTTTTTCGGATCGTACCGCAACAGCCAATGTTCTTCTGCAGCAAATCAAGGAAGAGTTTCGGGCTTGTATAAAAATTGTCCGTAAACAATTTGTACCCGCACCCAAGAAGTGAATATGGCAGAAGGTCGGCCGCTGCGGAATAACTAAGTCCATGATCTGCTGTGGGGGAGTCGCTCTTTCCAGTATAAAGGAAAAAATTCCATGTGTAGCCAATGGACGCATCAGCCAGTACAAACATCTTGAACATCTTGTCCTTCATATACTGTTTGAAGGCGATGCGTGCCTTGCTACGGACCATCCTCTCATCAATTGACACATGTTGATAGGGCTGGAAGTGGGCTTTGCAAGCGTCTACCATCTCAGTGTAGAGGGGCTTGATCTTGAAGAGACGGTCGTACTCTGGCGTGTTCCTTTTTTTTTCATTTTCTTCATCCTCTTTTGGATCACTGAGGTGAAGTGACCAAATGATGGTGTCAAATCGGTTCCTTGGCATGGAACTGCTAGGGAACGGAAAGTTATAAGGCCACCCCTTTTTCCAGTAGTCTGACCATTGATGTAGTGGCACATAGCCAGAGAAAATGATTATGCTCAAAAACACATAAAAATCTTTCACTGTGAGGGGATTCCACTGGAATGCCATCCCGGCTTTCTTTCTTCTTTCACCATTGGCATTTGTGTTGTTGATTAGATTTCTTACAACCGATGTTGAAAAGAAAAGTTGAAAGATGCTGAGGGGAGACCATTCAATGGTGGTGTCAAATTGGGGGCCTGGGGGCCTAGCCGGTGCAAATCTTGGCAAGGAATGTGCGATGGACTCCTCATCCTTATCATGCCACCTGCCCTCCCCCCCTGCAGATGACAGCCTGCGCTTCAACGGAGCAGAAGCTCTGCGAGAGGAGCGTCCTTTGGTCGGCGGAGGTGCCAACAACTGAGTGTGTTGGCCTTCTGGAGTCGTGAGTGCTGGTCCTGGTTGAGACTGCTGAAGTCCAGGAGCCGATCTCCGAGATCTTTTTCTCAGACTCTGTTGTGGTGCCCTTGAAGGTCCTGCAGCACATGCACTGGGTGGCACATAGTCCTCATCCTCCTCCTTGTCCTCGTCACTGTAAACACAAATATAAATATATGCATTCAGTGGTCTGGTTATGAAATAGATGTAAACATAAAAAGCAGTACACTTGGTACTCTCCTCTGCACTGATGGGTGACAAATTGCCATGCAATCCCACTTTGTCATCCCTGCAGCAGATGACTGATACGTTTGGCTATTTGCATGCAAATAGAGCGCCACAGGTGTTGAACAGCCACACACATCCCGCTCCCCCCCAGAAGGTGCCATGTCCGCAACTAACAATGAGCCACACATCCCCCCTCCCCCAGAAGGTGTTATGTCCACAACTAACAATGAGCCACACATCCCCCCTCCCCCAGCGCAGGGGGAGAAGACATAATTTTACCTGTAGAAATATAAATGGAAAATAAATCCTATGACATGTATAAGACATGTATAAGACACGTAATAGACATGTAATAATGTAATAGACATGTATAAGACATGTATGCAGAGAAAACACAGTATCCAGAGGAATGAAGACCAAGCAAGCACGCACGCACAATTATTATATATATATTATTATATTTCCTATATTCCCCTAATAACCAATAAATATATACATTCATAAACATTACATATATAAAACAACCCGTACCTTTCTGGTGAACTGTCAGAGCTTTCAATGGTCTTTGTTGGAGTGGTCCTGCGGAACACCAGATCCTCTTCGTCAGAAGATGACTCTATAGGACATGCGCTTGTCGTATCCTCCCAGTCCATCATCGCTACGGCTTGCGCAAGATTGTAAAACTTTTGGGGTTTTTTTCCCGACATCTTTCACAAGATGAATAACAACAAACTACGGAAAACTCAATTGGAAAACTAATAAACACGGCGGAAGAAAGTTGCTCCTGTGCGTTGCGCTTCCAGCTGCGTAATGGTCACTCGTCACGAAGATTACGCATGGGCATATCTTTTGAACCCCTAGGTCGATTTCAGTGGTTGAGACCTCCTTCGAATCGTCAGAGCCAATAGAATTGATTGGTATGAACCAAGACAAGATTGACAGCACTATGAGCCAATAGCATGCATCAAGGCGTCGTCAATTGTGAATGGAAGGATCTGATATGCTGAGAGTTTCTTCCTTTACCTGGTCAGAAAAGCACCTCTGCATGTCCGGAATGATTTGAGTCAGACACAGGATATCCTTTGAATATTTATTAGTGTGGATTTGCCGGGAAAAATGCTTTTTCTTCATCGAATCTTCAAAAGGTAAGCAGATTTAGCTGACCATAAAGCGATGAAGCGATTCATGTTGCTGTGTTCTTTGGCTTGTATCTCGGTGATGCTTTGGCTTTAGAGATATTTGAGGATATGTGTGGATTCTGTGTGAAATTCTCTTGCTTTTGGTCGTCTTGGTTTTCCGGCTAGCACGTAGCTACAGGTTGCTAGGTCAGGAGAAAGTGCCAAGTTGGCTGATTTATAGCGATTTATAGAAATTATATCTTTGTGATTATTTTGGTATTGTTTCAGTTGTGTTTGGCGCATTTGAAAATGGCTTATGGATTATTGTAGCTGAGATTCTGCTGTTTAATTTGATATACAACATTATTATATTCGAGTTGATAACAGTTACTGATAACTAAACTACTGAACTACAAGTTATAGTTTGACCCAAAATTGGGCTAGATGGGGCCTATATGGGGCTATACCCAGAGGAAAAAAAAAAAACGATGGCACTCATTCATAATCAGTCTGCAGAATGTGTGAAGTCGGAATTGGACCTGTTTACTGTGCCCTACACCCAGACATCCCTCGAGAAATCTACATATCTCGAAATTCCTCCCGTCTCTGCAATAACAGACACTGGACCACTGGAGTTTCACATCTCAGCAAGCGGGGAGGATTACCTTGATCTGAACGACACATATATGTACATGCGTGTCAAGATCACCAATGCAAACGGTACCGATTTGGCTGCTGATGCAGATGTAGGATTCATAAACTATCCGGGATGCACCCTCTTCTCACAGGTCGATATAATGCTTGGGGATCGGCTCATATCACAATCCTCAAACACGTATCCATATCGTGGAATAATAGAGTGTCTGATCAACTATGGAAAAGACACACTGGATACACAGTTCAGCACGGGCCTGTTTAGTAAAGATACATCCTCGCATATTGACGACAGATCTATAGAAGGAACCAACGCTGGCCTAGTGACACGGGGTGGTTACACCGGTGCAAGTCGCATAGTGGAGTTAATTACACCAGTACATGCTGATTTGTTTTTTCAAGAGAAACTATTACTTAACGGTGTAGATATTTCTCTGAAATTTATACGATCAAAGGATGAATTCGCCCTCATGACCGATGCAAATGCAGCCTACCGAGTTAGCATAGTATCAGCTAGCATTTTTGTGAAAAAGGTGTCTGTTGCTCCACCAGTAAGGCTGGCGCACAGCAGAGCGCTACAACACACCAATGCCAAGTATGCCATTGATAGAGTAGCTCTAAAAACATTCTCCATACCTGCAGGGACAAGGGTATGCAACCAAGAGAATCTATACATGGGCCAGATCCCCAAATTTATTGTTTTAGGCTTTGTTGACAATGAAGGATATACCGGGAGCTATAGGAGGAACCCTTTTAATTTCGAGCATTATGACACAGAGTTCCTGAGTATTTATGCCGATGGTCATTCATACCCCTCGAGACCATTTCAGCCATTCTTTCAGACCGGTCAGTACAACCGAGAATATTACCACATGATTCAAACAACCGGGAGGCATTTAAAAGATAGATCGCTGGCAGTGACCCGAGAGGATTTTGGCCATGGATACTCCCTATTCTGTTTTAATCTGGAACCTGACGATGGCTGTTCAGGGAATGTATCACTAATTAAAACGGGAAATGTACGACTGGAGGTCCGTTTCAGAACAGCTCTCCCACGGACAATAAACATTGTTTGTTATTCTGTTTTTGACTCGGTTATCGAAATATCGAATCAGCGACAGGTGTTGGTGGACAACTACTAAAACACCATGAATACCATTGAGCTGACAAGCGTGATTAGAAAGAGGGTTGTTAATGGCACTGATTTTAGAGGGGTTCTAGCATGCGACCAACTCCCTGAGCACAAGTTGTGCAAGTATCCCGCGATGCTGGTTGTGAATACTCACCCGTCGGATAGACCTGGAGAGCATTGGGTGGCTATTTATATCACAAAACAAAAGCACGGATATTTCTTTGACAGTTTTGGGAATCCACCTGGTTGTGACAGATTTCCAGAGGAAATAATCAATTTCCTCAACCACAACTGCTATGAAATGTCTTATTCCAGGAAACAGGTTCAGAATAATAGGTCTACAACCTGTGGACAACATTGTGTGTTTTTTCTGTGTCATATTCAAAAAGGGCTGTCTTACACCCGTGTGATAGGAATGTACAGAGACAATGTAGTTAATAATGATGCCATGGTCTGTCGTTTTGTAAGCAGAATAAACCCTTCTGTATGTTGTGGGGATACTTTTTCATGTGTGCAATGTGCTAGTGTAAAGGGTTGAGGATATGAATAAAAAAACACTGAGACCATCTTAATCATCAAGTATTCAGTTTTATTACAATCTTTAGGGTACACATAGCACCCACACAATAAAAACAAATAGAAATAAGTACACCGACAAGAGTGTATATCATGAATAACATAAAATCATACAACATCATATCTTTACATTCACAGAAAATAAAAGACAATCAGTACATTCAAGTTGCCGTGTGCAGAAATAAAATACATTCAATGGGTCATACATTACAAGTCAGCGGGGTGTAGAGAATATAAAAATGATAAACTCCTTAAAAACTCATCCACGAACCATTAGGCCTATGGCCTTTAGCCTTTTTGGTCTTTGGCTCCTTAAGAGGTGTGCTATGTAGCGATTGAGTGGTCACAGAAGGTGTAAATGTGCCCGGGTTGTCATCACCAAACATTTTATTTTTGGCAATAGCATTGCGTACCTGAGTGTTGGGGATGGCAGATAGAGGGACATTTAAATGGGCTAGTGTTTTTAAAAAAACCTTCCACCCTGTAGGTCTAGAGTGGTCTAAAACATTGTGTGAGGCCGTGACACTTTTCACAAGGTCATACAAGTGTGTACCTCTGACCACTTGGTTATTGATAATAATTTCCCCTTTATCGGTCCATGATACGATATTGTTCGAACTGTTTAAAGCATCCAAAATGCATTCAGCCTGTTTCTTGCTCTTTTTAGGCATGTGCTTTATAACATTACCAAGAATCTGATTCTTTTTCAGTCCATCATCATTATCGCCACCAATAGTATCATCATCCTCATCTGTTGAAAAGCGGGGGATTGAGACATCACTACTTTCACTGGAGGGTAGCGATAGTGTCAGCATGGTTTTCTCTTGTTCACCCTGTCGTACAACTGCCAAGTATCTTTGTAAAATACTTGCGTATTTTTTGGCTTTTTCATACACATTTGTGTCAGGCTGTTCCAACACCTCAGTCATAGCTCTGTCAAGCTCATTTTGCACAGACCTTCTTATAGAACTGGGTTGGGGTTCATGCTGATGCTGCGGCTGCTGCTGCTGTTTTAGCATTTCAATCTGATGTTGAGGGACCAGAAACATTTTTTGCGTATGCTCCATTTCACTTGCCCCTGTTGATAAGACTGACTATAAAAGGAATAGCAGCCCCTAGTAGCGGTAATAAAAATCCCCCGGTCTGGTTGAGTGTCTTCTTCTTCTTTGTTAGTTTGATCTTTTTATCCGCAACTGTTCTGATAAGACCCTTCTTCTTCTTTAAGACCGCGTACTGCTTGTCAGTCAAAGGAATATTGCCTCTCAATACATTGAGGGATATCTCACACAGAGCGTTGATAAAGTCGGTGTTTGCATTACTCACAATGACCCTCCTCATAGTAGGCGTAGACTTATATATCAACTCCAACAGAGCCAGGTTCCGTTGCATACGTGACGACATTGTGCTATCACCTCTTCTGCTTTCTGGGGATGTACACTACTGTCTGTTCTGATAGCACAGCAGTTCTGAGTCTTAAATGTTCAGGGGTCAATGCTTTATAATCTATTAGCAGATACCCATAGGCAGGGTCGGTTGCATCGTTAAACGCCTCTAAAAAATATTTAGTATTACCCGGAAACATTTGTCTAGCCAATAGGGTAATTTGATATTTATCCCGAGGGTTTTTAAACAGTATGAGATAGTTGGTGTTTAAGCTAATAGTACGACTAACCTTACCCTGAATAAATAGATTTTGTACTAAATATATACAGCTGAGATTTCTATGGTGCACATACTTGGTAAAAACATTTTGAACTTCTATATTGTTGCTTGCATCATTCATCAAGTCGTCTATGATGAGTAGATTATTTTTTGTTGGAGGTAGTAGCACATCATCGCACAAAGACTCTGGCAACCCATTTACAAAGTTAATGTCTCTTATCTTAAGGAGTTGGTTATATAAAGGCTGCCAACAAGAGTATATGTAGACAACATTATCAAAATGATGTGAAATAACCCTCTCTGCATTCACAATAATATCCTTGACAAAAAATGTCTTTCCACAATTTGACGGTCCACTCACAACTAAACTGAACGGATGTTGTAGTCGCACATCAAAACCATGATCAGTGTTAGTAGCCATACGGGAGTGTCGTATAATCAGAGAGCACCCTGCGCTTGTTGTACACCACCCGGACTTTCTTTAAAACTGTCTCGTTCTTGAGGTGGAAATGCTTTTTATCACCGCTGATGGTATCAGATGCGGTCATTAACACAGGGGCAATGTTGTTGGCATTTTGATTGGCTACAAAGGAGTGCACTAGACCAGCCAGTGACGTTGGAGTGACAACTGCCGCATTTTTAGCATTTAATGTGACACCTTTGCATTTGACGGCTGTTTTTCCCTGCAGTGTGTTATAAGCGTAGCATTTGGGTCCCCCCGACACAAACTCTATGATGTAGTCCTCCTCAGAGAGACCACACACACATCACCACTATTGATCTCATCAGTCAAATCACCAAGATACGCCCCTAGGGGCGGAACCACATCTCCATGTCTCGACGTAAAGACAACGCTGTCAGTGTCACAATACAGCACCCTCTCCTGCAGAGTGTCGAGCACATCATAAAGCATGAGCCTAGCATGGGCCGTTGTCATGGCGCCTATAAAGACATTTACATCCTTAATACGCGATGCCCTGCCATCTGCATAGCACCACTGCACCATAGCCACATCATCTGAGATGAAACTGAATTGCCGCACATCAAATTGGTCACTAAACATCAGCTGGGTAAACCGTGCAGGGTCTGTGATTAGCTCACATGAGGCCATGTTACTCCGCATGCTGAATCGCCCCCACAAGGAGTTTAGAAGTAGCTTGTTGCAACTACGCATGGCCTTGTTGACCCTGATTTTGCTAGGATCGAGTTGGATCCCCTGCATTTTAAAATAGTCGCTGACATATTTCTCCTGCTCTGCGGGGGTTTTAATGTGACCGGGATACCCGGACGCTTCTTGCTTACACTTAAGAAACGTATCGACATAGCCCTTGAACAAAGTGGCTGTCTTGTTGGGGAAATGCCATACTTCGTCAATGGACACCATAGTGTATCCCTTTTCAATGGCCTTTTGCAGTTCGAATGAGACCCACACACCTGATAGCTGTCTATCGCGGTCACTGTGAGCACAGGGGGTTGTCTGATTCAAGGCCACAGCACATGAACTGCACAGCGGAAACATGAGTTTTCCGTGACACCTGAACGGCAAAACAGGATGGAACAATCCTTTTGGCGGAAGTACTGTGCACTTTACAAAGCCAAAATAGTTATCAACAGAGTCAAAGTCCTTGAAGATGATCTGGGGATGGCCAACGGGGTAGTGTTTTGTTGCCTGAACGGTTGGATACAGACTTGTGAAGTCATAGTATCTAATTTTTTCATCAACAGCGGCATCAACACTGACCTTGTGGTACAACTTCATAGCGTTCGTACGACCGCCAAAGAGCGCCTCTCGGGGGTCTAAACGCACACGCTTTTTGTATGTTGCCAAAAAGGCCTGCACACCAGCACTGGTTATCTTTAACGCTGCCCACTCACACATCACAACAACCTCTAGACCATGCTGTCTCTGCAGGGCATCTATTTTGTCCATAAATGCCTTGTATTGTCTACCATAGGTGACATTGGTGACAGGATTCATGCCACTCTGTACATGACATTTGACACACCCGTGGAAGAAGCATCCTGCAAATTCATAACATCTGTTTGCCACAGCATTATAGCCATCCACATAGAAGGGAGCAAATGCCTGCTCGCCATGGTTCAGTGCATGTTTGATCTCAATGTTCTCAGTGTGGGACAGATATTCAAGCCACTGCATGGATACATCAGAATACGTCTTATTCTGGGGGGTGTATGCTCCTTCATACGTCAAAACGACGGTGTCTCGGGGCAAGAACGATGTTTTGAACACACCCATGCAGCTAGAGGCCAGTGTGGTGAAAGCAAATGGGTCCAACTGTGTACACTCCATAAAACTCTCTCGATAGGTGATGCATGCTTTGCGCAGCAGCTCAACATCGTTGACACAATACTTTCTGATCTCTGTTTGAAAATTGAACGTTGTACCACGCACCGTGTCATACCAAGTCATGAAGGCTGTTTTGTCACTGTCAGACATCTCTGCATAGCCATAGTATGAGGGATCAGGGTATTTACCATTATAATACTCGTGATCTCTGGTGTTGAACTTGTGTGGGAAATACCCCTTTGCCAGATCCTCAAAGCCTAAGGCCTCTGGTGTTTTGGACAGACGCATGGGTAGAAAGCTGAATGAGTCAATCCATCTCTGCTGATATGTCTTGTCATACATGAGTATGACCCGGCTTCCCCTCATGGTCACATTAGGTGTGATGCCCTGTTTGACAAAATACTCCAATAGTATATAGTTGTCAAAACCAGAGGCATTGTGGGCTATGAAAGTGTACCCTCGGTACTTTGGCTTTCTGTACTTCTGTATGAATGTCTCGACACATTTCAGTGTGGGAAAACAAAACTTGTGTCCGTCAACATCCATAGCACACACATAATTTGCTTCATGTTTACCATTGTGATAGCGTGTCTCGAAATCAAACAGTATATATGCGTTTTGGGGGTCTTTCTTTTCGCAGGGCTGTATAAAACACTCGTGCTCAGCGTCAGCCTCCATCCGGGGCTCGCCACAGTGTAGACATGATGGTTGTGGGCATGTATGGGGGTTTTTGGTAACTTTGAAAGTTGTTCCGCAGTCCTCGCAGTAGTGCATGTTTTTACAGGGGATTTTAGAATGGACATGTTCTGGACGCTTGTGTTGATCAAAGCAATATTTTGATTTACAGATGCGCTTACAATCGGCACATTTCAGTGTGTCACGCTTGTGGGTCTGACACTCTGCTGTAAAACAAACATTGCATAGATGTTCACAGTTGTGATGCATGATTGTTTTGTAGGCCCGATAGCAGTAGTTGCACATGTATGTTGCCCCGAAGAACCCTGTCTTATTCTCAATCATGTAATAATGATCATTGTGCAGATATAACCACACGGTCTGTGGATGCGGAGCATCGTGTGTTTTGAAACACTGTAGGTTTTTGCCGCCTGTGTGGTGATGAAATATTATGATCTTTATACCTAGTAGTCTTTCAAATAGGCCAACACCAGAGAGTGCCACACAATGCATGGAGTCAAGACCTGCTGCTTGTTGTATCTGTGCTGCATATGTCATTTTGTCATGCTCTGTCATGGATCTCCATCCTTTTAAAATGAGCTAGACAGATAGCAAAACAGAGATTATTTCCTACATTGGCACAGTTGTATAGGAAACGCACCTTCTTGGAAATTATCTCATCATAGGTTATACGTCCTAGTTTGAGACGACCCCCTGCACCTCCGTTTCTATTTTGAGCAACAGTCACTATAATCTCCAGCTCATCATCTGCAATGGACTCATCGTTGCTCTGCAGAACCTGTGCTATCTGCTCCATAAACAGGTCTATATTGTACGCATCACTGTTTTGTAAAATGGCTTGCACATCACTGGCCAGAGAGGGACCACGCAACACTACATTCAAAACGCTCCCCGCCGGAGAGGCAGCCAACGCCTGGCTGATAACACCCGATACCCTGTCTCTGACCAGGTCTGGGACCTGCTCGATGTCATTGAGGTTAATACTACTGAAATCCACACGTTGGCGCAATTCAAAAGCGTTAAAATGGGGGATACCGCGTGTATGCATGGCTTCCCTATTGCCGCCACCCACTTGATAAGCTCCTCCCGTTCCACAAGTGCTAGTAGTAGCCCCAGCAGCAGCAGCAGTAGCATCAGCATGAACACTAGCATCACCAACATTAGCCATGGCATTATCGTACACTGGACGTTTGACAATAATAACATCATCATCATCATCATCATCATCATCCTCAATTACTATTATATCCTCGGTTGTATGGATTTGTACATAAGCCCCAGGTTCTGTCATATGCTCTATCACATGTCCAGTCATCACCACAGCATTATCAACAACATGCATAGCATCAGTCATAGCATCAGTCATAGCTTCAGTCATCACCACAGCATCATCAACAACAGGCATAGCATCAGGCATAGCATCAGGCATAGTATCAGGCATAGCTTCAGGCATAGCATCAGGCATAGCTTCAGGCATCACCACAGCATTATCAACAACAGTCATAGCATCAGGCATAGTTTCAGCCATGGCTACTGCCACGGCTTCTGCCTCTGCCTCTGACATAGCATCAACACACGCTGCTACCTCCACATCTAGCCGTGCCTGCTCGGTCATACATACCAACAATGCACTTAATGCTGCCTCGTTAGCAACTGCATCCTGATACACTGTATCGAAATCCAGCGCCGAGTCGTCGATATTATCAATATCTAAGCTATATGCCTCCAACGCCTCAGTATGATCAACCCCTGAAGCTGCGGCTGCGGCAACCATCTGCTCTTTCAATGCCGTTAATTGTAACAGGATATCCACCGACTCCTGATAAATTATGTCGTGATGCGGTATAGGATCATTGTCATGAGTAGCCAAGATGTCATACATATTATTGCTATATACATGCTCTATACTCGTCTTAACACTTTGCTGCGGGGCTCCATGATAGCCCTCGTTAATAGCCACACAATAAAAATAAAAGAAGATAAAATAGAATAAACTAAAAAACACCTCTTTAAGCCACCACTTTTGGGGTGTATAGCATGGCCATTTTTATCACTTTTTGGCAGCAATATGGGTGATGCCTACCAACTGTTGGAATGCCCTGTTCACTATATGCGACTGTTTAGCTTGCTGACCACTGATACCCGCAACCATATCATATATATTATTGCCAGCCTGTAGCGATGTGAACCCAGCCCTCAACTCCTCATGTAGCGATGTGATCCCAGACCTCAACTCCTCATGTAGCGATGTGATCCCAGACCTCAACTCCTCATGTAGCGATGTGATCCCAGACCTCAACTCCTCATGTAGCGATGTGATCCCAGACCTCAACTCCTCATGTAGCGATGTGATCCCAGACCTCAACTCCTCATGTAGCGATGTGATCCCAGACCTCAACTCCTCATGCTGTTTGTTAGTGTAACTACCGTCCCACATAGTTGACGCCCATGCTTCTAAGGACGCCACGCTATTTACCACCTCTGCAATGTCATCTGACGGTATGTCATCACATTGTGTACCTTGGTCAACTGTGTGTATGACAACTGTTTCTAGCACGGGGGTGGCATATACCAGTCTATCGGTGATCATACACTGGATACCCTGTTCGACAGTATGTACGGTGACTGGTTCTAACACTGTTGTGGTGGGGACCAGGCTTTCTGTGATCAAACCATGTGTGTCTTGTTGGGCAGTATGTACTGTCACTAATTCTCGCACAGGTATGACGGGCACCCCATTAACAGCGTTCAAACACACATTTGCCGCTTCTGGAACAGTTGCAATGAACTGTTTGCGGTTACCTGTTGTTGATGTTGGGGTGTACGGGTGTATATCCACTACGCCTGTAAACACACTGTGGTTGTGATGGCTGTTGTGGCTGCGGTTGTTGTTGTTGTTGTTGTTGGCTGTAGCGGCGTTGTTTACCGAGTTGATAGGGCTGTTCAACTCTGGCACTGCATGAGCTGATGGGTTGTTCTGCTCCTTCAAACGCCTAAGACACACACACAATGAATTAATTACATAATAAAATGAACAAGCATCTATAAGGCAGATATCCTGGTAGTAAAACACAGTGATCTTAATTCGCTACATACCTGTGGCACAGCCGCTTTGAGGGGTTGTTGGGTTTATCCTCTGGATATTCAATGACCTGCTCTGCTGCTACTGCTGGGACCGACTGCGCTTTCGGTCTCCGGAGAGATAGTCTGTTATAAAATATAGTTAATAGTTTATTATACATTATGACATAGTAAAAAATGCATATAGCAGTAAGAAATAAATGTAGTGTTGATAGTAATATTTTCATTTGTTACATACCTGTTGGGTCTTCTCTTAGGCTCTTTAGGAGGTGTTTTTATATCTGTGTTGATATATTCTGGCCGGCTGGTGTGTTTATTTTCAGGTGTTTGGATTTGTACCACACTCACAGCTGATTCTACATAAACATCTCTGTACTGATCCTCGAGCACCTCTACCGCTAGGGCCGTTTCATTATGGTCAATATCAGCATCAACCCTCTCTCTACCAAATTGTAACCCTTGTGAGTATACACTGTGTTCGGCAAATATCGGATCTCTGATGGTATCTATGGCCCTGTTTAATGTAGCTGTCCGCGGTGTTGCATCCACCACACAGTCGAGGGAGGTGGAGGGGGCTGCGGCCGGGATAGTTGTGGGGGGTACTTCGACACCTCGTCGCTTCTCTTTTGACGCTGTCTGAAACCCAGGGCACAGGCGGCTGCATACACAATGTTAAAACAGATATACGTTAACGTCAATAATAATAATAATAATAATAACAACAGTCGCTGTAGTAATAACCCTTAATCTTGAGGCCTGTACACACCGTCTGGCTTTTGGCGCTGTTTTAGCGACCGGCTTCTTTGTCCGCAGCGCTTGTTCAGGCCCGGATGAAGCGAGTGGGGGTTGCGCGTTCACACCTCGCGATTTTGCATTCACCGTGATGTGTGGTACTCTGCTCACATTCCTGCCCCAGATACATTGTGTTAAAAACAGAGCACATTCAGGCTATTTAGCGGTAGTATTAAACGCTAGTATTAAACAAATTCTTAGTTTTATACATACCGTTTGGCTTTATCCCCCGCTTTAAGGTTTTTTGTGATAACCACCGGTCGTCCGGATCCTGCTTGTTTATTACTGTGGGGCGGCTCCTCGTTTTCTTTCAAAGCAGCTGAATCCCGTTTCGCCCTCCTTGAGACAATCAACGTTAAAAAATAAATATACAGATAGATAGCATAAAATCCTGTACTAGTGTTAAACCCCAGTGCTGCTAATAAACCCATCGATACATACTTTTGGGTCTTTCTGGAGCTCTTAACAGCTGTTTTCAGCAGCGCCGGTCTCCCCTGCTGTGAGCACGGAAGGGCAAAGTCGTCCTCGGAGTCTAGAGTAATGGATACACGTTAAAATACAAATACTACATCGAAATAAAATACATATTTATAATGTACACACACACGCAGATACATCCACACAAACTTTTTACCTGTGTCAAACCATGGCCATATCGGAGTTCTCGCGGATTTGGCCTCAACACGTGGTGCATTCAAGTGCTCTCTTCCTGAAGCGGATCTGCTGTTGTCTGCTAAATCGATCCTGCTACTGCTACGGATCTCTTCTAAACAAGCGTATATACATTTAAACAGTTTTTAACACATTCTTTACCACTGAGATAGTATTATAATGAAACAAGTATTATTAGTTGACGGTTTTAAAAACAAAACAAATATGTTATGCTGTGGCTAGCTATATCAGGGATATGCCTGTATGGGCTTAACATTACATCAAACTACTCACCACTTGGTCGAGACATGTCCTACAAATGCGAAAAAATACAGATACTAAGTATGTACGATACCAGGAACTCAGGAGCAGGAGCAGCGGTCAATGAAGAAGAAGGAGATCCAGAGGCAAGAGAATCAGCAGCTGAAATCATCCGTATTTATATACATACCTGGAGGCGTGTTTTAAAATAAACAGGTATACTCTTCCATATGTTAATTAACACGTGTACGAATGGCTGTCGCAGATTGGTCGCCTGACACCAGGTACGCCCTTTTTTTTTTTTTTTTATTATTATATATATATTTTTTTTTTTTTCAAAAAAGGGACACGCCCCCTTTTGAAACGTGCACGCGCATAAATTATGCTAATTAATATATACTACTTCTCCCATCCCCCTTTCTCCTTTGCTAAACTGGTCCAGCCCCGTTGGATTCTGATCTGGTTGTCCTCAATTCCATTTATTCCTATTATTTCCCAACTGCACTTGAAAACAAGAAAAAGAAAACACCAGCGAGGACACTCAGTCTGCACATTTGGGGTCCAGAACATTGTGAACACTTTCCTGTTGGCAGTGATGTGTAATCCCAGCACTGATCAGTGTGTCCACAAAAACTCCACATTGATTGACAAGAGCTTAGGAGGTGATCAATACCGTTGATTTTGGGCTAATGTGTGACTGGCAGCTATGAATTGTTCAAGCGATCAAACTAAATAATCTCCATAAATCTTTTAATAATCCCCGGGCACAGACTGCAGGACGCTCTAGCAATGCAAAGCCTGCAACATATGCCATACATATAAAAGTGTTGTTGCTGAGAAGCATTTACTGCTGCTGTGTGCACCAGGTGGAGGCTGTTGTCCTTAATCACAGCTGGGTTTAATCCCAACTATATATTTTTTTCCTCAAAACATCCAATATCTTGCAGGAGATGAGGTCAGGGGGAACATTATTATTTTTTTACTATCAAAGTCATGGAATTTACTTTTGAGAGAGGAAAAAATAAATACATACAGTATTTCTCAAAGCTGTGAAAGAGAATATATAATATATCTGAGTTTACCCCGGAAAAATAGTTTTAACGAAGCTGCAAAGCACTTTCCCCCTGAAGAGTTATAATCAATTTATTAAAGTTGTATTAAATTAAGCCCTGTTTTATTCTGTTCATGTCCGCACCATTGCTGTCTCTCTAATGTTGTATCTGAGCTGTATTAAGGTGCCGCTAAAATGCTAACCAAGCACTTCCTGCTGCTGCTCCTTATGCATTCAAAACATTGGTGTTTTTTCTCTTGAAGCTGTCTCGGAAAACCCATTATGCTCTTGAGCTGCAGGTGATCGGCTCCACGCCTCCAACTCCTCAGTGAAGTAACCGACTGATTTTACATCACCCTGCTGGAAATCTGCTCGCGCAGCACGCGCCATAAAAACCACACAGGGATGGAGCACTATGCAGAGAAGCCAGCTGTTGACTGAACATAAAATAACACTGTAAAACAGGCATTATGCGTGCCGCTCGGGCATTCTGTTTTCATTTATTCTTTTTTCCTTTTCTCACAACTGAATATACATTTTCATATTCGTATGTTGAATGTCAAAGTAGAGTTTTGGAAGATTAGGAGATAAGAGTCTTGATTCTTACATAAATTAAATTATAGTTTTGCTAGTTTTCTTGCACTCTTCATTCTCATCCCGTCTCATCGTCTCCTCATTCAAACCGTTCCCACCAACTAGTCCTGTCCTCCGTGCGTTTGGCCTGCAGGTCTGATGTTGACATGCAACCTCGGCTGGCTCGGTTCCAGCCGCAGCCATCGTGATCTGAGGCCTTGCTGCCAGCGGTCCTCCTATAGCGGGACGGTCGTACAGTAAACCAGGACTACTGGATCAGTTGCAGCATGCGACCAGGACTGGGGCATCGGTTTCTGGCTTCCAATGGCGTTTGACGCAGATGGCGTGACAGACCTGATATGCTATGTTAAATGGCGGGAATTTAAATCCTGCTCGATACTACAACTATAATACCTGAAATGTTGGCAAAACAGTACGTATACAACATAAACAACATGTGGCAATATGACTTTATGTGCGAATACAGCAAAATCTATAGTAGTTTAAACAAAAACTATAAAGTTTGTAAATGCTAGTAATTAGTGTCCAAAGATATTGCTGCGATGCCTCAAACCACTGAAGCATGGTGAAATGGCTACAAAATAATAATCACGATGTTAAATGATTCACGCTTGCTTTGGTATCAGTGCTGAAATGTAGAAAACAGCCAATGAGTAATGATGCTCATATATGAGGAGTTTTGTTTTGAAACAGAATTTTGAACTGAGCCATGTTGGTTTTGAAAAAGCTGACTTTTCAGGCTCTATACGGGCCTGCCAATAGGTCTACGTGTGATATGACTCCTCCTGTGCAGATGCTCCTGTTTATATCCAGCTATTCAGGGTTGATCGGTCAATCTTCTGGCTGCCGATTCCTGCAGTGTCACATGTCCATACCCCCCTCATCCAGTGCCCCCTCGCATATGTCAACCTGCTGCTCTCAATCAATGCAATATAAAGGATTGTGACGACCCGTGTGTGCCGGCGCTGTCACAAACAGGATAAACACACACTATCAATACTGTGCTTGACAAATATCACCTAAAGTATACCTTCAATAAAGGTTTTTACCGTGACTTACTGCTAATATCATATAATTTGACTAATGTGTGCTTAATGCTCCTTAGCTCTTTGGTTTAAAGTTTTTCTTTAATCTTATTCATGGAAACACTGTAGACAGCATAATTGGAGCTTACTGGAGAGATCGGTAACAACTTTAATGTTAGCCAGCAAGAAATTGCAGAAGGAATGCTAAATGTGTGTTTGAGATTATTTTGAGTCTAATTGGTCGCCTTAGTTACTTTTGCTGCACCTGGATGTATTATCACGGATATTTTATTTCCAATAATAATGGTGACCGATGTAACACCTGAAATCATAGTCAGTTTTTGAATCAGTTTTTTATAGTTTTGCTTTAGCTAGTTAGCTAATTTAGCTATTATCAGCGTTGTGTTAGCACCGTGTTAGCACTGCGGTAGCACCGTGTTAGCACCGTGTTAGCACTGCGGTAGCACCGTGTTAGCACCGTGTTATCACCGTGTTAGCACTGCGGTAGCACCGTGTTATCACCGTGTTATCACCGTGTTAGCACTGCGGTAGCACCGTGTTAGCACCGTGTTAGCACCGCGGTAGTACTGCAGTAGCACCGTGTTATCACCGTGAGACATTCAAGACGCTCAGATACAGAAGCTGTATTGCAGTGTAGAGCTTGTTCATCCAATATTGAATAGAATGAGAGAAAACATATGAGATCAGTTTGTTTTATAAGACAAACAGTTGTTGGAACAAGAGATGAATGCTAACGGACTTGTCAAAGTTTTAGTCCAAACACACGCCAACTTGCATCCAGGGTTATTTAACGGTCAATGGTCCGGTTCAAGTGAGAACCTTTTTCACAGACTTGGTTGTGCTCATGTTTTTCTTGCTTATTCAGTTTGTCTAAAACATAGAATTGAAATCCTCTTCTCATCAAACCACAAGGCCTCCTCTTTAGTATTCTCTTAGCTCATGGCATAGTAGCTGTTATCAGTTTTTTCCCCTCCTTAAACAACTTCCACCTCTTTAATTGAATTTTCCCGAGCTGGGTGATCCATCACTATTAACACAAAGCTTTAATTTGGTTTTGTTGCAGTTTTCTCTTAAGTCTTTGCATAATGAAGCTTTTTCATGTCAGAAATTGAAATCTCTTGAGAGATAATCCCTACAAAATATGACATGTTGCTTTTGTTTAAAATCTCCCTTTTTTTTTTACCTGAATGGCAGCTAATTTGCATCAGTTGAGGTTTGAGAGTGTTTGAAAGTGAAGTTAAGGCAACAGAATGCATTAATTATAGGGTACATTACATTAATCAAGATAGTGGAGCGGCAAGGGGGCAGAGAAATACTGACTCGACAGAGCTGAACATAAAACATAGTTTTAAATATGCTGCATATTGCAGAAATGAAACAAACCCCTGAACATAAAGAGACAACGTATACAAATATTCTGCAGTTGTCTTCTACTGGACAGATTTACGAGCTAACAGATGGCCGCTGTTTGCAATCTGTAGAACAGAAGACCGTATCGGCAGGGTGTGAAAGTGGTGACGAAGAAATAAGTTGAAAAGATTTACAGTATTTGGAGACTGCATGAAAGAATTTGTAGATTTACACCACACACTTCCATGCGCAATAATAACAAGAAGGTACAAAAGCCCTGAGAGGGAAAAAAATAAATGTTCTGATCTATTTTCTCTCAATGATCTAAATGGAACAGTTGAAAAGAACATTTCTTAATTCTTTACTCTTTTTTTAAATCTGTGGAACAAGATGTGGTGTCATACTAACGTTGGCCACAAGGGGCTGAAGTGCGTCCCATTCTAAATGGGACCAAACACATTAAAGTGGTTGTCTTCCCATTAAAGTGGGTTTTAATTCCCCCATCCACTCCGAACACAAGATGCATACATCAGATAGCGGTTGGACCGCGCTGAAGACGGAAAGGTCAACAAGACAAGCTCACTTCTGTTTTAGACAACGGCAGAAAATTCTGTGTTGGCATTCAGGTTTGCTCCGGCTTCATTTCTCAATTCCAATACTGATGGCATTTTCCAAGTGACTTAAACTGATAATATCACAACGAGATTGGCTGGGCGAGTAGCTCAGAGAGGTCGCTACAGGTTATATATAAGGAAGGGATTAGTAGAGGAAGGAAGGCTGGACTAGAGGTTATTAAGTTCATCCATTGAAGGAGAAGTCCCGGGGTTTTGATCCCCACCACCAACGCAGAGTCCTCGGGGTCATGGAACTCCTGAAGGAGATTCGGCTAAAGATGCAACAGAGGGAATGTGCATTGGCAGAAGCCTGACGATTTAGTTTACCTCGCCACGCGCTCTCTTCTCAGCTCCAGGTTGTCTGGTTTACGACTTCCTAAAGCCCTACATGTTTTTTAGCCACAGTATGCTGCTCCCCTGACGCCGCCTTAGCAGGACGCAAACTAACAAGCCCCGACTTTACGCCGTTTAAATTAACGTCTGCCTCACTGTTTTATGGCACAAAGACGGATTCCTTTCCAGTATTTTTCTGAATTAGTGGGGGACACAATGAAGTCTCTTCAACCAGACATGTATTTGCTGTATATACAGTATATATTTCATCGACTTATATCTAACTGTACAGCAAGAATCTCGGTCTGGGTGTTTGGTTTGTCCCTTCTGGGCTACTGTAGAAACGTGGCGGGCTCCTACTACAAGACCTGGGCTCATTCTAAGCTTCCAATACTCCTCTTAGTACCAGGTGATTCTAAACAAATAGTTATGAATATTATATTCCACTTCTGCTAATAGATCCCATTTGGGCCTTTTAAGAAAAGTTCAAAATAGCTCCTGCCTGTCAACCTGCCAACTACAGAGCCGTGCCAGCGAGTGCTGTAAACACACGCACTGAAACAACTGGCAACGTGAATTAACATCAAAATCTTCACTCTGAGCTTTTCTTTTTGATGGATGGACGGACGGCAACAGCGACGTGAGTGAGTGAAACGATCTAAAACTGTAAAAGCGCTGCAGAAAAGATGAAGAAAATCCAATAAAGAATTGCAGTAAAGCAACGCGGCTGAATTCTTTAGCCAGTCGCTCAGGACTCTTTTTGTTCCTGCTTGGGCAACAAGAGCGGGTATCAGATTATGATTGTTCCTACATGTTTCCAGCAGCTGCAGCAGGGCCGCAGCTTCTGCTGCATGAATAACACCAACAGTGGACGGAGAGATGAGGGTGTGTGGGGGGCAGTCATTCTAACACAGCCACATAAACATGAGAGGGAAGGCGAAAGGAAGGTCAACCGTGGCAGACTCACATTCTTGGCAGCGCGCTGATCGTTACAGAAGGAGAGAGCAGGCGGAGGATGGAGGGGAGGGAGACGAAAGGAGAGGTGGAGGATGAGAGACTGCAGAGATACGGAGACAGAAAGGGGGGAGACAACTGTGGGGCTTTTATTTGAGAAGGTCACTCTTTCGCTTTTATGTTGCCTCAGTGTGAGTGCACTTGTTTGTGCTGCGAAGAACAAGGGTTTTGTGTCTCCACCCGCCAGTTTCTTTAATGTTTGACTTCATGCATATATATATATATATATATATATATATATATATACCTATGAACGGCACATTTGAAAGTTTAATACTTAAAGTTTAATATACTTAATATTATGGTGTAATACATTTGAGCTGCTTTTTATTCTTCTAATGTCCATTGCAAAAGACAAAGTCACAAGTCTGCTTTGAAATCGGAGATAAGATGTTCTTTCAGAACTTGGTGAGAGATTAGTGGCGAGACCGCTGCTGATCCATGATCACCCGCGCATGTGAAATGTAGTTTAATTACACAGTTTGACAATCATAGTGGGACAGGAAGTGACCGTTCTCGCCGAAACTCATTCAAAATATGCGATCTGTAGACGGGCATTGATGCTTTTGTGAGAGCTGCTAACGTTAGCTGCACCGCTAATGGCTAATGCTCAGAGGTTCCATACTTACATTATGATACGTTCAAGCTCTGTTTAGTAAAAATAAGTGTTGGCCGAAGATAAACCATAAAGTTATCATGTGTTTAACACTAACCCTAAGCAGCTTATGATACATCTTGACTCCAAATGACAAAAGAAAATATGTATGAAAATAATCTTTATTTCCTCATCATTTGCTTTTGTGCTTTTATGGAAACCATAGTTGTCTGTACATCTGTGTGCACATTGCTAACTGGAACTTCCAATATCCCTCTTTGGCGTATTTAATGATGCCAAAATGTAAAGAAAATATTTAGCTCACAGCTCACTTGGCTCCATGGCAACATCCGTCAAAACCCCCCAAATTGTGGAAACTAGTTCTGAAACCAGGCACCGACCTCCGGGTCTGAAAAGTGTGTCAATCAGGAATTAATGTCTACTCATCATGACAATTGCACGCAGATGTCCAATAGGATAAAACGATGAGGCGATGAGGACGTAAACCGCAGCGTCATGTGAATTCAAACTTGCGTGCAATTCGTTTAATTTATTATCTATGAAATGAGCGCTGACGCGGTGCTGAGACGGTGGTCCGCGTGAGCGCTCGCTGCTGTCGCACGAAGTGATCGTGGTGTGTGAAGGCTGTTTGCCGAGGTCTGCCTCTTGAGAAAGGAGGAAAACCTTCTTTAATCTCTTCTTCTTCTGCCTGGAAAAAGGTTTGCTCAGCAACATCGATTGGTTCTTGAAGTGCACGAATACAAACACAAAGTACTAAAGCAACAGTCTCTGTTCCCACTATGTGTGACTGGTAAGGCTGATACTTCAGTACTACTACTACTACTACTACTACGGAGATGATCTCTTCATTCATAAACACAAGTTTTAAACTTTCCTTTGCAGACATATTCCAAGTGACAGTATCGGCTTTATGTGCTGAGTACCAAACGGGACGATGTCAATATAAGTACAGAGCAGGCCGGCAGCTGTTCTGGAGCGTTCAGTCCCATCACATGATCAGCTGATGAGTTGAGAATGTATAAATGTCTGTGTCTTTGAGCTATTTGACTTCTCTTTCATGTTGGCTTCAAAGCCGTGCCCTTGATCTTTGGAGCAGCTGTTTGGAGCTGCTTTTAACTATTCTAATTGATTTATAATATGTTTTTTGATCGGAAATGCCAAACGCTTCAGCTTTTTAAGTGCGAGATTTGTTCATTTCCTTTGTCAGTTTAAACTAAAGAACTTAGTTAAAAATAGTTGCTATTGAAGCTCAGTAAGGTCCACATTAACTTGTGTTTAAAGCAACTGAAGTCTCTATAAGGCTGCTGGAAGAACTACAGCATCATGAAGGATATGTTTATCAACGCATAACACAAGCTGGCTGCTGAGCAAAGATCCCACTGATTCATCAACTACTTTAATACAAATATACTGAGTTGGTTCATTGAGAGAAAAGGCTTGTGGTGCTGATCCTCCAGTTGGTTGGGGGGAAAGACTGGATTTTTGTTGATTTCATGTATTCATCCGAGGTACGTCACGTCTCCCCGTCGCTCCCCACGGACGTGCTGGATCTGTCTGCTGCCATTTTCCATCTCTTCAATGTCAAAAGACATTCACATCACACGCTTCGCACACATCAGGATTTATTTGACACTTCCTTGCACTTTGTTGCATTTTGCTTTCACCCATACATCAACTTTTCAACCGCCAGCGTACATTTCAGCTTTTTACTTTTTGATTTCTTATTATTTTGTCGCAACATATTTTACATAAGTAACCACGGTTCTATGAGCTCTGGATGACCGTAAGATGGTACATGCACACATAAAAATGGCTGAAACTCTGACAACGGGAGAGATAGAGGAAGACTGGAGCAACAAATAAGACAGAGCTGTGAGGGGGGGTACAGTGAGGGGGAGGAGGGGGGGGGGGGGTCATCTTCAAGCTGTTCAGCTGCTCTTGAACCATGACGACCTGCTCACTCACTCAGCTGGATAAATATTGTGGAGAATATTCCTCTGTTTCCAACAACTCCAACGAGGCCTAAAATATTGCCCCCCTCCTCCACACTTACTCAGTCGCAATCTGTTTCTTTCCATTTTTATTTTGGGGGTTCCCCATCGCAAGGCGGTCTCCAGTTCTTTTCATTTCTAATTCGTGGGGCCGTTTTATTTCTTCCAGCCAAGTCTTCCAGATAAATACATTTAAAATCACATTTGATCGTTTGAAATGTCACATTTTTCCCCATACTTCGTCCACCCATCACCTGTCACCCACACAGGTACTTCAAAATACTTTTAGGCATTAGTCTAGATGGAACAAAGAGATGAGGGGGGTTCAGTTTGACAGGAGGGATACAAAGTGGGGCTTTAATGCACAGGAGAAGAGATGGGTTTTTACAGCGCCGAAGAGAGAGAAGCCACTAGACAACACACACACACAGACACACACACACGTGCACTCTTGCGTGCAGACCAGAGGGATAGCGTGTGTGTGTGTGTGCACAGTTGTGTGCAGACAGACGCCCACAGACACAAAGTCACATAAATGTACTTACATATGCATGCTCGCTGAGAAATGCACACACATAATGTGCACATGAAAGCACCCACACACCCACACACACACACACGCACGCACACTCTCTCAGCGGCCGGTAATTGCAGTCGCTGGCAGAGAAAACGACAGCCATACATAGTCAATGAGAGCGGGGAAAACAATGAGCACACGGTGCGGATGATTGCTGTAAATAAAAGAATGGAGCGGAGGAAGATACGATGCTGCTGGCACGGAGGGAGCCGGGGAGAAAGAGAGCGAGGGCGAGGGAAAAAAAGGGGAGAACGGGCTGGAATGAGTTCCCACTTTATTTTCCCACTTTCTGCGTTGATTTTGAAACATAAATAAGAAGCTGGCAGTGACTCCAGGACGACATTCAAACACCAGAGTGGACATAAATACACTCGGAGGCTCCATGGCAACGCGGTGCTCCCGTCACAACTTGACACAACTTCAGCGATGCCGCTGAAACACCTGGGACGGGCCTCTCCACCTCGAGCCGCAATTAGAGTTTTCATTTCGGTGACATGACATGATTTGATGCTTAACCCTGACGTATGTAAATAGATTATTTCGCCTCCGGGCAGCAGCGGGATGAGCTGTGAACACATTATTGATGTACAGTTTTTCACCTGACGGAGTTGTCATAGTGACCGTATTAGCAAAACGTTACCCGACAACCCAGAAGATTCCCAGCATTCATTACATTTAGCTGACGCTTTTATCCAAAGCGACTTACATGATATACAGTAGACACGGTGAGCAATTAGGGTTAAGTGTCTTGCTCAAGGACACAATGACATGGACTGGCTGAGCCGGGGTTTGAACCACCGATCTTCTGATTGAAAGACTGACTCGCTAACCACTGAGCCACAGTCGCCTACATTCATAAAGTTGTGTTTTTCTCTCCGCCTGATAAATCAATGTGGGCTTCCATCCGCTCCGATACGGTCATAGACTGTGGACCGCCGCTTCTTATAAACAATCATTGGTTTGTGGAATCATCATTGGCTTTTTGCTGTGGACGTTTTCTTTTGGCAACCAGACGTGACACGAGAGGACGGAGCCGACTGCCGAATTAAAAATGTTTGTGGGATCAAAATGTTCCAAGTTCCTGTCATGAACGGAAAACACCTCGGTGAAGCTCTGAGACCAAAGCACGGACAACGCCGTGGTATCCACCTGTCAATCAAAAGCTTTATGGTCTCATAGGACTCAAGCGCCCGTGCACCGTGTGACCCGGGGGCTGCTTAAATAAACAGGCTCAGACTCAGTCATTAGCTCATTTGCATAGCTTAGCCCAGAAGGGCCTAATCTTTGTGACCTGGCTTCGCCCACTAAGTCCAACCCTAACCGGCATGTCAGATTTCAGCTCCAGATATAATGCAGCGTGTGCTGTGTACAGTACAGTGCAGTCGTGGATTATCTCGAGGCCGCTCATGTTAAACATGCACCCGGTGAACTGTAAACATCCAAATGTCAGCCGTTACAATGCTATTCCCCTCCATTAGATAGCTGCAGTTTGCGGGCCTGTTTTTTTCTTCTTTTTTGGGGGGTGGGTGGGGGGGGGTGTTGTTGCTCTTTTCTTTGCTGTAACAACATTTGATTTATTGATTGCCGAACAAATACCTTGAACAAATACAGCAAAGTTACATAATTAAAAGCTTCGGAAGAGCTACTAAACGGACCTTGACAAGCGATGCTTTGACTTCTTTTACTGCGACCAATAATAAAGCTGTTTATAAAAAGTGAAAAGTTGCGCAATGAAGTTTATTGCAGGACCAAGGTCATGCACTTGTTGATAGGGAACCCCTCTCCACCTCGGTGTATAATAGATTAGTCTGAAATGAGAATCCTTTTGGGCCACTGCACCTCTTTTTGTGTTCGCAGACTATATGAATGTATGTTTTTCTTCCTTCCCCTGCTGATTTTGCCGATGTGATTACGGAGCCCGATCGAGTGATATAGTGGGAGGAAGGAGAGGGAGGGGGGGGGAAACAGATCTTTGATCATGCTGTGCTGCTTCCTCTCTATCTAATCAGCTTGGACGCCGTCCAAGGCCTCCCTACTCTGAGGCAGACGAGAAGCGTGCGCACGTGCACGTGCACACCTTTGACTTAGTGTGTTGGGGAAAATATGTTGGAAGAACATGTCTCACAAAGACTTAGGTATGTATGTGTGTGTTTGATGGTTAAATATACTGTGTGTGTGTGTGTGTGTGTGTGTGTGTGTGTGTGTGTGTGTGTGTTGTAACACCCATGTATGATTTCTTAATTGCCGAGCCCTGTTTCCAGACAGACAGGATCAGTATGTACACATTGGAGAGTACATACTGCTCCGTCTGCAGTTGATGCACATGACATTGATCTGTGTGTCGTCACTGACCCCGCGGCCCCACATGCTGGGTGTGGACGTGAACTTCTCATCACCTCATTACCTCCCTATAAATATATATTTTTATTTCATGGTTCTCTGAATTTCTGAAGGGTGTTTCCTATTTTTCGTACTTATTATTTCAGTTTTGTTTTATAAATGAAGTTACAGATGTAGACGCTGGCAATAAAATAAAATAAAAAGCCGATCCCAGCTATCACAGGGCTGACACAGAGACAGACGAGCATTCATTCTCACAATCACACCTACGGGCGATTTAGAGTCATCACATAACCCGCACTGCAGGAAGAAGAACCCGGAGGGAACCCATGCACGGTTTGAACGGGCACCTTTTTTTTTTTTTAAACTCCTTATGTATTATTATTTGTACGTTGCATAAAAAACCCTGTGA
The DNA here is from genome assembly GCA_023566465.1 of Cottus gobio. Lineage (NCBI taxonomy): Eukaryota > Metazoa > Chordata > Actinopteri > Perciformes > Cottidae > Cottus > Cottus gobio. Next base: position 17,723,069 of record CM042232.1, on the reverse strand, counting down.
TTAGTCTTTGTTGCTTGTGGAACTCTGACGTCTTCCTCCAAACTCAACTCAGGCAGCAACCAGTATGTATTCGTGCAAGCTGTCTGACTTCCTCGTAGCATGATGGTGCCATGTTGTTCGCTGGTGGCCACGACGTGTGTGTGTGTGTGTGTGTGTGTGTCTGTCTGTCTGTCTGTCTGTCTGTCTGTCTGTCTGTCTATATTCACAGTGCAGGAAGAGGCCAAAGACCCACTGGGCTTATTTGAAGCCTCCACCTATATAATATTACAATTTCATAATATTAGAGTGAACACAAAAACAATAACTTAAGTTAAGACTACGTAATATTGATGACAAAGTATTTTTACTAGATAAGATATATAACAACACATTACACATTATTAACAACAAAAAAGAAAGACAATGTGTTTTGTGTAGAGATGTGTATGAGTATATGTGTGAGTGCAACAACCTTAGATATGAAATCAAACCTGAAACGAGGGACGCGTTCTGTGAGCGTTTTCTCTGTAGCTGAATTATCTTTTGGGTTTTGGGGGTGTTTGTTGGAAAAAAAACAGACATTTTACGACGTTCTAACTCGCAGGAATCACAATTTATTGACTTATTGACATACAAATATACTTTTAGTACCAACGTAAATGTACTCCTAATTCATAATGGCCCATGTGAGAGTAATATATTACTGATGTATTATTGTATGCATCACTTTAATGCTGCATCCGATAAAGATATAGCTCATTTTAACTACTTAATATGCCTTATAACTAGGCTATATACTACTTAATAGTTTATGTTTATGTTTATTAAGGATCCCCATTAGTCTACACCAGACCTGGGCATCTTACGGCCCGCGGGTCACATCCGGCCCTTTGTGCGTCCCTGTCCGGCCCGCGTGAGGCCAATCATAAATTACAAAATAAATGTAAAAAATATCTATGTCGAGTGTGCAATACAACGGTGCTGCTTTTGTTTTGAAAAGCGTTATTTATGGACGTATATCCGTGCGTAACCTGTGAGTGAAGGTGCACAGCGACAAGTGATGCCCGGTTACCCCCGAGAGGTCTGCTCACACTAAAAAAAGACATGGACTGCCAAGTATTTCTTTACAGAAATTAAAGGTAAAGCCGTGTGCTTAATTTGTGGTACACAGGTTGCTGGGTTTAAAGATTATAATTTGAATCGCCACTACACGACGAAGCACGAGGATAAAACCGGAATCTGTCTGAAGAGCACGCAAGGGAGGCTGATGCGTTGATGGTAAAACTGCAAACCCAACAAGGACTTTTTACCAAACTTCACACCCCCAGAGATGCAGCCGTCAGGACAAGTTTCGTCATTTCTCACAAAATCGCCAGAAAAACTAAGGCGTTTTCTGACAGAGTTTATTAAGGAGTGCTTATTGGACTCTGTTGCGCTGATATGCCCGGAGAAGAAGGGCGCATTTGAGAACGTGTCACTCTCCCGACGCACTGTAATGAGGCGGGTTGAGGCCATCGCTGGAAACTTGGAGCTTCAGCTAAAGGACAGAGTGGCCGACTTTGACTGTTTTTCTCTGGCTTTGGATGAGAGCTGCGATGTACGTGACACCGCCCAGCTGCTCATCTTCTTACGTGGGATAACTGCAGACTTTCAAATCACGGAGGAGCTGGCAGCCATGCAGTCAATTAAAGGGACAACCACAGGTAATGACTTGTTCACAGAGGTAAAATGAGGTGGAACACATAACAAGTTATTGTTTGTTGTATTGCAGTATTTCTATAAACTTGTTAAGTTGTTTGTTGTTTTTCCTTGTTTGTGGAACAAAGTTAAAGTGTGAACAAGTTAAAAATAAATTGCAGTGATTCAATGATTGTTTTTGTTTTCTTATTTCAATTTCACATATACATATTTAAGGATTAAGAGTTTAAATAAAACCATCAAAAGCAATCTGCTTTTGTATAAAGTTAAGTTAGGTTAAATGAAATTATTATTATTATTTATCTTACGGTATATCAAAAATAATATTGAGCAGAATTTAATTGAAATATTGTCGATGTGGCCCTCCAGCAGTGCTCGGGTTGCTCATGCGGCCCCCGGTAAAAATGAATTGCCCACCCCTGGTCTACACCGTAGTGGAGACTATTCTTCCTGGGGTCCAGGCAAAAAAACCATTACAATACAAATCATAAAATGCATTACAGCATGATCAATATTGGTGAACAAAAAAAAAAAAACACAGACTTAGAGAACAACACTTACAGCAAGAAATAAAATAACAAACCACAAAATTTGTCCGAAAATACCTAGTAAAATAATAGTAATGTATTATTAAGTAGTATATAGCCTAATTATAAGGCTGTATTAGTTGTATTTATATTTTGTGTTAAGAATCTGCAAAGTAGCCTCACTAGGATCTATTACTGTCAAATAAATGTAGTGAAGTTACAAGTACTTTCCCTTTTGAGGTGAAGTGGACTAGAACATTACATAAAATGTAAATTATCCAGTGACCCGGCTTGAAACATTTAATTTAAACTGTACACACTTTTTCCTTCCCGGAGAGCGTGACTCTGGTGCCCTCATCTGGCACTCGCTGCTCCTCACATGGTCATAAGCTGGGGGGGTCAAAAGACATTTGATGTAGTTTTATTCGTACATGAAGAGTGGCTGAAATATTTTTTTATTTTTTATTAGTTACAGCATATTTCTTTTTTTTTTTTTTTTTAAGGATTCTTCTGACACAGACACACTAAACCATGACCAGACTAATATTTTAGTCTCTGGCAATTGTTCACGGTGTTAGCGGGATAATCCCCTCCAAGGTGTGCGCTCACAGAGACGTGGCACAGTTAATAATGATTAATAACGAGGAGGAGGGCATCGTTTTCATGACTTGCACAACATTACTCATATAAGCCGGTCCAGTAGAAGAACTATTCAGCCTACCGGAGGAAGCTTGTGCGGTTTCCTTTGATTAGATTTTATTTAAGTATATGGACATCAGATCATGCTCAGGTCAGCCAGTCACAGTCAAGTATCCTCCTTGGTCATGGTTTAAAACCAAATTACGATTGAGTTATAGAATTATTAATTATCCTTAAGAGAGTTTCCTTCCTCAAAATTTCAGTGCAGTTTTTTTGCATTTGGCAATTATCACTTAACAGCTTAAAAAAAAAACATGAACCCTGACCCTACAATTTACCCTAAATTTGTTTCAGAAGACTTGTACGTAGCTTATGGTAAATTATATTTGCTGGAGTCTGTCTCCTCTAATAGGCGCTGGATTGTAGTGGTGAACACATTTCCATAAACACATTGTGAATTTGTGATGTTTCGACACATGTCAACACATTTCTTATAGCATAAAGTTTCAGTGGGCGACTGTGGCTCAGTGGTTAGCAAGTCAGTCTTTCAATCAGAGGGTCGGTGGTTCAAACCCTGCCTCAGCCAGTCCATGTCGTTGTGTCCCTGAGCAAGACACCTAACCCTAATTGCTCGCTGTGTCTATGGTCTAATGTATGCTCTATATATCATGTAAGTCGCTTTGGATAAAAGCGTCAGCTAAATGTAATGTAATGTTTCACAATGAAAAGCTTTCCTGTGACTGTCTTTATGTCAGATTTTTTCTAAAAAAGGTTTTCGAGCAGAAAACAGAAAGTTAATTATTGTTCAAATATGCCAAACGTTGCCATGTTGTGTTTCTGTTTCTGACTGTGGCTTCTCCCTCTGCACCTCCAGCTCTCTGACGCTTCCACTGATGTCCCGCCCGCCGTGCTCCGCTCAGCCAAACACCGCCCAGATTCTCAGATGCCTGTCTGTTGAAGGGGCCGCCGGCGAATGCTGAGCAGGCTGGCGAGGTCGAGGTCCGCCTCATTGTCCTGTGATTGGCTGCCAGACGGGACTGAGGCTACATGGAGCCAATGTCCAACAAGCAGGATAGCAACTCATCAGAGGGAGACGAGAAAGGGTGAGACTGTGTGTGTGTGTGTGTGTGTGTGTGTGTGTGTGTGTTGACCAAACAGTGATGAATGCTACATCTGGTTGTGTGTCCTTCATCTTAGATTTCAACTTGAAAGGAAAGCCAAGATTAAGGATTGGACTGGAGTGAGGGATGAAAGAATAGATGGATGGATGAAAGGTGGGGGATGCATGAATGGACAGATGGATGCATGCAGGGACGCGTGGACAGAGTGATGGATGTACGGAAAGATGGATCAATAGGAATGCAGATGTACGATGGATGGAGGAAGTTCACATAATTTGAATCCTCACAGTGGATGCAAGGAAATCCCAGAACAACTGCATATTTTTTTTAAGGTACGAATGCATCAGAGACTTGATGCTTTAATCAAAGGGAGAATAGGAACAGGAGAAACGCTCAATAACAGATGAGCGCTTGTGCAGCGTGAGCTTTATAAATAGATTGAGAAAAGGGCTGAATGGGGGGTGGGCGGGGCCTTCAGTGTATTTAGTGTATTTTTTGGAGAGGTAAGACAGAACACTCTGTCACGCTACCATCTGTGCTCTCTCCATTTCTCTGGCACGTGCAGTCACACACACACATGTTAATATAAGAAAATGATTCATACTCAACTTATGTTGTTTTATTTAATAATACGCTTAGTTTGTTTGTTTGTTTTTATATTTCATAGCACGCATTTTTACGTAAAAATATTGTTGTTTTGCAATGGCACATTTTCCCCCATAACCCCTTTTGTTTCAAGTTGTATCGCTCCACAATCGCGGCCAGAGTTTGCCAGTCAGCTCCTGAGCTAGAGCGACGCCGTTGCCCAAAATAGTTTGAGTGAACTGATTGATTACCTGCTGATGCGAGTAAGGGCCGCTGTGCTTTGAGCCTCTTTCCACATTTCCACTGAAAGGCCCACTAGAAAGGTTCGGTCTGAAGGTGCTCCCACCACAGTCTCACAAAGCCCTGAGATTATTTTTTTGGGTTACTGTATAGCGTCTCGTGGGAGGTACGAGGCCTCTTGAGGATTCAGTGCGCTCCATTCGCGTCCTTGCGTGGGCAGACGGTGTTTGCGTTAATGAACATGTATGCAGATGATGCACATGAAGACGTATCAATCTTTTTCTGCCTGCAGAAAAAGGCGTACGCAGTGAATGTCATGCAGGTAGTGTGTGTATGTGAGTGTGTGCGTGTGGTGGATTAGCGGAGTGCAGGGAGTCGGATTAAGAGCAGCTATGGCAGATGGAGCCACAGAAAGCAGAGAACAGCTCAGGATGCCTCAATTTGTGACATCAAGGGGATTGTCACTTTTGTTTTGGTGCGCATGTGTGTGAGTGTGTTTGTGTGTGTGTGTCGCTCTCTCTCTCTCTGTGTCATTGAGCACGCACGTGTTCTTGAGAGAGCTGCCTCATGCCCTAACCCCTCCCCCTCTGTGATTTCTGAGTCACAGAGCACTACACACACACACACACACTCACACGTTCACGCACTCAGAGATGTTGACGCAGAACTTCACTCAGCCTGGAGTGGAGGATGCTGAAATAGAATTGTGTGTGAGTCGGCGGAGAGCCTCTGATTATCTCAGGAGACAGTCAGCTTCCACCATTGCAATTCAATTAGCATTGAGATAGAGAGTGTGTGTGTGCTAAAGGGCTTTTTGGGGCTTGTTGTGTCGTTTGTGGTTGGAGCGTCTCTGTATTTTCGAATACTAATCAGCAGGGTTATTTTTCGGACCTCATTTCAAAATTGCACCTTTCATAGGAAGCAATATATTCTTTTGGTGCGGGGTGGAGTGTGACAGCATTACATTGATTTACAAATCAAATGTCCAATCCGAGTCCTTTCACAAGCCACAGCCCGCTGCAATGTTGGAGTGAAATGGGTGCGCTCTTCATTATTCTTTCGGTCATGTGCACAAATTAAAGCAGAGCAAATGTAAAAAAAAAAACTAATTTTGCTGAGGTGCGTGTAAGAAAGTGCAAATACATCTTGTTCTGTTTATTGAATCTTGCACGTGTGAGTAACGACTATGCCAGGACCAGCATGGCTCTGTCGTGAAGCGGACCAATCGGGTTTATCCGCTCCCATTCAAAGGGCCATTCTCCCTCCTCCCTCTTAAGGAGGCCTTGTCCTCAGGTAACCCCCGCCGTGGTCGCACAATGAGTTTATCTGCTCAGCCGACACAAGTGAGCGCAACAACAGCTGTGTATTAATTCACAAGCCTCTTGCCATTTGACCGGCTCTTGTGTGACACGGGCAAATAAGAAAGGTGAGGGATTTCGATTGTGAACCAGATTTGTTGTGTTCATACAGACAAAGTCTAAAATAAATTGCATGGTTGTATTCATTCAGATTGTTCTGATTTATGGTTGCCTCCTTATAACATTGTTGGACTCGTGATGGACAGTTTAAAAATCAGAATTGAGGCAGCCGGCAGGATTCCGCGCATTCCTCTCTGTCAAAAAACATACGGCGCCTTCATTTCCCACAATGCAACTGGACTGCCGACAGTTCAACCAGACATTTGTGTTTAATGCTAGTAGTGGCTTTTTTTTTCATCTTCAAACCGACACTGACTCACATGGGGCAATTTATCGGATTTTGCCCGGCTGATCATGTGTCACACAGCTGCAGGCCGGATTCCTCCTATTAAATTTAACGGCAGATTGTAATTTCCTCTCAGCTTGACATTTGTCCATCAGATGGAGCGATGTGTACTTTTTTTTAATATTCACTTTTTTTTAACCAAATCAACTTGAGACAAAAAGCAACAACTGTCGGCCCTTTGTTCCCTCGTGTGCTCTTTGTCCTCTCTTTGGGACTCATGACTTCGAGGAATGCCGCGTACGCTTGCAGCGCTGGCCCCGGAGTTCACCGTCTCCACCAACAGTCGGCGGCCTGACAGCCGCGGGCGAGACATAAAGAGATCCGTCGCGCTGCCCGCCGCGTAACCTCTCCCTTAACGTCAGTGAGACCAAGCAGGTGGTGGGGGATTACAAGGCCGAGTGTTCCTCCTTTAGCAGAGGCAGAAAGACAAAGTCAGCGCTTTAATCTCGCCACGAGATCAACCATGGTTTGGATGACACGGCTGCGATTTTCCTCATCTGGGGCAGCTCGGGCCAAAAAGAGTCTCTACAACTGTTCTACAACTGTGCAATGGAGATCTTCCCTCGTGGCTGCTACACAACCTTCTAGTAAGGTATCACGGTCTAAAACCACGAGCCCCTCCAGAGGTTCAATGGTGCACACATGTTCACAAGGATGTTAAAATGTCCGGGGATGCGGAACAAACCGGATGAGGCCTGGGACCCGAGAAACATCGGCCTCTGGCGCACCGGTAATTTTGATTTGCAAAAGTTGTTTTCCACAAAGATCCTGAGATGAGTTTGCCATATGATAAACCAACAGAAAGCGATCCGAGTTCCGGCTTGGTTCGGGTGGAGATCATCCGCGCCAAAGAAGTTCAGCCCGTTCCCAGACGATAAAACAAAAAGACAGCCAGGAGTTGAGGCCAAGCTGGAAATATGTATTTTGGTATTCATTTTGTATATACTTCTGAATGATTGAACACTGATACATAACACCGTCTGTATTTGTTTGTGTAATCATTAGTGGCAATGTAACGCCGATGGGTTGCCCCCACGCAGAGTGGTGGATCAGTGATCACTCTCCCGCAGCCAGCTGTTATCAAGTGTCCATTCTAACGGCCCTGAACCGCTGCTCGATCCCTCTCCATAAGAGCATCTCCCAAACACAACGCCATCTAGATGTAAAAGCAGTGGCTTTCTTTAAAAAAAAAAAAAAACATCTCTGTGCTTATTCCTGCTCCTCAGACAGACAGATCGCTGACTCATCTCTGAAGTGTGGTAGGAAAGGAGAGAAGATACAGCCACAGTCAAATATTCACCCTTTCAATATAAGTGCATTATTTCTAAGGGGGAAAACAAACACCCAGAATGATTCAGTAATGAGTTAAAGAGAAAACGAGGTCTGTATTTGAGATATACTTTTGTGACCGACAGGCCTTCATCTTAACGTATTCTGTATTTCATCATATTTTAGTCAGATGTCTACCTGGTGCTCATTTTAGCTACCTTGTGGCGTGGCTCAATGGATGCCAATGTTGGTCTGTCCATCCAATAGTTAGTCAAGATAGTTCAGTGTGACCCAGATATTCATGATGCCCAGAGGATCCACTGTCTGGTTATCCCGTTGAGCCACCACGAGGCTCAGGATGTCTTGAATTATATCGGATGGGCTGCAATACAATTGGTTCAGATATCCATGTTCCCCTTAAAATTAAAAGAATAAAAAATAATAATTATAATTATAAAAAATAAAAAAAGATTACATCCAAAGCAAAGTAGACGTGATATGTTCTATATATTCTTTAATTGCATTATTATTATTTTTTGCAAAAGTGCATTTTCGTTGCCGGCTACGCCCCTGGCAGTTATTTGAATACTTTTACTTGGAGAACTGTATGCCTGTATCTTATTCGCAGGCTGTGTAGCCTGTGAACCCGAGATGAGCCCTTTTAGTGTTCACACAACAACACCTCCACGATAGCTGGCTGTGATTACATTTGGAGGAATAAAGAAATCACAGTGCACTCTAATTCAATTAATGAGATATCAAGCGTCTCCTGTGTCCTCGGAAGACCTCGCTCAGCCGTACTGGAGGGACTGCATCAGCCTGCCGTTATGTAATCTAGTTAACATTAAAGCTTAAGTGAGTTTGGACACGGAGGGCAGGAACCTTTTTGATTTGTTTTTGTCTTGTTTCCTCTCTGCAAATAGAATAGAAGAGGGAAAGTGACAGAAGCAAGATTGTAAAAAAAAAAAAGTGGGGGGGGGCAACGAAAAGAGAGGGAGGGAAAGAGAGAGAGTGAGGTGGAGGAGGGATAAACAGAGTAGTCGTTCCTCTCAGCAGCCAGTCTGAGGCGGAGCACCACTACTGCCTCAGATATCTCAGCTGATAGCAACTGTACTCTACTGTACTTCTCTGGGATGGACTCCGGTCACCGGGAGTGGGTTCAGCGTAGCGGGATTTAAGGACCTCCTCCTCTTCCTCCTCAGTGGTTCATAGATAAACAAAATCGTCTATTAGCCGGTCACACTCAGGCTTCTGCTTTTGAAGAAGGGGAACTGTTGCAATACTAAACAAACGGAGCCACGTGCACTGACTCAGCTCGACCGTTCGGGAGGCTGAAGCGGTAGAAAAGAGCCGCTGGGGCGACGTCCTCCTTCTTCTTCTCCTTCTGGTAGTACTGCAAACCGGGCAGCATGCACATCTTACAGCCGTACTGCATCAACAGGTTGGTGCGTTTGCACGAATGTATTTGCCAATGTATTATGTGTGTTAGTAGTGGGTGTGTGCGGCCGCTGGCACCCTTATGCTGCAGCGCATGTTCAGAGCAGATAACGTGAGGAGTGTGCCTGTGTGCTGAGTTAAGAAAGGCTGGCCTCTGTCCCTGCCGACAAATGCAACACTAGTACACAAATTGTATTTCCCAAAAATTATGACTTTGATGTACTTCAATACAAAATCTCTGGAATTTTCAAATCAAACATGGCTTTTCATTAACTTGTTTTTTTGTACATTTCCTGAACAAATTTGGCTGCACTTCTGTTTTTTTTATTCAGACGAAGAAACTCCCTCAAAGTAGTACATTGTGTTCGTTTGGTGAGATTAGAGAAACAGAACGTGACGCCTTACCAGCAGAGTGGGAGGGTCTGTAGCAATCAACTTATGTAAATGTGCCCATGTATCCTTTCTTATTATTGTGCGGCAGGTGATACCCGTTGTTCATGCATGTGATTCTATAAACCATGCCAACTTAACACTGACGCTTTTGTTAAAGCCACAGCATCTTCCAGCCCATGCCCTCAGGACGGAGCCTGATCCTGCATTGGTTGCAGCTGTAGTGCCATGTGCTCCTCGGGTGGTGTTGTTAGAGCCTCCGTTTGTAAGGTTTCAACGACATGATGATCAAATGATGATCCAAAGCTTTGTAGCAGAATTATTTGCTGTCTGCAACAATGTCTATTTTTGTTGCTCCCTCGGGTGCCAAAGTTTGACATTTTCAAAGTGAATACACATCGGCTTTGAAGTTTTACTTAATGTGTTTAACGGAAATGGATCAAATAACAGTTTTAATATGAAAGAATGTCAAGTGTGTACCCTGGTAAAAGGTGTATAGTACAAATTAAGAGCATTTCTATTGACTCTCCACGGCTCTCAACATGGCGACACGGTGTGCCGACAGAGCTAACAGTGTTTACCTGAGGGGGAACCGGAGGGTCGGGGCTAAGCTCGTCGCAATCAGCTCACCATTATGCGAGCGTAAGCTAGCCAGGTGGGTTCCTGCGCTCATGCGCTAAAATGCACGTGGGCCTGGCCCAAATAAACAAAGCACGCAGAAATTCAGTTTAGGACTCAGACGGAGGAAGAATGACTTCATTCTCTGCTCAGGTAGACATTACCACACTAAATCAAATAGTTGTTTGCTGCTATATTGATGCTCTGAATGTCATATTTTGCTCCATTTGAATAAAAAATACAGAACAAACGTGTACATAATGGATGTAACGTGTGTCTATCTGCACTAACGGAGCTCCAAACGATAGCATGTCCAGCTAACTAGCTCGCCACACACAGTAGTAATCCTGGAAACGGACAAATTCAGCCATAAATGGTGTTAACGTTAGCTTAATTAGCGAGCTAAACTCCGCTAGCTACTTGTCATTTCACCCAACAACATCAACCGTTTACTGCTCGTAACATGAGGATTGCTTTCGTCAACCGCCGTCTGAATTTAAGGGCCCAGTTTGAAAATTGCTATAATTTTAAGTGTTATCACGTTTTTCAAATCGGCCATCGCCGTAAACTGCCTGCGCTGTTTAAGAACGTAAAGCTTGAGAAGTGAGGCAAAAGTGAGAGAACAGGACTCAGAAAACGCAGCACTTAAGCTCCTTTGAATTCATCGACTGAAAACAAAACATCAGACAGACAAAGTTAGCAACCAGCTGGTGAACACAGTGGAGCATTTAGCAGCTGGGGAAAAAGACATTTCCTTGAGGAGTTGGTGGAGACCAAGATGGAGCAAATAAGGAATGCAGCTCTTAATTGCACAGAGCTCATTGTATCGCAGTTTTTAGAGATGTCTACGTCTTTTCAATGTAGACTGTGTTTTACTCACAATATGTCTACTTTGACACAGCCAGAGATTATTTTGATTGCCGTCTTTGCATAAATGGACACTGGGCCTCCAACGTTTACACGCCCACCACCATCCGATGAATTTAATTAATTGCCTCTTGTTTTGGAAACACTGTCCACACTGTCAACACTGTCACAAGCTCCATAAACTATTGAATTAATAGAGGCAGAAATGATAACGTGAGTGTTTCTGTTTTGGTAGCTCAGCTCACACTGATCAGAGACTGGAGTAGACGGTTTCCCACCATGTTATTGCCTGACCGTGTGCACAGCAATAGAATTAATAAGTCTGCTCGACCGTGAAGAGCAGCAAGAACAGAGAGAGACGTCAGAGGATTTTTTTTGGAGGGGGGGTTGGAAGAGGAAAGTGGATTTGACAGCCACAGAGAAACAGAAGGGGGAGGGAGGGGGAGAAGGGAGGAGAGTGGTGTTACCTAACAACTGCTGATGGAAGTTTAGAGAGGATAACAGAAAGGTCTAGGAGGAGAGAAAAAAAGTAAAGCAGCATACAGTAAGAAATACGGAGTGGCCAAAGTGGGACAAAGAAAGAGATTTAATTGAAGAGAGAAGGGAAATTGGGATGTTTGGGCGGGGGAGAGCAAACAGCCCAGATGTGGGGATGGACAGATAAAAGGGACGGGAGAGAGGATGGTAATCCAAATCTGCTGCCAGGAGCAAAGGCAGACCATCATGTGAGAGTGAGAGAAAAGGAAGGGCACAGAAGGAGGTGGGGAAGAGATGAGTGAAGGAAATGTCATAGCTAGGATTCAGTCATCACACCTGAAAGCACAAGATGTGCTTGGCTTTAAATGAACTCTTTCTATATAAATATATATATATATATATATATATATATATATATATATATATATATATTTGGGTTGCAGAGAGAAACCAACAACTAAACAAAACTGTTAGCTTCAAGCTTGATGGAACAGCATTTTTCCGACTCTGCAGCTGTGTGTCGCGTTATAGCTTCTTTTTAGCTCATTGTTTTTGTTGGCTCGCTCTGCTGCCTCCAAGTGGCCAAAATAATCAGTTGATGCAGCTTTAAGTTTGGGTGAGATGCTTTGGCGAGGGAATTTATTGCAAACTCTTGTTCTCTGTAATCTGTCATACAAAACAAAAACTGTGGCAAAACACATGTTGATGATGAATGGCTTGATTGGTTTTTCGTATTGTAACATTGCTCTCTCCTTTTCTTTCTCCCCATCTTGTCCCGCCTCCCAGGTGGCCAGATGTGCCCAAGAAAAAGAGCAAGAACAGCCATTGTTCGGTGAAGAGCGTGTCAGGTAAGGAGTTATGATCTCCGCCTCCTCTTTGTGTTTCTGTCCCCTCCAGACGAGCCAGTGAACACCACGCTGATGGGCTCCCTGGGGCTTTCAATGTCGTCCAAGGTGTGATTACTGTGATAATCTTCTCCTCGTCGTTTTATTCTTCTGTTATTTTCCTTCAGAGGCTTTGTTGGACTCAAATTAGCTCACCTAGGATACCAAGACCCGAGCTTTATAGATTTGTCTGAGTAGAGCTGCAGACGGGGCCATTAAGGTACACGACCAAGTACAGAAGTACCAAATAGGGGAACAAAATAAATGGGAGTTCGTGTTTTTAACTTCATTCAGCACTTATTCTTCCCCTTCATTCATGACCAACAATTGTAAATCCTCAAAGGACCTATCAGTATTTCTTCACCCTGTAAAATACCGTACTAAACGAATGTACTGAACATTATGTGAGCAAACAAGGCTGTTTTACACCTTTCAGCATCAGAAACGATCAATACTTTGATTGATTTTTTTGTTGTTTAGTCAGTGGGTCGTTTTTCGACGGTTACAAAGAAATCACATGTTGTCGACGGGGAATTTCTTTTGTTACAATTTTTAATCACATATTGGGTCTTTAAGACTAAACGTAGTGTTTCCTCTGGTGCTTTTACTCGTAGTCCGGTTTTGTTTTGTTTTTCGATACATTTCTCAGCCAAACGTGAGAGCGCTCCAGCATGGCTGAAAGTCTGAACGGTAATCGACGCAGCAATCGGCATCAGGGCAACAGCACGTGTGATGCCAGCTGTACAGTTCGACTTGATTTTGCCCCCACAAAAAAGTTCTTGTCTTTAAAACCGTGCCTACAGTATATTTAGCAACGCTCTGGGAATTGTATTTAAGAATGCCCTAAAGAGCCATCTTAGAAATGCAAAGTGAAGAAAGGACATATTTATGAAGCAATTTACCCATTTCATGCAGTGATTAGTTTATATTAGGATGAGCAACTCCTGATGATCACATGTGTGCCCTGAGTAGGCACGAGGGTTTACCCTCAGCACATCAGCCCAGTTGTTCCTTCTCATTCAGTCATTTGTAGTATGCCTTCACTTAAAGTATTTATAGTCCTCTAATTATCTTCAGGAGCAATTAACGCGTACAATAAGCAACACATAGTGTCCAACTATTATAAACAAGGGGGAGATATATCTGAAACTAGACAATAGAATAACAGACAATTTGGTTATTTTTTACCTTTCTTCTTTGTTTGTGTTGTTTTAATTCAGTTCAACAAAAAGACAGATTGCAAAGAATGCAACAGCAGTCATCAGCACCCCTTCGTCTGAAGACTGTAAAACTTAAAAGGAAGCTGCATGTGGTCCGGCCGCCTCTGAGCCACCGAAGACCCCAACAGCCCCGAGATCAGATTGTATCAATATCTTGCATTGTCACGTTTGCATTTATGTGGACTTTTTACTTTATACATTTCACTGAGGCCCAACCTTTCACTTTATTCCACATCCTTTAAATGTCTAACTCTGCACTGTGGATCCACGTTCACTGTGGCCTCGGTAGTACGAGAAGAGGCTCTCAACACATCCCCTCCACTGGAGTGCTCTCAGCGCTTCTGCTTTCAGAAAGCCTCGAAGAATGCGTGTGTTTTGTGAGACACCTGTGATCGGGTGGCTTGGTCTTTGTGTATCAAGGTGTGTGTCGAGGGGGTACGGGGCGGTGCTTGGCATTTCAATGAATGCCTCTCAAGTGGCAGTCGATTTGAGCAGAAAGCTCTATCTGAGCAACGCCGCCGGAGCTTAGATGACAGAGATGCATAATGTGAGTAAAAAGGCTTCAACCTTTCGCCTCTCTGGAAGTATAAAGCACCGAATGAAAAGTCAAGATGAAAAGCATTTTTCATAACATTCTGGGAGTGCGTCCGTCGACCTCGGCAGCTGGCGTGATGTCTCGTCTGTGTTCCTGAAAAGACTCTCGTGTACGTTCTCTCCTGGATCACAGCGTCTTGGGGGCCCCTCTGTGCAGGAGCTTCATTGAGTCCAGTGATAACACTCAGCCTCCTTCTCCCTCTCCTCCTCCACTCCATCTCCCCTCATCGCTCTCCTCCTCTTCCTTTTCCCTTCCTTTTCATCTCCACCCTGACTTCCTCCTCCTCCTCCTCCTCTCCTATAGCTCTTAGTGTCTCTGTTCCAGGGTACATCCCCAGCTACCTGGAGAAGGATGAGCCGTGCGTGGTGTGCGGGGACAAGGCGACCGGCTACCACTATCGCTGCATCACCTGCGAGGGTTGCAAGGTACAGTGCTGCATCTCTTTGACTCAGATGAGACAGGAACTGCCTGTTCACCAGACCGCTCCCCCTGGCAATCCGTGATGTCACCAATCGGTTTGTGTGCTACGTTTTTTTTTTGCCTCGAGTTTGGCATTTTGCAGCCAACCAAATCCTGAACAAGACGTAGAGGCAATTCAAGTGTTCCAATAAACGTTCATGAACTGAACGCACTGTATAAAGGGTTAAAGTTCACGGCCATGACAAAATTAGATCGTGAACGCCTATAGTCAGCTGACTCTGAGGAAAAGCGGAGAGCAAGCTGATTTAAAGTGCCCTTCTTGTTGGAACTTTGCTACGTTTCATGTATTGTTGCATCTTAACTTAATTTTGTTGGTTGAATTAATCAATTAAGGGCTCTAACAACAGGTTTTTGTGTTCACTAAAATTGAATTTCTTGGTTTGAACCAACATATCTTCGTCTTCCCTGTCTGTGACACTCGGCCTCAGGTCTATTATTATTTAAATTAAGATAAATCCTGATTTTGTTGGGGAAGGTTTTCAGCCAAGGATGAATACAGCCTTGAAATAGTTTTTGGAAAATAACCCTTTATCTCAACAGATTTCAAGTCTTTGGAAGCTAATTTAACTGCAATACTTTTTGCAATACAAAAATATATTTTGCTCTCTAACGCGATGTTAAGAGGGCTAAAGTTTGAATACCTTAAAAGCCTTAAAAAAATAGAATACCAAATAAGGAATACAGAACTTTAGTGATTCATTTAATGTCATTTTTGCTGTTTATCATCCAGAATTTAAGGCCTAAAGCAAATTAAACTGTATTTTCCAGTTTCTTTATTTATTAATTCATACTTATTACACTGTACAGTTCTGACTTGACTGGAGGCCTCTTGATTGCAGTAGTTGGTGTCCGCTGGGCCGAGCTCTATTATCCAGTTAATGGCATCCAGCAGAGCAGACGGTACGCAGTCTCTAAAAATGGCTTCTCTGTACTCGCACAGGAAATGAGGCGCACTGAAATCCTGCTGCGCTGTTAAAAGAAAGAAATTAACTTCAGGGGATTCACAAACCCATGAGAGTCTTAATGTATTCAGGATGCGGATTATTGCCTTGTAGGTTTTCACATAAAAGGAATTTGCACTGGTGCATTACAGAAACATGGTCAGATAAACTTAAGTTTAAAATAAAAGCAAGTATTAGACAAATTATATCTGAATCCAAATGAAAGAGTGCAGTTCTTAGAGGTCGTTGGTTGGTGTGCAAAATTGTTCACGGAATGTGGAAAGGTTCACAGGACGAGGAATATAACTAGAAGTCCGGAAGACGTTGATGTGACGCGTAGTGTCAGGGCTCAGCACTTCCTTTGAAAAGTGGTTTCCAGGCTGGTTCTTGATCAGTTGAATCAATTTGCACGTTCGTTGGTGATGTCGACAGGTTCGTCAAACTTTAAACCCTTCAGTCAAACAACCTGATTTGCTTCGTCATTGTCTCTAAAACAAATGTTTGTGTGTACGCAAGTAGCAAAGGCCAAGAATTGGTTGTCAATGTCCAGTCGTTCTGAGTGACGGGCAGTCTCCCACCTGGAGACGGCTCGTCCCCACCAGAGGTGAGTCCGTTGAGGCTGTCGGCCACTAACTTCAGGAGCGTGACGGACTGCCGACTGGAGGTGCAACTGTTGGTCTACGGGGAGAAGAGCAGAGGGGAATCGGTGCTGAGAGTCAGAGACGTGTTTGCTCAGCTTCACCTGCAGGTGGAGTCGGGAGAGCTCGTCCTTGGATGATGTATTGAAGGCAGGGCTGACGTCCACGAGCAGGATCCTGACAGGTTCCTGAGGAGTCCGGCTGCTGTTGGATGAATTAGAGGGCGATGTTGACTGAACAGTCTACAGACCTGTTGGCTCCTTAGGCTAACTGCAGGGGGTCCAGGAGTGGGTCGTGAGGTTTTAGGTGGGAAAAGGCAGGGTACTCAAAATACTTCTTAGCCACAGAGGTCAGGGCGACTGGTCCTATGGTCCTTGTTTTTGTCTTGTCCTTGTCGGGGATAATGGTGGAGGTCTTGAATCAGGCCGGTAGATATCGACACAACTATTAATTCTTGTGATTCAGTTTTGTTTTGTATGGTTTCAGAAGGATTTTAGAAAATAGCAGCGCCTCCCTACCTGATACTTCTCTGCTTGAATGCACTTCTTTGTAAAGCGGTCCCAGTGTGTGATTCTAATCAAACTGCTCCCCGTCTGTCTTTTTAAAAAAGCGGTCACTCGGACACGATCAGTCACAGCACCGCTTCATTACTTTTTATTCTCGGCAATCAGATTCCTGCCATGCAGTCATCAGCCTGCCATGTGATGTGAGCCATTGATTGCACTTGTTTAAGCCGATTAAAAGGCAAGAACATTTAATTGGAGGATTACATTTTGAAGGTATAAGGTTACTTATTACCCTCAATCTCTGAATGCTCTTCCTCTCTTATTTCTTTTGCTCTTTTTTATTAATTTAATTCTTCCTTTATTTGACAGTTCTTCCCTTTTGTCTTTTCTTCTTCTTTCTCCATTTCCTTTGCTGTCTTCAGGGTTTTTTCCGCCGGACCATCCAGAAGAACCTCCATCCAGCTTACTCCTGTAAATATGAAGCCTGCTGCATCATCGATAAGATCACACGCAACCAGTGCCAGCTGTGCCGCTTTAACAAGTGCATCGCTGTGGGCATGGCCATGGACTGTGAGTTATTATTAGATTTCATATTCTTATTACTAGTATTTCTAAAGAGATCCATGGGGTTAAGATGACCTCTGTCACTACGCAACACTATTTAATACATGTCAGGGGCACAGGTGTAATTTGTTTCATCTAAAACTGTGAACATGGTCAAGAGTACCTGCTAAACGTTAGCATGTTAGCATTTCATTATCATTTCGAGCATGTTAGCAAGTTGAAATTAGCATTTAGCTCAAAGCGCCGCTGTGCCTAAGCAGAGCATCGTAGAGCCACGAGCGTTAGTCTTATTCCTAGTTTTAGATCTGTACAATCTCGGTAACAGAAATTGTATTGTAATTGTATTATATTTTTAAGTTAATTTGGCTATTTGCTAACAGTTCGACTAAATACAGACAGCTTTTGTTTTATGTTGTTTATAGTCTGGTTCAGAGGAGATCGATTACAGACGTTAACAATTATCGATAAAAGAAACAATAACGTCTGAGCTCATCAATACTGTGGTCTTTAGGGACTGTTCAAAATCATGTGTTCTGGAATGAGATACCTGGTTCTGGAGATATCGGCCGTAGAGTTGTCGAGATGTAGAGGTTCATACATTCAAAAAAACTCTGTCTCTCTGTTTGTCACATGGGAACTATTTTAACCGTAGTCCGGAACCCTTCCCTAATCACATTTGTGTGCCTCGTTGAGGGGGAGCGGAATAACAGAGAACACTTGCACATAATCTAATTTCATGTTGGTGGGGATATTAATTTAGCGGTACAGCTGCTCTCGTGGATAAAGGAAATGGAAGTTCCACTCCTCCGGATAATTTGATGAATGACGCTGCACTTCAATCATGTCGCCTAAATTTCACAGCGGCTGGAATTGTAATTTGTTGCAGTGGAGGGCCGCTAATAAGTAGTGAACAGAGAAATAACTTTGGACAATGTACAACATTTAGTATTACAGAACAAAAAGATTGGTTCCTTACATTTATATTGTTTCATATAGTAATAATAATAACAGCTCTCTGAGTCCTTATATGTGATTTTAGCTTTCAGTGTTACATCTGATATTTTATTCTGACTTCCTGCCAGAATTCCGCTGGATGTTTTAAAGGTTCTGAGAGAGTTGAATATCTAATATAATTGATTTTGTATTGATTCTGTGTCGGGACCAAATGTGCTGTCAGTCACACGTGTATTCTGTGTTCCTGTTTCACTGCATTAACTCACCTTAATGTCTCCCGTCCTGCCGATCAGTGGTGCTGGATGATTCAAAGCGTGTGGCCAAGCGGCGTCTGATTGAGGAGAACCGACAGAAAAGGAAGAGGGAGGAGATGGTGCGGATGGTGCAGACACGGCCGGAGCCGGACAGCGCAGAGTGGGAGCTCATCCGAATGGCAACGGAGGCCCATCGGCACACCAACGCCCAGGGCTCCAGCTGGAAACAGAAGCGCAAGTTCCTGGTAAGAATCCGGTTCTGAGCAGACGGAGATGAACGGAAATGTTTCACAAACGAGTCCTTGCGAGATTTGCAAGGACGAGATTGCGATTGCGCGGTGACGCAATCGCAATCGGCTACTTAATATTTAGAAATGTTTAAGATCATAGAGGCCTGTAGCCCCTGTGTTCTTCTAGCAGCAAAAAAAGAGCAACAACAAGTATTTAAAAAAGCCTGCCCCCAAAAAAGATAAATATCAGTTTCCATCCTTCCATCCATTATCTGAACCGCTTATCCTGTTTAGGGTCGCGCGGCGCTGGAGCCAATCCCAGCTGTCATTGGGTGAAGGCAGGGTACACCCTGGACAAGTCGCCAGTCTATCCAGGGCTATCCGTTTAAGAATACTATATGTTTTTTTATATTTTCCCCTCTTTATCTTGCCGCCACACAGTCCTTTGAAGTCGTTATCTACCTTCTCTTCAAAGCAACCAGACCCCATTGACAAAAACAGAGGTTTTACCATCGTAGAACACAGGAACTGCTTTTCTAATGTTAGTTTGTTCGTGTCATTGTTCAGTGAACCCGAACTAACACTCTAAAACACCAAAGTCACACAATGACACGAACAAACGAACGCAGTAAACCAGCAACTCCTGTGAGCCGCGAGGTAAAACTTCTGTTTTTGTCAAAGGAGTCTGGTAAATATACGGCGTGTGATGAGAGCAACATAATCAACACAATCCCACAATTTGAGTCGAAGAAAATCACACTCAGTTTCAAAGTAATAACAGAGATGATGCACAATACTACTAGAGTTGTGTTTAGTGTGATCTGTTCGTCTATCGAGAGTTAACCTCCGAAGTCCCCTTGGAAAGCATACAAAAGTTATGTCTGCACATCCACGGATACTTTGCTATAAGCTAATTCTGCACACACACCATTCTGTTTAATGGTGTCAATCTGCCCCATAGTACACAAGTGAAGGCTTAAATTTGATCCGCAGCCAGGTAATTAAAACATCATAATATTTGTACGTGTACTAGAAACTAAAGCATCGGGATAGAAACCTAAGCAGCAGACTCAGCACCTGACCCGCTTTTGAACTCTCGCGGAATGGCCTCTACGAGAAACCATAACGAGAAAAACAAACCTGCACCCACAAAAGAAAAGAGTGATGTCATATCGTCATGAATGGCCATTTAAATCAGGCTGCTCTAGGATTACAGCATGTAGGCCTCCATCACGCTCGCTGAATCCTTCATTCTGATTTGTATTAACGGCTTGCAGCAACCACACAGTAGCTCATTCTTTCTTTTATTACTCCGGAAAAAGTCCCACCCACAGTTTGTTGAAAGTTGTCTCCGCTTCAAAAGTCCAGCTCAAGCACATGACAGGGAGTTTGTGTGGCGTCCAATGTGAGCCGGTCGCACGTGAGGCACGAGTCTCCGCCACAGACCCCTTGGGGCAAAGGTCAGATGGCAGTTACCGGGCGACCGTTCCATGAAGGCATAGACAAGTTAACAGTTGACACAGGTTTTGAAGGTCGGCTGGGCCAATCAGAGCGCAGCGACTGTCTATTGTTACAGCAGCTTTACGGCTTCAGAGAGAAAGAAGGACTTTATGAATCCTTCCTCAAACTGTTACTATAGACCCTTTTATAGCCAACGTCATCAGAAATATGTTGGTAACGTACGTTTTTTCCACAGACGGGTGTGGAGTGTGGGGGGGGGTTCAGAGTTATTAAACTTTAAAGATTGAATTCAAACTGTTTAACAGCATCAAAATGTCTCATTTTGGCGTGTTTGGTCGTCACAATCAACAAGCAACGGGTGTTGCAGCCTGAAGCTGCTTCCTGTCTGTCACAGCTCTCACGTTCCAGACGGGACCTGCATTCATTGTCGTGTGTTTGCTTCCAGTCGGACGACATCGGCCAGGGTCCCATCGTGTCCACGTCCGACGGAGATAAGGTGGACCTGGAAGCCTTCAGCGAGTTCACCAAGATCATGACCCCGGCCATCACGCGCGTCATCGACTTTGCCAAGAAATTGCCCATGTTCTCTGAGGTAGGTTCAGGGACACTATGTTTGAGCGTTAAAATCTTTCACTCAAAAAAAGTCCTTTAACTCATTTGGACTGTAGTAAGAGCCCATAACATCTAGAGAGGTTGGAGGGTGGCGGTTTATTTTAGTTTTTTTTTTTTAAGCTTTTCCAAATCTAACAGCACATGAGGGAAAGTTACAGGAATGGATTAAACTGTATATTTATCTGCTTTTCTTGTAAGCTGCTGGCGTTGGAATGTCCGGCCAACTAGCTCACTGCAGCAACGTGACTTTGTGTTCCTTCCAGGCCAGGGAGCACATCGCTAACTACCTCCTCTGGGGCTACATGTTCAGTTTGTTTTCAAGCAAAAGCCTTGTTATTTAATAGCAAATCCACTGCGTAGTCTTCCCCGACCAGGTGAAGAGGGTCCCAGGGTGTCACTAAATCATCTAACTCCACACTGCAACCCAAGAACAATGTTGTTTCTGCATGACTGGCCAGGGACGGGCACCTTTACCCTCCACCTTTTTAGCACAAAATCATGAATATAGCCATCACAAGCATATAAATGAGCCTCCTGTAGGGTTCTCATTTAAAGCGCGTCTGTATCAAAGGCAGATAAAGACCATAAAACATTATATGGTGATTTTTGAAGGAACATTATTGCAAAAAAAGGCCTCTCCAATAAATGATAGACAGTAGTGCTCTAAGTAGGAAAAGCTGGTAGTTTGCCCGCCCCTCTCTCTCTCGCCCTCTCTCTTTTTTCTCTCTCTGGATGATGTGATGACTCACCGCTCACTGATATTGCTCTGCTCTCACAGGAAGTGTGTGTGTGTGTGTGTGTGTGTGTGTGTGTGTGTGTGTGTGTGTGTGTGTGTGTGTGTCCTTACTGAGTGCAGCCGTCATGTATATTGCAGGGGCTTCCCGGTTACATAAAGTGTGTCTGGGGATTTGTTATGAATAGAAGATAACCCTTTTTCCTCTGCAAGGAAGCGAGATAATTAATGTTGAGGGGTAGGAACAGCTATTATCCCACAAGGTAGATTTCTCTTCACTTGTTATTGCCTTTCACTGACGGCTAATTAATGGTACGTTTGCATTTTTCCCCCAATTAGCACAGGAGTCCATGAGTGGAGAAAAAAAACAAAGTACAGTAGTCGATGTTATCACATTGCGTTGTGTACTGCTTTTAATTTTCAGCTTGCATTCACAAGTATTCCTATAATAATTGTATTCCTATAATAATTGTATTAAACATACATGTAAACATACATGGCAATAAATGGTTCTGATTCTGATTCTGATTACCTTTTTTTACATGTTTTGTCCACTTGGGGGTTAACTCAGCAGGCTGTAAACATGACATCAAATGTACAAAATTCAAAAGTTGCAGCATTAATATAGCAGCAAACAACTACTTGCTCTGGAAAGATATAGTGGAATAATGGGGCTGTAATGTGGGCGGTGAAACACAAACGATAAGATGAAATATTATGGTGAGTGCAGCTTGCATTAATCCTTTTGGCCACTTGGGGTCAGCAGAAACCCAATGTATACACAGCGTGGACATATCATCACCTTAAAGGTTGTTATGGGGCGACCCAATTGCCGAGTGGTCTACTCCCCGCGTTTCCTGTCACTCTCCGCATCTTTAACAATAGCAAAGTAATTTGAGCAAATAACAATACAATGCTAGTAAAGTTACTTTAATAATGAATAACTAATAATTATTTTAATAACTTTACTAGTTAATTTATTCATTTAAAAAGATGGTTCTGTACTAATCTGGAAAACCTCCAAGGTTAGGTTGAATCTAAAGTTCTATCATTAGCCATAAAGTGCTTTACATCTTTGTTCAGTATTTTGTCAAATTAAATGAGAGCCATTTTAAAATAATGGCCGCGTCTTTAGATTGAAACGCCGTCCTTGTCCTCCCATGTGATGACCTTGTGTGTGTTGCCGTTCCCAGCTGCCTTGTGAAGACCAGATCATCCTGCTGAAAGGCTGCTGCATGGAGATCATGTCGCTGCGCGCCGCCGTCCGCTACGACCCGGAGAGCGAGACGCTGACGCTAAACGGCGAGATGGCCGTGAAACGCGAGCAGCTGAAGAACGGCGGGCTGGGCGTGGTGTCGGACGCCATCTTTGATTTGGGCAAGAGCCTGGCTCAGTTTAACCTGGACGACTCGGAGGTGGCTCTGATGCAGACCGTGCTGCTCATGAGCTCAGGTGAGGGATGAATAATGACGTTGAATGTTACTGACATTCAGTTCTCACCTCGCTTGGGTCGGCGTTGTCCTCGAGCTTGGAATAAAAGATTCTGGCAAATACAGAAGAAAGGATTTTCAAGCTGAAATACAATTGACATCACAAAATTGACCAAAATCAGAAAAAAACTTAGCAGATTACTCCTGTAAGAATTACCAGGGATTAGACTCACTTTCAGTCTAATCAGATCCTGGGGGATCCCGTGCTATTGCTGCGGCTCAGGATCAGCGTCGCTGGACCAAATGGATCAGAGCAAACTGGCCAGCTGCTGTCTCGTATTTAGGTCTGGCTTGAGTCAACTACATAATCAATCGGGTGTTTGGATCTGGTCGTATCCCTTTCGGATCAGGTCCCCTTTTACATTTGGCATTAAGTAACACCATCCAGGCCTTTCTTTTGAGGAACAGCTAAATAAAATTGTATATGTTTACATTCACTCTTTTATTGCAAATCATTGTCAGCCAACTTTTCAAAAATGTCAAACTCAAATAGTTATTCAGGGCAAATTGAAAATACGTAAAGCTTGAGCTGGCAACCTTGGGGGAATTCAAGTCAACACTAGATTACGAAAATGATCCAACCAACCCCAAGCCGGTGTGGCTAACTCTCCCTACGACGTAAACAACCAACATAGCTATTGTCAGCACCCACAAGCTGTCAGGGTACCCGGTTCAGACTGAACCGGGCGGGCTTATTGCAGTCATAGATACCAGATTGTTTTTGTCAGAGCATTTGATTTATTCATTGCTGTCAGGATGTAAAGAGGATTTCAACAAATACAAGAGAAAATGTTTCTATAGTACACACCAGCTTTAACTGAAAATAAACCAGTTTTTTTGTATTTTTCTTACAGATAAGAATAAAACAAGATTTTTTTTTATTAGAAAGTTATTTTCTGCTCTAAGAGGATGTTTGAAATGTTGCAGAAACGTAACAAATATGTTTTCTCTCTCTGTCTCTCTCGCTGTCTCTCTCTCTCTCTCTCTCTCTCTCTCTCTCTCTCTCTCTCTCTCTCTCTCTCTCTCTCTCTCTCTCTCTCTCTCTCTCTCTCTCTCTCTCTCTCTCTCCAGACCGCTCGGGGCTGACCAGCGTGGAGAAGATCGAGCAGTGCCAAGAGGCCTACCTGCTGGCGTTCGAGCACTACATCAACTCCCGTAAGCACAACATTCCCCACTTCTGGCCCAAGCTGCTGATGAAGGTGACGGACCTGCGCATGATCGGAGCGTGCCACGCCAGCCGCTTCCTCCACATGAAGGTGGAGTGTCCCAACGAACTCTTTCCCCCGCTCTTCCTGGAGGTCTTCGAGGACCAGGACGTGTGACCCGAAGAGCGCCGGGGAAAAGAACTGCAGCGCACCCCCCTCCCACCGCAAAAGAACCCTGGACACGTTGAAGGAAATAAATCTTTTTGTGGGGAGGGGGCGGGTGGCTGTGGCGGAAGTGGAGAAGGAAAGAAACTGGAATTTTTTCCTTCTCAGTGCCCTGTAAACCTTTTTTTTTATTTTTCTTCAAACATCCACTTATGGCACCAGCAAACACACATCATCGACTTCACCGGAGAGAAACACACAGTTTAGGTTCCAAACACACTGCCATGATGCGGACATATGCAAACACTAGGCTCACCGGTTAACTCCTCCCTCACCTGACCGGACCAACAGCTGGACAACACTAACGCAACCTCTACTCAGAACCTCTACTACAAACAATTTACAACCTCTACCTTTTTTATTTTATTTTTTATTTAAAAAAGATCTCTGGCACCATCAGCTCCTCAGATGACCCCCCAGCCATCTTCCATGCGTCCTCTGTCCGCCTGTGTATCCCTCCCCTCTGTCTACCTCCCACCCCACCTACTGACCTCTCCGTCTCACGTACACATAGACGCATGATATGATATATGTGTATGTATGTATGTATGTATATATACGTGCGAGGAGCACACCCCCAACACTGTTACCTCATCTGTCGTAAAAAATGTATTTCCACATTATTGTGTGGGTAGTGGTCGTCTCAAGAGACGGCACGCAGTTACCCATATACCTCTCTGCTAGTGTTAGAAGTTACATTGGGAACACTTTGTAGTTTGAATGAAGCCTTTATCTGCAGTGAATATTACATATACATATATTACACATATATATGACATGAGACATTCTGATG
Source organism: Cottus gobio (assembly GCA_023566465.1). Classification (NCBI taxonomy): domain Eukaryota; kingdom Metazoa; phylum Chordata; class Actinopteri; order Perciformes; family Cottidae; genus Cottus; species Cottus gobio. Next base: position 17,697,733 of record CM042232.1, on the reverse strand, counting down.
CATTACAGCAGCTGCTGTGTGCATTTCTACGTCTTATAGACTAGAAATCATTGCATTGTTATGATACATAATGAGCATTTTCAAAATAAAATGTATTGTCGCTATAGGCTACATAGGAAGTGTTTCCACTACTTTTATTGTACAGTGTCACAAAATATATTTAAGTTTCAAACTTAAGTTGTTCAGAGAACATTTTAAAACCACAAGACATGACATGTTACTCATAACACTCAAATAGTTGTGTTTCAATGTGTTACCTCAGTAGTTTTTGCCGCTCATCTCCCCCTTCCTAAATAACCGGACCGGCTGCCCCACAGCTCGTCTCTACGTGTGCCCTGTTAACCACACCGTGGCCCCGCCTCCTCACCTCACCTCCCGCCGTCTTGTGATGGGTTCAGCGCCGCCGCGTGGTGGTGGAGGTGGTGGTGTCACCTGCACCCGTTTCACATCCCGCCTGAAGCCTACAGATTCTACCTCACCTCTCATCTCAGTGCAGCTGCCCCGCCGTCTGCGGCGCACGTGCACGCGCACAAGGACGAGCACCGGGTGCTCTGCCGACACAGCAGGTCTTTTTAAAACGGGCCGCGGATCAACATTTGACAGCTGAAATGGCAGACTTTGCCTTTTTTTTTTTTTTTTTTTTTTTTTAACCACACACACCACGAGGGACCGTCTTTGGATTCTGTTTTTTATTTGGGAAACTGAAATGACAAAACGAGGACGGGGGTGAATTTGTGCCGATTGAACTTAAAGGAAACTGTCAGGGGACAACGACAGCTGGAAGCTGGGACTCCAGTGGAAGCCATTTTGGCCCTGTTTGGGTCGGGCCAACAGACTACTGTGGGTGGTGACTGGGAGATGAATAAGCAGCAAGTGAGTCAGCAGTATCCGCCCGTGGATATGGCCGGGCCCCGCCGAGGGGGGGAGCGGGACCCCTTGTTCTCGTGCGCACGGCACGTCCCCAGATCCTTCCCTCGCCGCGGCAGCGGAAATGGACACCCGGCCATCCGGAAGACGTTCTCAAGCGACGGCCCTATCCCCGGAAAACGTAACAACAATAGGAATCAAGCACTGCTGAAATAAGCTCCACCAACCATATCCCAAATTGCCATCCACGACGAATAACTATCAGGTTTTTTTCTGTTGCACTAAAACCACAATGTCTGTATCCCTTAGTAGCCCCCAACCCCTTCCTCGACCCCCCACATGTTTTTCCTACCTAATCTCTTTTATATCTTTCTCACACTTGAAAACACTCGCGGTCCGTTATCTCACGTCTGGATTACCTGTTGAAGCCAACAAGGACTGCGAATTCAGTGTTACTAATCTACATTGCAGGGTATTCAAATAGAACCGTAAGCAGGGATACACACACACAAGCAGCACACACACACACACACACACACACACACACACACACACACACACAGCAATAGGATGATCATGAGCAGTACAGTTCCACAGCAGCCGCCTCCAGGCCGGCTGTGTCCGTACCGCACGTTGCTCACTATCACTGTGAATGAAAGCCACACTGCGACCGGCTCGTGGCCCAAGACAGGGAACCGCTGGCTAGAACTCTGACCCGTCAATGTGCCTCACAGAGGTCGGTAATACAAATACACAGAAGCATATATTTATAGATAGATGGATATATATATATATATATATATATATATGTATAAATGTTACAGTTATTGTATGTGGCATTAGAGCTACCGGCGTCGGCTCAAATCCGGTCATGAACCCGTCCTACCGGTCGCCTGGCGGAACTCAGTCGACCCGAACGCATTGATGTCGGAATAATTTGCAGTTGACGTCATATAGCGTTGCGGCGTTTGTTTGCCTTGTGCTAACCCCGCCCCTTCTTCTGCATACCTCTGAACCATCTCACACAGCACAAGAAGTACCGTACGCGGGATCAGGTTCTGGTCCACAGAGCTCTGGGAATTGAGATTTGAGCTGGTAGCACAGCTACTCTCTCTCTCTGTCTCTCTCTCTCTCTGTCTGTCTGTCTCTCTATCTCTGTCTCTCTCTCTCTCTCTCTCTGTCTGTCTGTCTGTCTCTCTCTCTCTCTCTCTGTCTCTCTCTCTCTGTCTGTCTGTCTCTCTCTCTCTCTGTCTCTCTCTCTCCGTCTGTCTCTCTGTCTGTCTCTCTCTCTCTGTCTGTCTCTCTCTCTGTCTGTCTCTCTCTCTTTCTGTCTCTCTCTCCGTCTATCTCTCTCAGCCAAATGATCACTGGAGAAATCCTCCTCCCAGTCCTTTTTACATAAAGAACACCAGCACCACAGAGCACACTGCCTTCCACCACGATCAGTTGCATCAGCATAGCAGAGAGACGGCCCAGTGGTCCGTCCCCATCCTCCATCCAGTCACCGCCGTGAAGCCATTTCACCTCAGACGGCGGGCGAATCCAGTTGGCGCTTTCGATCGGACTCGCGTCGCTTCTAGCCGACCAACTTAAATTTGGGCTCGGGGACAGTGCATTCATTCGCTGTCGACACGAACCCTGTTGCACCTGAGACGCTCATCTCTGTCTCTACTTTTATGGCGTCATCGAAGCTTCTGAAAGTTTTTTTGGGTGGATTTGCATCTGCGGGTTTGAACCTCGCTGGCGGTTACGCGACGGAAATGCCAACACAACGCTGTTCTACGAGAGCAGCTCTACATGTCCATGTTCCACTTTCCACAGCCGAGCTGCGAAACACTAACCCCAAAGTCTCCTGTCTTTTCCGAACAGTGACCCAGCTCTAACTGTTGGGGTCTTACGTTTTCGTTTACAACAAACGAGCTAAAATGTGAACTTGATGCTAAGCTCTGCTGCTGCAGCGTAGCACAAAAAAAACACTCTGAAAGCAGTTTAACTCTCATGCCACCGCTTTTCAAACTACTTTTACCTACCCAGGGAAAACGCATCTGTAAGTTAGCATCACCCTGTTTCCCCCTCACATCTTTTCCACATCCGTCCACCTTCCATTCTAGTTCCCGTTTTTAGTTTTTTACAACCCAGTCCCGTCCCTCTATTTATTTCACTCTGCCCTCTTAGTGTGAACCTCCGTCTTCCCTTCCCACACACACACACACTATCACTGAAAACCTTCCCCAACTCATACGAGCACTCTTTCGGTGGAGATAGTTGACAATCCCTGCAGGAAAATAAGTCCACATGTGGAATGTAAAATACTGAAAACTGTACGATTAAAGACACGGTGTGGGGTTCCACGCCCATGTTGTTTTTCGATGTTGTCGATGTTGCTTTCGTTGTGCACCAAGTGTTCGTTGTCCTGCTTATAAAGGGTGGACGAGGTCAGAACCTCCACCGTGCGACACACGGCTACTGATGAAGTCCTTCTTCTTTACTACAGTATGTTCATAAGAGACTTGCGGCGTGAGGCCTGAAGCAAAGGATCTAAAGCAAGAGATGAAGTGATTTTGTTTTGGATAGCGAGGAAAAGAAGAAAAATGATTATTCTTTAATGCCGTTATTAATTTGCATCTGATTTTCTTGGTAAATGAATGTCTGTCTATGTGTGTCGATGCTTTACTGTGATGAAATGGCTGTATATGCACTTTTTGGACCATCGTTGGTGCAGTGGTAGCTGTAGTGCTCAGATGTCACCACAAGGGGGCCAGGGTTCAAATCACCTTCAGTTCAGCTGAAATTGTCTGCATTGATCCTTTAAAGCAGCCTGTGATTCCATTCATGTCATCAGATTTTGCATTTCAACTTCTCAGTCGCCTTATACTGGTGTTATAATGTTTGATGAATTGTTGATATGTATTCATAATGGCACCGTGAAATTAATTTCAAGGAACTGGCCCATTTGTGTCCTGGTGCTCATTTAGGTGACTCGCGTTATTCAAAGTATAAACTTTTATGGACACAAATCTGCATACAAGTAGAGATAAAAGAATGATTAACACAGGGACAAAGGGTTATAACTGGGAAATGTATTTGTCTTTTCACTGGGTCTTTAAATCTAGCTTTTATAAGCTATTAGAGGAGCAACAGCTAACTAGCTAACGGCTGACTAGCTAACAGCTAACTAGCTGCTGGGAGACCATGGCAACTTGCACGTAAAAAGAACAAATTATACTGGCTATCCTGTGGTGTTTAATGTAAGTTAAGACTCCGGACGCCTTTGATTGGCTGTAACTGAATTAAGACACTGGGTTTTGTAGTATTCACTCCCATATTCAAGCTATTAGCATTTCCACAAATCTTGACAAAGGGGTTTTAGGTCCAATGCTAACGCTAGTCACCTGTATGACAAGTCAACACATTGCTTAGCGCCATAGTGGGTCAATGGGCCAAAGAGCTCCAACCAATGGGTCGTTTCCACTCGAGAACCTCACAGTTTCATTAATTATTTTATACAATGAGTACATTTGATGTTCATGGGGACTGTACCAAAATGATTGGCGTCTTGAGGGGAGTCGAACATTGTTTCACTTTTTTTAAAGCAATACCCTCCACAGTGGGAATTGCTGTAAAATAACAGTAAATAATATAACCGTATTGGCACAACTAAATTCATCGTTATTAAAAGATGCGTACAAACAGTTTAGGATGCTGTACCATAATCTTATAATTGTTATAAATTATAAACTGAAGAACCCTCCCCTGCTCACAAGACCCTCCCTACTATTTTCTGTACAGTCCCTAACGGCTCATCATGGATGCTTTACAGTATTGTTTTTACTTCCAGTACTATTCATATTTTACTATTTTGGTGAAAATGTTTTGTGTATTTATTGTAAACGAAGGTTTCGCAAAATCCATTCTCCAATTAGTTGAACTGAGAGTGAATGAACCTGAATCCTGCTTTCCACAGTTGCTTGGGCTGTATCACTTTGCTCATCGTACTCCTGATCTGGGTCAATAAGTTAAAAAAAATACAAAAAGAAATCCACATCCGGATCTTAGCCTTTAGATTTCTCAAAATCTGACCTTAGACCAGGGCTCATCTTGCGATGTATAAATCTGCCGTATATTAATATCAATGTCGTGATGAGAATATTACATTTAATGAGGAAAACAAACCAGCCTCAAGTTACAAAAAGGAAAATGTAAAGAAACGAAAAAAAAAAAAATACAAACCAAAAAACAACAACAATATATACAACTATTCATACCTCATTGTACTGCTTTGTGCCAGAGTGAAGGAGGGTGATCAGTCTCAAGCAAAGAAAATCACCGGTGGTTGACAAAATACGGAACAGGGCCCAACAGGGGTCTCAAGAACATTAATACGTGGCCCCAAATTTTTGTTTTGCATAAAAGTTTTTTTTTATGTAAGATAAATTTGCCGGCTTGCTAGTTTTAGTCGGGACAATAGAGCTCAGAAGCCTCCGCTCGTCCCTGAAAGGAACGCTACACTGAAATAAGAAAACACTCCAAATGTGTTACAGAGAGGACTTGAGAGGTGGACTTACTAAAACTGCTTACAGGATCTGTTCAGGTTGTAGATTTAAAAGAAATAAGAAGTTTGAGAACTGCAGCACTTACTTTATGTCTATAAGGAATCGATAGCATGAAAATACGAAGCCATGCCTTCGCGTGTTTAGCCACAGCTGGCGGATATTTATTCCATCTCTACGTGTGTTCTGCCCTGACAAACCAAGAGAGGACCGATGCTTCATCCGGACAAGAGTTGGGGTGCAATGAGTTGTTTGGCCAAATTAAATGTTTAAAAAATCCAAATGACAGTTTTTTTGTTTGTTTTCTAACGTCATTGTCCAATGGCAAAGAAAAAAACGGAATACTGTGCTCCCGCCCCCCAAATAAAATGCTTCGAAGAGAGACGCCGTCCTCTTCAAGCCTTCAAAATCTCAAGTGCAAATATGCAATGACACACTTCTGTCGGTGTGCTTTCAATACGGGCCGGTAAATTGTGCCATCAACAGGAAACAATGAAAATGTCCTCTCTTGTTTTCGCCCTGTGCTCCCTGCAGCTCCCTCCATAGTGACTTTATGCAGTAGCACGCTGATCAGCGTATCTTAGCAGACATCATGCGAGGCTCCGCGCGAAGGCAGCCGGCTATTTCCCGGTTAGCGAAGCAGCCATATTGTGTTTTTCTTTTCTTTTTTATTGGCACAGCACAGTGTTGAATGTAAAGCTGAATGAGGTCGACGCACCCCCAGACGAGAGTTTGATGGTGTATTTTGTAATGCTGGTCGCGGGTTTGTAACGGGCATGGTCGTTGTTTGTCTTGTTTCATTTTCAACATTATAAAATGATTTGATATCAGTCTGCCTTCTTTGTCTTTGTTCTGCTGCGAGAGACGATCTGTCTTTTAGGGGGTGTTTTGATTCATGTGGGGTGGGGGGGGGGGTAGCACTGTGATATACAACACAAGTGTAGTGTCCCGTTTTGGGTGCTGTAGCTCAAAAACAAGAAAGAAACCAAACATGTAGTCATGGCACATTCATTTGAACGAACCTTATAATCTATTATTTATCATTATTAATCTGCATTAACAGGAAGCTGCTGCTCCAAAGACGGCAGGCCACATGCAGCCTTCTTAGTTTTGAACTCTGCATTCACATTTCCATTGACTGACTTGATGAGATTGATGGCGTTAAATTGTGTGGACTGATCTTTAGCTTTCCTATCATGGTTTATTTTGTTAAGGGGGTTACTATTTTCGTTCAGTTTGTCACTTCTGGTTGTAATGAAACCAAGATGGTGACCAAATGACTCCTTCAAAATAAAGGCTCGACTACGTCCACTTGCTATATACAGTCCGTGGCTACACCCCTTTAACGTGTTGAAGTGCTGCTCTAAAAGCCTCCAGACATCTAGGATGCTGGAACCCGGCTGCTGGGATTTGCTCCCTGACCACTTCTACTGCTACTGAATTATTAAGATTCATGGAAGCCAGTCAAAGCCAAATTAGTCTAGTGCTGTTGTGGAGCTGATGATGTAACAATGAGCAGCTTTGCCCTCCACCAATCCAAAGTCGCTCGCGGGCCACTCCCCCCCCCCCCCCCCCTTCCCAAAAAACACCATGAGGGCACAGCTGGTGGTGCGGCCCACTACACAGTGTGAGGTCGAGGTAGAGGCAGAGAGTTTTACACTGACACAGATTGACAGACCGGGACATCCATTACAGATTTTTCCCCTCAACAAAAAGGAGAAGTGCTCCCAGCGAGGCTCTAAAAATACGATCTAGAAATGCGTTTTGATGATATCACTTTCATCGTTTTGCAAAGAAAAACACGCTTGGTCTGCTTCACATTCTGCTGATTGAAGTGCACATGGTTTAAATATGTAACGTGTCTTATCGTCCGATAGCCTATTTTTCTGCAGTTGGAATTTTGTTTCGCTAAATAATGTTTTTATTGTTGTTGTTTTAACCTTCAGGTTCCTCCTTCAAGAAATAGTTTTACATTCTGGAAAATGTATTTATTCCTTTCGGGCCAACAGTTAGCTGAAAAGTTTGATACCTCTCATATGCCTGTATGGTAATCATGAAGCTAAGTTAGCTTAGCATAAAGATGACAATTTTCATTTTCAATATTTTTAATATTTAATATTTGTCTCCACACATTTACAGTCTGCAATTCAGTTGGGTTTTGGAATTATTTCTTTTATTCTGGTTTTTAATGGTCAGGCGCCTGACATAACGGTGAACACAAGCCTAATAGATTTAAAGGTTTTGTTCTATGATATCACATGTCAGTAAATACCCCGCGCTGAAGTTAGTTTAAAGCCTAACAATTACTTTGTACCTCTGCCAACTGCATTCATGCTTCAAAAATCATAAATCATAAAAGTAGTCTTTATGCGTGAAGATTATCTTGCTCAACAAAACATGGAAGCATCATAAACGTTTCTGTAATAATACAAATGGAAATAATCCCACTGGCTGTTTGTCGAGGGAAGCGGTGCGGCGCTAACCTCCGGGTTGGCAGACGAAGATCCGTCAGACCTGCAGCGTTCTACTGAAGGCATACGATGTTTGCTGAGAGACACAATATGGAGACACAATACTCCATGTTTGTTTTGACTGCACGAGTGCATCACATGAACACAACTGTCATGAACATCAACCTGGTACATTTGGAGCAAAGAATAAGAAAAATCGTTCCATCAGTTGGAAACAAATTGTTTCAAATTCAGAGGACCTACAATGGTGCAGTCATACTTCATTACACACATCCACCTGAAACACTCACTACCACACACACACACACACACACACACACGCGCGCTTTGCAAACACATGGCTGCCCCACCCCCATGGATTAATTCATGCAGACGGGTGTTATGTAAGAGTTACCCTGCTCCCCTAACAGAACATAACCTTGCATCACCTCCATGCGTCAGATCAGGACAGAGATGAGGAGATAAAGAGAGAGAGACGCACAGACAGAGAAAGAGAGAGATAGAGGGAGAGGGAGAGAGAGAGAGGGAGAGAAAACATGCATGAAAACAGAGGGCAAAAGACGAGTAGGGGAGAAATCTAAGGAGAGGGAGAGAGGCCCAACCATGGAGCTCAAACTCCAAAACCTGTGGAATGCAGAGACACACACACACACACACACACACACACACACACACACACACACACACACACACACACACACACACACACACACACTTTAAAAGGCCATTGTCAGGATGGCAGGGCTTTAGAGGGAAGCTAAACGAACAGGGAGGGCGTAAAACTACAAGTGCTGTGGTTGTTTTGTTTGGATGGCGAACCGTCGGCATGTTGAGGATGAAGAGACGCTCATTTGATTGTATTGTAAATCAGAAGACGGCGGTTTGCAGGCGTTAGCATGGGCTGACACGGGAACTCCAACACAGCGGATCAGGCAGTTTTATCTTTGTTGTCAGGCCGGGCTCAGGTTGAACCCTTTTGTAAAACATGAACTAATAAATACAGAGAATGAATGCCAATTATGTTAGTTTGACAGATTTTCTAGCGTCAAATATCGTCAAATTGATGACATTTTTACCAGCTCTGACCGGGCTGGCTGTAGGGACCAGTAGTGAGTGGCATGTGTTGTTCCTGTCTCTGCGTAGCGTAAGTGAGCTTATACATTATTTGGTAACGGGGTATAGGACCCGATCCAGCATTTCAGGTTTATTTTGGATATTGTTACCGGTGTGATGAATCCTATTTGTATTTAAAAACAAACCTAGAAATGGTTTCATCTTTCAAACTTCACCCCCCAGTTTGTAACGCAGGCTTTGCATTTAGAGATACTCATCTCCTTGCGGATGGACTGTCCCTTTAAATCTAACGTGTAGTCCAACGATAAAAAAAACATTGTAATAGAGAAACTACCCAGGTTGCATCACTCTCAAACAGTATGCAATGCAAAACACATTCGTGCTGAACAGCAGTTGTGGTTGCTGGTGTTTTTACAGTATTGTGGAGCTGGTGGAACTTTGTATTGATCCGCCTGCTCTCAGCACGACTGCAGTCATACTGCTCCCACTAGAGGACAAAGGGCCGACTGACCAGGAATCTATCACCTCCTGCAGTACTGAGTGTTACATCTTCAGTTACTGAAGTGCTATCCCACGTATATGGTGAATGTCACCCCCGCAATCAATAATAGTCTGTTCAAAGAAACTGTTTGTCATGTTCAGTTTATTACTGAATGTTTGAAAAGATAGCGACAACAATCACCGGCGTCTTTAGATAAAGTGCACTTCATAAAAAGCTGTCTCGTAATCCGCGAGACTCAATGGAAGCCTAACGGCATCACCAATTACATCACATCCTACTCTGTAATGCACATGATGATTCACAAGTTAGCAGGCTGAGTAATGCACATTGTAACTAACAAAGCACACACAATATTGCACACTGAAATAGATATATGTATAGATACATGGCTGTGCAACCACATTTTGGCTCACACTTATATTACAAAGCATGCCGCTGATCGATATAAGACAGAACACACTCTGACACGTAAACGCGCTAATGTGCAGAAAGGTGTTGACTGAGAAGTTACCCAAATATGTGTAGGGTTCTGACCGACGTGTCTCACTTTCTGGCAGTGTCGAAGTTACAATCGGAGGCTTTCCTTGTTCCACTCAATTGACCATTTGGCGTTCATCTTTACGTCGTCGAGGAGAATGCTTGATGGAAGACTGTGAGACTTGTCATCTTCCACAGTCTAATGAAGGAATTGTTTTTTTGGGAAATACACTTGTGCGCTTTCTTGCAGAGAGTGAGTTGAAAAGATTGACACCGCTACCGTGGCTGTACAGTTAAATGTGAAGGTACAGCGTAGCTTAGCTTAGTTTATCTTAGCACAAAGGCCAACAAGTGAGAAATAGCTAGCCCGGCTCTTTAACCAGCTCCTGGGAAGTTCACCAATAAACACGTTGTATTTTGTTTGTTGTATTTCATGCACGGTGCAATGACAATACGTGTTTTTTCGGGGGTTATGAAAGTTATTGTTACTGTGTCCGTCCCCAAAACTGTTCTGGACATTTTTCTTTTGGGTTGTATTAAACAAAGGTTCGGTCTTCTTTGACAGAGCCAAGCTAGCTGTTCCCAGTCTTTGTGCTAAGCTAAGCTAACTGGCTGCTGGTGTTAGCTTCATATTTACAACACAGAAATGGGCGTGGCTTCAATAGTCTTACCGCACTCTTGGCAAGGAAAGTGAGTTATAATTGAAGATATAATAAAAAATTAAAAAATCCCAAATGCCACACTATTCCTGCTGTGTTTATGACTTGAGACAGTTTGTTGTTGTAAAACTCATTTTGGCCACAGAAGGCTGAAGTTCACCACGAGCCCATGATCTAAATAGAACTGATAGCGTTCATGTTTTCTTCCAGGTGAGTTTTACTTTCTCCATGCACTCTAAACACAGGGACAAAATATTGTGTGCAAGTAATGTAAATTAAAATGAGTATTAAAGCTATTAAAACTTTTTTTTCTCACCTGTTTCACATACATAGACTTACTGTTTCGGCTGTTATTAAGTCATAAACACAGAAAACAATTTAGATTAGACTTAGAAAATGGATCACCAGAATTGCAGGGCCTCCATCCAACCATCTTCATCTTACTATTTAAATATAATTATCTTGCATTATGAAATAAGTAGTATGAAATAATTCCTATAAAGCACCAACAGAGACAAACTTCTGAGGCAGACTGACACATACAGGTCAAAGATTTTGCAGTTTTCTCAAACATACCAGGCATATTAAACAAAAGATTAATGTAACATCATCCTCTGGTACCGTGAAATACATTTAAAAATAAAAAATCACAGTGTCCACTTGAAATATGGGAGCGGCTGGGACTGAGAGATTTGGCAGTGATCACAGGAGTGAGGACAAGACAAAAGGCACAAAGGAAAGGAAATGAGGTGGAGCGAGAAGGCTGGATGAGAAAAGGCGGTTACAGTATCACATCAGTTACACCTTCTGTTTTATGTTTGTTTTTTTTAAATGCGTATTTATACTTTGACGTTGATCTCTGTAATAGTGAGCAGCAGGAAAACACACCAAACTATACAGGACATGAAATGAAAGAAATAAAGAATCTGGTCACTTAGACCTGAACTAAGATAGATCTAATATTCAGGATGTAAACACACTGAGCATATGCAGTGCACCTGGATTTACACATTACATCATATGATCAGCACACAGCTTCACCAGTGTTAATATTGTATGTTTGTTTCGAAGGTTTGTGTGTATTATTGTGTACTATACATACATATTCAGTACCGTCAGCCTTCGTGTAAGAGAGAATGTCTTTCATGTTGCGCTTTATCTTCCCCTCTCAGATCTGCGGCTCGTTGAAGCTGTAGAACGAGTGATAAAAGAGATGTGCCATTACGCATGCGTCTGCTCCCTCTTACGGACAGTCTCATCGGCTTCATTTGTTCCGTTTGTTCTTGCCCTCCGCGGCCAGCCTCTGGTTCAGCCGACAGAGCTGCCGAAGGAAGCCATCGTTGGGTCCGATCTCTCGTTTGTGCCGCACCGTGGCCAGAGCGGGGTGGACGTCCATGTTCTGGCGAAGCATCAGGTAGGCTATGACCAAGGTGGGCGAGCGGCTGTAGCCTTCCCTGCAATGGACGTACACTTTCCCTGGAGAGGACGAGAAGACCAAGGTCACAACATCGTGTCTGAAATGCTACTATTATGAGCTGGTTTTTTTTCAGGGGTGGTGGAAAAAACCATAAACACAACATAGCCGTATCACCGAGTTGGTATTGCTAACGTGTTAGCAAACCATTGCCCACACTGACAGCAGACACCGAGGAACATTAGCTTTTATTGAGAAACAAAGTTGAGTTGATTTTGTGTTGCAAGCGCAAGTTTAAGTGCAATAGTGACTCTCCTGTCAGATAAGCTTTGATTTCAACTCCAGCTCTTTAGCTGCTAACTTTGTGCTTCTGTTTATGCTAGGCAGGTAGTACCGCTTTGCAGCTTTGCTAATTAAAAAAAGCAACTATTTATCACCCCTTGAAGTGATGGCTAATGCATATGTAGACACTATTTACACATCATATATTTACATTGATTTGGCATCGTGTTTATGGCCAATGTAAAAGGTAAGCAGCATAGTCTCTCTCTTTTTGCTCTGTTTTAGTCTCCACCAACTCTGTATTTGAGTCTTTAGCGGCTAAATGCTCCACTATGTTCATCGGTGCTAAGCTAATGCTGTCTGTCTGCTGTCTGGTGCTGGGCAGATCGTGTAAAGATCACAAGAGAATTTCCCTTTGAAAATAGAAACGAGATCAATAAGCGCGGATGGCTATAAAACAATCAGCTACAACAGGCCTGAACGTGTTGTAAAGCTAAGGCGGAGCAGCAGATTTAAGCGATAATTATCTGTGGGTTAGTCATCTGATTAGTTGTTGGTTTAAAAATATTGCTAAGTGTAGCTTTATTAATGACCTTTAATAACAGCCTCATCTGGACTGTGGGTATGATGAAATCTCCAAACCAAGACATGCATTCCTGTTTGTTTTTTCCCATTCAGTTGATCTCGGCTCTGCAATCCTCTGACCTTTTCCATTTTTGTACGCCAGCGCCTTCTCGATGAAGTCTGCTGCCTCTTCAAAGTACACGCTGATGTCGAAGTGGTCGGTGTCGCTGGCTGGCACGCCGTGGTAGACGATGCCTGTGCCGGCGTAGAACTCAGCGTTGGTGTTGACGTGCATGAAGGAGTTCCCCTCCGCGGCGTTCAGGATGTGGGTGATGCCCTGACGCTTCAGACGCATCGCGTTCATCGCCACGAACCTGCATCCGATCGGGAAGCAGAACAAATACACCCCACAGAGTTTATTTCGCACATTCTAATAACGCTAAGTAAAATATCAAGCATAAGACAATGTCTCTTTTGTGTAGCAGTTTATACTCCAACGGAGATGGTTAGATAAAAGTGAAATGTGCGACACATAAGCTACAATAACTTCCTCTTCATCAAGACAGCTCACACAATTTGCATGTCAAAGTTCACAAAATTTAAACACACATTTAACATTTACGGAAATTAATTTGGCCTCCTTTAGCAGATATTGTTGCAATTCCATTGGCATTAACAGATTTGGACCTTTAGACCTTTCCCGTTTGGTAAACTACAAACGTAAGTCCAATATTCACTCTTTTAGCTCTGTTTTGGTCTCCACTAACTCCTGAGAGAAATATCTGACTTTGTTTGAAAAATGTGCCAACTTCAAGACAAGACAAGACAAGAAACCCTGTTATTTTATATTCTTTTGGGGTTATTTGTGCAGGTTTACCGGCGGTAAAAGCTGTGCAATCCGTTTTTTTTATTCGCTCTTCAGATTCTGGAGATTTGGGTCCTCTTCCCTGTTACATACGTACCTTGAACTGATGATTGGTGCAGAGCCCTTTTAATGAAGTAAATAGAAACGCCTTTTATTATCAGTGTATTTCTTCACATGAATCATTATGTCCTCTAAATATAAATACAAATCGACCTAATAGCTACCGCTACACATAATGAAACTCAATAATAAGCATCTCAGGTCTTTACTGAAAATGATCGAGCCTGAAGCTGTGCTCATGAGTCATGAGGCGTGCTTGAAACAAACCACTGTCATTACTCCCTCAGTTTACCTGTGTACATGGAGCGCTTGATTTGATCCACCAGAGCAGGCACAAATTAAATATAATAAATTGAAGAAGCAGACGTCGTGATTTTGATTGTGACACGTGTTCAGCTGCGTCGTCCAAACTGCAGCTCCTCATGAAACTGTGTCACGGCTAAGTTTATAAACAAATCTCACTTTTCAGACTGTCCACACATCGAAAAAATAGATTATCTTCAACTAATGTGATCCTTTATCATGGAACTCATTATGATGAAATGTTTTTTAATCATACATTTTCATAATAATAGCAATTTATTGAAATGTATTTTCAAAATCCCCTTTTTTTTTACATTAAGCCTTATGTTTCATGTCAATTTCCTTCCTTCCTTTTCCACACTTCTAAGGTAGCTACTGTCAACCAGAGCAACTACAATGTTATATTAACCAGCTGCTCTAAATAAACAACATTTTATCTAGTACCTAGCTGGCCTTGGAATTCAATCTTTAATTTTTTTCCTCATCCTTTCTCTCTTTATTTCATACAATCGAGAAATTTGCTGCTTATCACTGTGAACCTTTGGGATTGCTCTCCCACTTGGCACCTACTTCCTTTTAGATCTAGAGAGCTAAAAATAGCGTCTACGCACACTGAATCCAACGTCACGCCACCCAAAAAAAAAAAGTCTGCCAGGCTTCCAGACATAAAAAATACATCAAAACCGGAGAGCAGCAGCTCTGAGAGAATACTGTGTGGGTACATCCTGCTCTCTTCGCTATCAGCCTCACAGAGCTGTTGATGTATTTGTGGGGACACTTGCTCCAATATCACTGACTCAAGTGTTTCTGCTCCGTCCATTATGACTCCTTTAGGAAGGCAGGCGGAACAAAGGAGGCACCACAGAGCTTTTTCTCTCCTGAAATATACTGTGATGGGGGAAAACCCTGTTTCTTGTTTAAAGCTTTTAGATCTGACCTTTTATAATTTGGAACAGGCATTTGCATGTGTGCCTTAACTATACAGTACTCCTCCGAGGCTCGACATACTGTCCGGTTTAAAGACGGTGCAGGCAAAGCAGTAGCACTGGGGCCCCTGGGAGAGAGCAGGCCCTCTAACAATGCACTGTATTGGGCGGAGAAGAGGCCCCTGCTCATCAAGGTTTGTCATTATGGTGCCTTTTGCTATCTAAACCCTTAAAAACATAAATCCATCAATCATCAATCCCCCAACATCAACATCAACACCATCCGGGAAAAGAAAAGCCCAGCAGAGTTCCAACTCTGTTCCAACTCCTCCCCTCTGGGGGCGCTACAGAGCACTGTACGCCAAGACCACCACACACACCAGGCCTTTTACAGAAAAAAAGTCAGTGAGCCGTACAGGAACAATGGTTCAACGAAAACAATACCTACATGAAACTGGTCTGGATTATCTTGAATAATCAGTTTATGATTTCTGGAAAGAGACATTGCTGTTGAGTTTTTAAAGGCATCGTGTCTCATTACACTGGAGAGAAGGCAGACATCTCTATGCCACATATCGCCCAAACACGAGGTTACTCACGGCAACACAATCGACATGATGCACATCACTGAGGAACAATGTTTTAGTTTTTAGATGTTGGGGGGTGAACTGCCCCTTTAACTTCAGCCGAGACACAGAGCAGTCAGACATAGTAATTACAGATATGGAATTGCAGAGCACTCAGATCAACAGGGCACCAACAGGTTAATAAGCACACCAGCTATTTTGGGATAATCCTCCATCCCTGCCAGCTCTGCCTTTGTCTGTCTCTGCTCTATTTCTCCTCCTCCATCTCTCTACACTGCCTCCATGATCTGATGTCAGACAGTCAGACTGGAAAAATAAAGTGTATAACCTAAACATATTTACATATAGACCTGTGTTAAAATGACTCCCCAGAAAACGCAGACAGTAATTATGAAACAGCAGTGAGTTCCTCATGGCCAGACTGGGAATCATGAAGATTACCTCTAGATGGTTCTAGAGCCCATGTGCTCTTATGGGTAGTCTTGCAAACAGACAGTGCTCCACTTAATATAAACATTTAAATTTAAATTAAAATGTTAAAAACAATAAAAAATGTTTAATAATATATATATATATATATATTATGAATCCATTTTTTTCATCTATTGTGGTATAATATATCAATAACCATTTCGGGCACATAGTTTTGCTGCAGCTATAGTATCGTTGCATTAATAGACTTTAAGAGGATAATTAGTGGTTATTAAAAAGGCAAAGGCGTCTCCATTGACTGTTCATGCTGCGTGACCTGAATAGTCGAGCGACATGTCGGGCATTGAAACAACGACTCACGCGTTGCCCACGTAGATCCGCGGGTAGACCTCGTGGAAGTGTTTGGTCGGCCGGCTGTACAAGCCGCTGTCGTCCGTCAACAGATCGTTGAGTTGCTGGAGCGTCACCTCGAAGCTCGGCATGTTGTCGAGTCGCTCCGGAGACGCCGTGTCCGCCGGGCGGCTGTGCTTGTTCTTCATGGCGGGAGACTCGGGGGGGTGACCGGGGCGAACAGGTGTCGGTGGCCCGGTGGAGTGGCGGCGGCTCGGCTCCCCGTGCGCCTCCAGCGCGTCTCAACACTGGGGAGCGACTCACGACTCAGTGCTGGAGGAGAGACGAGGCAGGGCCGGTCCGGGCTTTTGGGAGGGAAGGGGGCGGCTCAGGGGTTCCCATCCAAGGGGTCCCGTGACAATGAAAGACATGAGAAAGAAAACAATTTATAGACATATAAACAAAACAAAAAAAAGGAATTGACAATTCTGTCTAATATCAGGAAACCTCCATGCAGCAGCCCAACAGGTTGTCATACAGCATATGTGCTACATAAATAAACTAATGTAAGCAATGTATTAAGTAATTAAATATGTATTTCATTAATTTTATGGTGTCCGACAAGAGCAAACTTCCTTTGTGTTGACTGGATATGTAGTGTATTTCTTTTTAGCATTTATTTTTGGGGTTTGTGTGTTTTTGACCTGTTAATGCATTTAGTTAGAAGTTGTTTTCTCCCATTTGTAACACGTGTCTCAGTGTTTCCCCTACCGTTATAATAGGGGGCGCCCCGCCCCCCTGTAATTTTCTCTATAGCGTCAGATCACAACAGAAGTAATTTAAGGTTCCCTTTCCTATAAACAGGTCAACACCTTGTTCTTTTATTAAACTAAATAAATGTTCTTATGTTATTGATCGTATCTACCCGACAGCATGTCATTTCTGTCTCTACATGGTCGTTTACAACTCTACTTTTTTCTCGGTAACGCGCACGGCGGAGTTCCGCCCCGATGCGATGCACGCAGACACGTGCGCGCACACAGGTGCGCAGAGAGCACTCCCATCAGCCGGCAGAGAGCGTCGAATAATGTCGCGTGGAAAGAAAATATGTCGCGTGGAAAGAAAACAGATATATCTGCGTTTTTTTAAACACTCCCAAGGTAGTGAAGATGGGACAAGTAGCTCTCCTGCTCCGAGTGCAAGTGCAGAAACAAGCCAAAGTGCTGCTGCCCCCCCCCCCCCCCCCCATATCGAGAGGCGCTGGAAATGTTCTTTGAAAAGCCAAGACAAATCCACCGCAGTGATAAAAACTGCACACTTTGTGGTGTTAATTAAAATAAATTAACACCATGTTTCCTTTTAAGTTTTTGTGCTTGGGTCGGTTGATTGGTCCCCCCCCCCCCCCGAAGCTGTAAACCTAGGGGAAACACTGCACTGTCACCTCATTTAAGATGCTTATAGTTATGCTTATAGTTATGGCTGTATCAGGCCGGCCCTGGTCCAGCCCCTAGATATGCTGCCATAGGCCTAGACTGCTGGGGGACATCTTAGGATACAATGAGCTCTCCTCTCCTCTTCTTCTTCTCTCCTCTTCTCTCTCTACTTCTGGGTGAATTAATGTCTCTTTAATGCACATTACTAACTCTACTTCTTCCCGGGAGACTCTATGCTTCCTCACCTCAAGCTTCCATGGATCGTGGCTGTCTGGAGCCGGCCCTGCTCCCTGCCATGGCGGCCCTGCTGATGCCTCTCCTTTCTACCTCCTTCTGCTGACATGGATCATGCTTATCTGGATCGTGGTCCATGCCTACTCAATACATGAATTATTATTATTATTATTAATGTCATATTCATTAAATGTGCTGTAGCTCTGTTAAGTTGTTCATTCTGTACACATGACATCTTTTGCTTCTGTCCATCCTTTGAAAGGGTTTTTACTACATAGTTTATCCTGATCCAATGTGAGGTCCAGGGACAGAGATGTCGTATGTGTACAAATTGTAAAGCCCGCAGAGGCAAATTTGTATTTGGGATTTTGGGCTATACAAAATAAATTGAGTTTCAGTACTCTTGCAATGTATTGTTGATTTAACTCATTGAATTAACTTCCGTCAGGAAACAGCTAGCCGTGGATTCTGCCCAAATATAAAATACAGCACAAAATATTATATAATAATTGTTTAAGATATTAATTATTAGCAGGCTGTATAGACAGTAACAAGTAACCTGTCTCCTGGACCACAACAGGATGTATCACAGTCTTTCAAAGTGGCTGTAATTAAACCTCTTCTTAAGAAGCCAACTCTCAGTCCAGAGGTCTTGGCTAACTACAGACCTATCTCTAACCTGCCCTTCCTGTCTAAGATCCTTGAGAAAGTTGGCTGTATAGACAGTAACAAGAAGAATTTACTAAACACAAACATATGATGCTTTTTCTTGTTTCCTCTTTTTTGAGATATAACACAAATGTTGAAGTACATGCAGTTTACGACTGTACAACAATACAAACGATAACGATTTCTTAACTAAATAACATTAAGCGTTGAAGTAGAAGAAAACAAATACACACGATCTCCATACGTTGCGTTAACTGTGGGCGGCGCAACCGGCCTAGGGGTCTGTTTACTGACAGGAATCATGCATTTTTAGGCTAATTTAAAGCCAACACAAGCTGATATAATGACGACAGCGTCACATAACGAGATGTTTCATTTCATTCTTCCGTGAACAACATCGGCTGTACATGCGTTTCTACAAGGATGGTATTCATGCTCCCAAACACGATGTAAACACACAGACAAACAGCAGGCTTCGTCGCGGATCCACATGAACACAAAGTTATCAATAGCCTACCTGCTAAATCCAGGCTCCGGCGTGCTTTCGTCTTTTTGTCCCCTCTGTTGTTATTACTTGTAGTTTCCGCTCACAGCATCTTTCAGTATATTAACTGTTGAACAGGTGGGACGGAAAGAAAGTCAAAACTTTGAATGATGCACCTGCTGCCTCCTCGGTCTCCTGTCATCAACGACACGTTAGCATTAAGCTAGCAAAACAACACTGTAACTCCCGGTTCTCATCACCAGAGTAAAATAGTCTTATAACATAACAGGTTAAGATTACAAGTCACAATTTACCGTTACAATATTAATAAAAACAGCCCGCGGCTCGCGCTTTAAGCTGCAACAAAGATAACGTTGAACACATGTAAACATAGCATGCTTACATAATTATTATAATTATTATATCCTTTTTTTATATCCTTTATATATCCTTATGTTAAAATATATATTATTTGGAATTTTAAAAATATATTTATATATTTTTTATTATATATATATTAATATTTGTTTAATTAATCAACAATTTAAAAAAAAAAAGGTATTTTTTTAAATTGTCTTATTACCCCCTGGCAATTGCAGGTATATTAGCTACAATCACACGGTCTGGGTGCCAATTTAAGCAATTTAAGTGGGAGGAAACCTAGTAACTGCCAACTAGTAAACCCACCTAGCACGGGGAGCCATCTCCACACCGCTACTGAGGACGTCCCGCTCCGAGATCAGCCGGATCACTCCGTCGGCAGGGACGCGTGTCCGGGGTTTCGAACCCGGACCTCATGGGTGACAGGTGAGGGCGTTAACCCTCTACACCACCGTGCTAGCCACTAATATAATGTGTGGATCTTATATTTATCTTTGATGTTTGATGTTTGATTAGATGAAAATTAAAAGACACGTGGAGCTTTCAAATTTGCATTTTTCACAATAAAATAATGAAAATACAGAAGCAGACAAATAAAATGTCACTTTTATTAACAGTTTTTGTCAGAAGTCGAGAATATAATGATCTGCATTTTTCACAATAAAATAATGAAAATACAGAAGCATTTACAGCAAAGGGCTTAGTGTAATAACAAGCATGCCCATAGGAAATATTGATATTGAACAGTTCAGGCACGTGCACAGACATTTTGCTGGGCAGGTGCTCAAACCAAAAAAAGGGCACCCATCGCCAAAATTATTTATGAAATTAAAAATAATAATAATAAATAAATAAATAAAAAACACAGTAGGATATTTTCAACTTATATATTTATTGTTGTTAACAAACTAACTCAACTTATCAAATTGAATAAATAAATGAATATTATGTAAGTCACTCTTGATTATTATGCACTGCATAATAATCAAGAGTGACTTACATAATCTCTATAAAGCTGACAACACAGTACACACACATTTTTACTGTTTTCTGACTAGACAGCTAGCTAGATTAGACAGCTAGCTTACATTTTCCTTATGAATAAAGATGATTGGCTACATACTACATACCGATCAACATACTTTCGAAATTGTCTAAACGGCATTTATACAACAACACAAAGAATATGCCTGCCTGTATATCTCTCCCTCTCTCTCTTCATTAAACATGACTAACGTCAGTAAACAGCTGGACAAGGCTTTGAAATCACGGATTTTGTGAGTTTTTTGTTTGTTTATTTTTTTAGGAAACGTCGGACCAGTTGTGACGTAATGTTTTCAGCGGCGCTAATGTTGTGGTTAATTTATCACCAAACAACGTCGGGGGATTGCACAAACACCGTCATTACCTGTTAGTCTGATGCTGCGGGTCAGAGGAGAAGTGCTGCACCCGTTTGGCCTGGCGCTCACTGCATGAGCACTAAGTGGAGGAGGGGGGCGGGGCTTGTGAGCGCCGCGGAGCATGTCGGGGCGAAATTCTCACAAGAACTCAAATAAATGCCCCGTCAGATATCAAAACACATTTGGGGGGAATTGATGACAGAGAGAGTAATTTTTATTCTTAAATACTGATGAATGAAGAAAAAATTGGGCTCCAGTAGAAGGGGCACTTTTCTCATTCAGGGCAAAAGGGCAGGTGCTTGAGCACCACTAGGGGTCTATCTGTGCACGTGCCTGGAACAGTTTAACAGTTGTGGTTTGTGTGACCTGCTGGAAGCAGTGTTGATTGTAATGTGTGACACCAGGAAGGAAGGAGCTGTTTGTAAAGCCTGCCCTAAAAATGCTGTTGATGTGTAAAATGAGCTTATTGTGGTCCATAAAACATGTATTTAACCAGGCCAGCCCCACATCAGTGACGTCCGCATTCGCATCATTTCTAGTTTAGTGAAAGTGGAGTTGGATTCTCTGGCGCCGCCCGGCTCTCCATCACCTCCTGCAGGTTCTCCAGCAGACTGCGGTTCTCTCCTCTGAGCGCCTTCACCTGCTGAGTGTCGCACAGAATCTCCTCCGCCGACAACATGGCTCCAGTTCTGAGGTTCCTCCTCTCACAGCAACTGACCTGGGAACAGCACAAAGAGGATGTACAAGTCAATAGTAGAGGAAGATAGTATGGTGGCGGTTGAAGTAATGGTAGTAAAAGAAGCAGTAGCAGAAAACTTGGTATCTGCAGAAATAGATCAAATAGATTAGTGACAGCAATAGTAGTAGAAGGAATACAATAGTGAAAGTGGCCTTGGTAGCAGTAGCAGTAATAGTGTCAGTACTTGTGTTGTTATAAGTAGTGGTATATTCAACAGCTGTAGTTATATATTAAGAACAAGAACAATCCCATGTTTCTCTTCAGCACTGTGGCCAGGCTGACAGAGAGTCACAGCTCTGTTGAGCTGTGTATTCCTACAGACCTCAGTAGTAATTACTTCATGAACTTCTTCAATGATAAGATTCTGGCTATTAGAGGCAGGATTGGTGATCTCCTGCCCTCGACCACTGACTGTTCATCCTCAGGTGGAGTGGCCTTGGAGGCGGCTGTGGGCCCTGATGTGTGTTTGGATGGCTTTTTTCCAATAAGCCTTGACCAATTGTCTTCAACAGTTTCTGCTTCTAAATCTTCTACCCGTCTCATGGACCCAAACAGGTTATGTGCCACAGTCTTTCAAAGTGGTTGTAATTAAACCTCTTCTTAAGAAGCCAACTCTCAGTCCAGAGGTGTTGGCCAACTACAGACCTATCTCTAACCTGCCCTTCCTGTCTAAGATTCTGGAGAAAGTAGTTGCAAATCAGTTGTGTGACTTTTTACATAGCAATAGTTTATTTGAGGACTTTCAGTCCAGATTTAGAAAGCATCATAGCACGGAGACAGCACTGGTGACAATTACGAATGACCTTCTAGTTGCATCAGATAGGGGACTTGTAACTGTTCTGGTCCTGTTAGTCCTGATAGAGTGCTGCGTTCGACACCATTGACCATGACATTATATTACAGAGACTAGAACAGGTGATTGGTATTAAAGATACCGCACTAAGCTGGTTTAAGTCGTATTTATTATTTATTAGATCGATCTCAGTTTGTATATGTAAACGATGAAGCCTCGATGAACACCGGCTTCGTCATGGTGTTCCACAAGGTTCTGTGTTTGGACCAATTTTATTCTTCCTTTAGGCAATAATATCAGAAAACACTCGATAAGCTTTCGTTGTTATGCCGATGATACCCAGCTATATATATATCGATCAAGCCCGATAAAACCAACCAGGCTAAATTTGGCTTAACTTCAAGCGTTTCTTAAAGACATAAAAACCTGAATGACGTGCAACTTCCTGATGTTGAACTCAGACAAGACTGAAGTTATTTTACTTTAATTTGACTATTTTACTTCCTAGAGTCTAAAAACATAGGCCAGAGCCTTCAGTTATCAAGCTCCTCTTATATGGAACCAGCTTCCACTTTCAGTGCGGGGGGCAGTCTGTTTTTGTTGTTTGGGATTTCTGTATATGTGTTTTTATTTATTTTTTCTGAAGTGGCAGCACATTTCTCCTAACATAAATATCTTGGGCCCCTGTGGCCCAGTGGCCCTTATTGGCCAGTTGAGGAAGTCAGTACGCAAGTGAACACAAATTCCCCTGCGGTGGTGTGATATGACACACAGACGTATCCGTGGGAATATGAAAACGCTAGAGTTTGAGTGAAAGATTTGCACCTCTCCTGGAGCTTCATAAACTTACAGAGACGAGAGGAAACAGGAGAGAGAGTGAAAGGAAAAGAACCATTGTTTCTGATGAGACACAATCAGTGCATGCGTTAGCTGTCTGCTAACGTCTGGAGCCTACAGCTGGTAAATTGGCTGTTTGAGGCGAATAAACACAAACAGAAGAAAACAAATTGTGTTGTGCAATGACTCTTTAAGTATTCACCATTGTTGCCAGCTAATTCTCCTTCAAGATGTCTGGATCTCTTTCGACAGTATTCCGCTGGTTGTGTCAAACTGTATTGTGGGCTGAAATGTCTCATCACTACACTGTCCATATATTATTACTGAGCACATAATGTGCAGATAATGTAAATGTCGCCATGTTTTTAAACTAAGAAAAAGTTACTAAAAGCATAAAAATGGAATGAACAAATCTGCTTGTGTCACCATTGGCCTGTCTTCAAGGCACCCACTTTGACATTTGTATCAACTTATCAACCAAGCAAATATTAGATTATGGTGGAATTGGTTATCATGCTCTGACTTCTCTACACAGATACAAAACACCTGTAAGGTATTAGTTTTGAACGAGTGTACTTGTGTGCTTTAACACACGATCAATGCTTATGGGTCATTGATACAACATTGCATTTCCCCAGAGTTGATGGGCTCACAAGAGACAGACAAAGAATTTTACTGTGCAAGAGAGGATTTATTTATTGATGAACAGAAATATTTCAACTGATTAGCGTTGCATCCAAGAGGCCTTCAAGAAAGTGGAATGAAATCTAAAGTGCAAATGCTGCAGTCAGGCACAAGTTAGGGAGAAGAAACTCCACTCCATCGAAGCCTCCCAGTGTGAAGGATGACGGAGAGTTGGCTGGTGGAGCGATTTCTAGTAGAAGTAAAAAAGCTTTGGAAGAAGGACACGACCAGGAGGAGTAACAGGGGAGATGGCACACCGGTTTACCACAGTACTTGAGCAGGATATGGTCAGCTCCTAATGCCAGACCAGCTGGGACCATCTGGGACAAGTCGTCCTCATTAGCTAAACAGTGTGAGCCTTTAGGTTACTTTTAAGAATAAAGAAGACTTTTAGTAAGTAACTCTTTGCAAATTTACAAGGGAAAATATTTCTCAAGAAGAGCTGTCAATTCATGATATTGTTGCATCCTCACATTGCCAATTGGATTGGTGAACCATGACTAAAGGCGTCACTTCAAATGAAAGATTTTCCTGCGTCTACCGCTCAACTCCTCCTCATCGTCACCTTCTGGAAGATCAGAACAACAACTACCAAGTAACTAGGATATTAGCTCAGATAGCAGAGCCCCAGCATGCGCTAAGCTACGGTTGGGAAGGCAGTACGAGCAACAACCAGCCGGCTGCCTCTAGCACATCTCCGGGAGCATTTGTGCTGCCCGGCAGCGTAATATTTTCAGGAAGCTGTCAATCTTGTGGGAGTCGCGGCGGAAGCAGGACAACAGGAAGTTGAAGTTGATCAATTGGGAAATTGTGTCCTGGCCGATGTCATTGCCTCCGAAGTAGGGCAGCAAGGAGATGGTCTGAGCTGCTGGAGCCATCTGGGAGAGAAAAGGGGCAAAGAGTGAGTCGGGGGGGCATTGTATGTTTCCACAATCAACGGGTGCGTAGTAATTGACAATGCAGTTTTGCTAAACAAAAACTTAGCGTTTAGACCAGGCTGAGAAAAACAGGGTTAAAACACATTTTGTATTAACATTATAAAAAGCCCCCTTTTGACTGAAGGACTTTCACCAGGGCCTCATAACCTTTTGAGGAACTCATTGCGTATCGGCCGCATGTTTATCCCCCAAAAAGGCCCTGTGAAAGTACAGGAACTTTTGGTTAGCAGGGAAGATCTTTGCCGAGTGGCCAAACACAACTTCTGTACTGCTTCATTCGTACAGGGAAGTACTCTAGCATCATCGATTTTGGACAAACACTCAACAGATGATCTACTGTGGACTGGAGTATGACATGTAGTGTTAAAAGTGCTTTGAGTGGTCTGACGGGTAGAAAGTCCGCTGACCATGACCGTCATTTTCCTCCTCTGCATTTCATTAATTACATCCAACGTGCATTAGTCAACACAATACAGCCTCAAATGCCATTTTCAGTGAGCGGGGGGCAAACGTCAGCCGATTAATCTTCACAATTCTTTAGACAGACACGCTACACAACAATGGACCCTTTTTGTTCCTTAAAAAGTACTCCGGGACCATAATTAACAGGAACTTCCAGGAACCCTGAAACGTGCACAGCTAATGAATACCAGAGCAACATTCTCTCCACATTTGCACACCTTGTCAGATAGGACAACCAGGCCGTCTCCCAGGCTCTTGTAGTGCTCCTGCAGCTCCTGGATCTTGTTGGATATGGTGCTTTGGGCCGGGTGAGGCAGGGTGTTGGCAGAGGTGGACAGAACCACCAACGGGTCCTCCCAGGCTTGGAGCAGGGAGCGAACCAGCGACAACAGGTCCGACTCCTGGAGAAGAAGCCAAACGGATGATAGTAAGACAGACAACATACTGAAGGGTAATGAAGGGATCGAAAATTAATTCAACCCATTCTCATTCCCAACTTGCATATAGATGCTCAGGGTCAGGCAACAGAAACGTTTCGTTATAGGTTGAGTAAAAGATCGTTGTTTCGTTTTTATTTGTGTGCAACAATGACTATGTAATGAAATCTAAGTACAAGTCTGTCTTTCAATCAGAGGGTCGGTGGTTTGAACCCAGCCTCCGGTAGTCCATGTTGTTGTGTCCTTGAGCAAGATACTTAACCCTAATTGCTCACCGTTGCTGTGTCTACTGTCTATCATGTAAGTCGCTTTGGATAAAAGCGTCAGCTAAATGTAATGCTTGAATCAGGCTGATTTTTGCAAGACCCTCTCAAATTACTGTATATTGTGCCTTGGTTGTCATATAACGCACTCGTTTATCATTTTGATCTTTCAGTTTGGCAACCCAATTGTTTGGCCGCAAATTGCTGTAATTGAGAAGAAATGTGACGCTTAATTCAAATCCCCCTTTCAGAGCAACTTCAGTGATCGCTCCAGTGTTTGGGTGAAAGCTGAGACAGCTCATTTTAAACTTCACTCAAGCCTCGGCTGACATCACAATGACTCGACGAGCTCGTCTCCCAAGGAGTCATGGCAATCAGACACATTGCATATGGTAACTCACTGATACTTGAAGAGCTTGCTCCTTGTCATTGGGTGTCTGCAGAGAGGAGGTGTGGCACATCGAGGGGCGGGGCATGATCACCCGGCCTAAAGGGGGGAAATGAGAGTCCTGTGGGGGGGCGAGGGGGGTTAAAGGATGATTATTATACCGTCTCATGTTGGAGTCCATGCTCGCTGAGCTGGATATATGACAGAACTAGACTTCCATGCAAGTATAATGAGTATAATACAATTCCGCCCTCTAGGCAATCAGGAAGCCAAGCTTTGACGTGTACGTTGGGGAAAGCCCGGATACTCACCAGGTCCTGGGTGAGAGTCGTGCTGAGGGAGTGCAGTTTGTCGGAGCGCTGAGAGGCTCGGTCGAGCAGGTCACTGATGGGGATGCCACCGCACGCTGCCACCATGTACAGCACTGCGGAGCACAGGAAAGGGACAGAGTTCTCAAAGTCAACCCTGTTTGTACTGTAAAGCCAAATATTGCATTCACTCTTTCAATTACCTTTTTACAGACCCACAGCCCACACTGTGAGAACTGAAACACTCCAATGAGCTGAAAGTGTTACATGGTAATTTTATGAATATGATAACACACTCTACGCACTTTAGACCGCGGAATAGGTTTGCTTATCCTAACCGTAACAGCCATAACATGATATTTCAGTATCTTATACACCTCTTTATTGTATTTTTTCCTGATGGTTTTAGTGAGTGACTGATGAATGTTTGAATTTTGTTGAAAAGAAAACAGAATTAAGAAATCTTTTAGTGGTAACTAAAAGGTTTTTGTGGTTGATACATAAACACATCATTTGTGATAAGTGTCACTTAAATCTGGTTATAAAAAATCTTATATTGATAAATGTGATTGATATCTGTACTAAACAGGACATTTTACAATGTGAAAATAAACAATTTATCGTTATTTATCAACACATATACTGTAGCTCTGATGAGTTAGTGATATACAGGGCTGGCTGATTTACTATCAAGATGCAATGTTTAAAATCTCTGATTTGACCAGGAGAACATATTGACATATTGATTTTGAGATTTTTGGCTGAGAAAACTCGAGGTGTGAAGATTTGCGGCACACCTTGCTTTTTGTTTATTTGAATTACATTAAATTAGATGCATTTCTTATTATTTTTTTGGTGTATTATATATGTATTATTCTTTTTATTTTATGTATTTATTTATCTCAGACAAAATAAAGAATGCAAATAACTTCTAAGCATATCTACTAAGATAGATCATCTATAGCTCATCTCACCCGCCATGAAGAATTTGCTTCCATTGGTTCCTCCGCAGTGAGCCATCTCTCTTCTTCTGCTTCCTGTCCGTTAGTCTTCACGTCTTTATCTCGTCGCTGCGTCTTTCTCTTTCTCCATTTCGCCTCCATTTTATAGGCCCCTTGGCTTTGGTGTTTTGGTTATGCAGCACCCTGTGCTGATTGTTTGGGAACTTGTTCATAATGAGAAACATGGTCAAGGAGATGTGAATGGATGCAACAGGAGTGTGCGTGTGCGTGTGTGTGTGTGTGTGTGCCTGTGTGTGTGTGTGTATGTGTGTGTGTGTGTGTGTGTGTGTGTGTGTGTGTGTGTGTGTGTGTGTGTGTGTGTGTGTGTGTGTGTGTGTGTGTGTGTGTGTGTGCCTGTGTGTGTGGTGGAAGACGACGTGGAACAAGTTGCTCCCAAATTTTAATTAGACGAATGAATAAAAACACTGACGTTCACACGATGTTTGGTAATGACGCTGCGTCCTAATTCATCGCGGCATCGGATGGTGTTGAGGAGTGTTGACGACCATGTGGGTCCGTAAGTGACCTGACCTTTCCATAGTTACAGTGTGGGCCAGTGTCCTCACCTGCACTTGTGTTCTCAAACCTGTAGGTAGAAATACAAAAAGCATCCTTATTCTAAATCCACTTAAAATAGTGACAAACTGGCTTCAGCGCCCTTCATTTAAATCTGCCATCTTTTATTGCTGTTTAATTGAGCGATTTTGGCTTTTAGTTGTCATATGAAGTCTTTGTACCTGCAAATTAGGGCTGTATGTGCATTGAAGTCTAAATGATTTCGTAACAGACCTCCACCTTTTTGTTTGTGGGTATAACTATCCACTAAAATAAATATAAATACATGTACAGGTATTGTCATTGTTCTGTGTCTATAGTGTTGAGATCCCACAGACCTCACTGCTGTATGGGTAAAACATATTATGATTTTAATATTTTTTCCTTTTAACGTATTTTTTTCTGGAGAGTATAAAACCTAATATGTCTATAATTCATTGTTAAATTAAGACGTTTCTTTGTGTGTTTTTATAACTGCTACAATCATTTGTCCACCTCTTCAGACTGGTTAAACAAATATTTTATAATCCTGCAGGGCAGATGACAGAGACAGGAACTCAACAGGGACGTCTGGTGGACATGTGTGGAACTGCACTTCCAGACGGACCAAACCTAGTAAAACAAAAAAAAAGGAAGAGGATAGAGACAGAGAAGAAACAACTTAAGTAAAATAACTTTGTGCTCAATATCTCTGGCCAGGAAAAATATGTTTTGACTTGGTGAAACTGAGAAAAGTGATTATGCTGTACGATGATATACTGACAGAGACAGAGGAGCTACAGGAACTGATCTGAATATGAAGTGCTGAATGTGTTTTTATGTCGAAGGATGTGAACAGAGCAGTTTATGGGGAACAAGAGTCAGAACAGAAAGACAAGAACACAAAGCACTGACATACCAAAGAACCATGTAGATTCCTTTTGTGTTCCAAACAGTCACTGACAGACAGAAAAGTAGTAATCTGATGCTATTTTATGTGAGCTTTCTGGTTAATTATATGGTTTTGAAAAAGTAGCTATATGTTTCTGTTGTTATTTAGCCTTTCTAGCTTCTTGTTCTTCTTGTTCTTCTTGTTCCTCTTCTTCGTCTTTACGACCCTCCCTTGTTCAGATGCCTGCTGTGGTCTATGACCCATTGCTTGTGCTTTGGGCCAATTTGCCTTCGAAGAGGTCGAACTACCTGTTGGGGAACAGAGCGTTAAGTTAATTGACCTTTTCAGAAGGACACATATCCACTCTCAAGGACAGCACGTCGTTCGGGAGCCGAGAGCTCGCCTGGCGTCTTGTATTTCTTTTCCCATGACACCTTGCTGTAAACAGGAGCCTCCTCCATTCAATCCGCCTCGGGTTGTGTATTGCATAAGGTCCGCCATCCCTCCCCTGTGTGACCTACAGACTGACTTTGAAGGCTCCTCTGAGTTCATCACCTGCAAGAGGTCACCTCCAGTAACAAACACACAGACACATAAACATTTTAATGTTCAAAACCCAATTGCTGCAAGCCAAAGTCCACTTGATGACAGAACAGGTTTATGTTGCTGGCGTTGTCTTTCAAAGATTTTTTTGTATGTGTGTGCATGTGTTTGGGGAGCTTTGACTTGAGTGAAACGTTGTGTATGCAGCAGCAGCTAGGTGTGTGTGAGTGTGTGAGTGTGTGTGTGTGTGTGTGTGTGTGTGTGTTTAAGACCCTCCATATTTCACTCGTTTTTATGGGCTGGCATGTCGACCTTGCCGCAGTCCACCACATCCAGGCAGCCATGTTGGACTGAACATGTTACAACATGTGCAGGGCCCCTCCCCCACACCCGTTCTGCACTACCACAGCCCTACACTGTCTAACCCTTATGGACCCTTATAGACTGTTGCTCTCTCCACTCAGGCTTCCTTGCAATGTTTCTTTTTTTCCCTTTCCGTCTCCCTTTCCCTCCCCTCCCCCACTGACGTTCAGCCTTCATGTTTGCAGTGCACATACCATGAGCACACACATGCACACTTGACTGTTAAACAAGATCTACAACACACACACCCCCTTTTCCTCCAGTGAGATTACATTCACTAGAGCAGTTGCAGCACACTGAAGCCCCCCCTTTTTTTCTCCTGCACACAGTCAAAACACTTTTTGAGCTGTCCAACTCAGGACCAAGACGTCCCATCTGCAGATAGGTAGGTGGGCAACTAATGGGTTTGTTTCATGAATTCAATCAATCGGGGCTGGGTTTCTGCACCGGGAAGCCACTCATGTTGCTTAAATAACACGGTGTTCCCTCTTGGCTCTGTCTCTCATGGAGGTGTTGAATGAGCTTCTCATTGAAGCTCTTCTTCCTTTATGCTTTAAAGAGACGTGCTTCACAGAGAAACTTCCTTCCATAATCTCTTGGCGTTCATGTTATTTGATTTATAGTCTAGTGCAGGCTAATATTCCATATTTACTTATTTTTCCAACTTTGAGTCATATGTGCCGGCTCTAGTGTCCTCCTGCCAGAGAATGTATATGCATGAGACAGTATTATTTTGCAAGAGGAGTAGTTTTTTGTTTCTTCCATGCGGGAAGTTAATTGGTTGACATTTCATGCTAATGTAATTAGGGCGCTGCGCACATTACTTTTTGTTCTTCTCTTTTTGGAATATGAATGAGTAGCTGGCTCTATTTTAGGACGCGGCAGAGGCCATGCTAATGCGAGTTGTGCTCGATATCGCACACATATTGAGCAGGGGTTGACAAAAAGTTAAAAATAAATAAATAAAATAGAAGCGTCAGTTCTTCCCCTTTTTTCCTCGGCTTTCGAAGCACCCTGAGGCTCACACGAGTGCGTCCGATAAGGACTACGTATCCCAGAAGTCATTGGTGCCGTTAAATTAGCAGAGGTTTTAGGGGCAGGTGTGTAGTGGGCAAGCCTCAAACAGCCGTTGGTGCGCGCACGAGACGCGCGGAAAGATAGTAAAATAAACTGAATTAAAGTCAATTTTCTGTGGCGAAGGTGACCGTGGGGCCCGTCTGGAGGGAAGTAGAGTTAGAAATCAACCTTTGTACCGGAGGGAATGTGCACTCACAGCGCGACGCTATTAGCTTCAGACCGCTCGTGCGGGTTGTTGCGTAACCTGCGTAGTGATGGCGGGTACGCTTCAGTCATAATGAGTTAAAGGGACAGTGCTCACACAATGTTTCAATCAGGCTTTGTTCAGAACAGGAAGTACAGACACTGAAGCCAGCAACCTATTGAGGCCAATAACTCTTTAACGCTTGTACTCGAAGCATCGTAAAACAAATAAAAAAACAAAAAACATTTAAATTAATTTAATATTTTGTAATTGAAATTGGCATGTCTTTTCATACAGTGTTGGTTATTGTTGTCAATTCTGCAATTAATATCGACCAATTTTCAAAGTAAGTTTCTTAAAAACTCATATTAGGCGTTCAGCAATAGAAGGTGATGAATAATTCATAAATCGTGAATTATTATTTTCCTGCAACTATATTGGTCCCAAGTATAGCTAGACGATTGGTAGATTCTAAGATTGGTTAGTGGACAGAAAAAAAATAACTGATTTGAAATGGAAAAGTTGTGTAAAAGCCAAAGATGAAAATCTTTCGTCGCAGGCCTTGTCCTTTTGAAGTCCTATTAAGTTCTGACTGACCTTGGAAAACCTTGAGTTTGTCCCCTACAAAGAACACACAGCCCAATGTGGCCACTGCTACCACCTAAAAACACAACATGGACACTCTAGAAGACGCTCATGAAAGAAAAATGTCCTTTTTGCTTTTTTTCAGCACCCAAAACATTGATTTGCTGCGTGACATTCCCTGACCTTTTTCTTTCTTTCTAAAGAAGCATGGCTGCCATGTGCAGTTGCAGCAAGAAGATGCTGAGAGCTCTGGCACAAAGCCGCCACTAGGTGGCACAACTCAATGGGCCGACATTATGTTGGGAGCACGCACACTGTGCATGTGTGGGCTGAGAAGTGAGTTGGATGCGTTGAGTTTGAATGTTTGGTGAGAGTTGCCGCTCCCAGCGTTGAGCTCCTCGGTGCAGGCGCCTCAACCTTCCCTTTTTTTTGTGTCCCTGATGTCCAATCTTCTCCCTTTGTACCTCAATCTGGGTCAATGGCCCTTCACCTCAGAGCCCCCGCCCCCTGACCGCTGTGTACACACGTGTGCGGCTCACTCACATGTTTATCTCCTCCCACCCCCTCCCGTGCACAAACTCACGCTCAACTGTCTCTCTCGGTCTCTCTCTCACGCTCTCTCTCTCTCTCTCTCTCTCTGTGTCTCTCGGTGGCTCTGGGTCCATAGGCGGAGGACAGGAACAGGACAGGACAAGCACCCTAGACATTGAGCAGCAGCAGCACCAGCACCACCGCAGACATGTCGGACTCCGAGACCGCCGCCGCCCCCGCCGAGACCCCCGTCCCTGCTGCCTGTGCCATTATCAAGGCTGACCTGGACAAATGGTAGGTGATGGGGGTGGTTTTTGCACGTTGTGTGTGTGTGTGAATGTGTCTTTTTTTTATTTGATCTAGTTAGAAATGTTGTGCATCCTTAAGCCCACCCATCACGACACCAAACCCCTGCACAAAAAGCTTGTGCGCCTCCTGAGCGTCCACAAGTTCTTCCACTGCCTTCAGGAGTTCTTGAGGTGTTGGGGAAGCCCCGAGCGAGAAAAAAACCCCGACAAGGGGCCGTCCAACAGCTCATTCGTCTAATGGCGATTTCATGAAAAAAAGACCACAGCATCCTAAAAATGCGCTCGCTAAAATGGAGTCTCTTCAGAGGACGTTGGGGGTCGGCACCAAAAGGGGCCGAAGTCTTTCATGTCAATGTAACTGATTCCGACTTCCCATGTAGTTGCAGGGGGGCAGCGGTTATGAGAACTCGGGGTACCCTATGCAAGAGGAGAGTGATGAGGGGATTAATGATGTGTGGCAGCGGAGCGATGTTGGATGCTCGACGCGTACGCATGGATGAAGGCCGGGAATCTGCTTGCGTCACCAGCCTCCCTTCCTCCAGAATGCTTTGCGTTGGCGTGTTCCCTCTAGTCCGCCACCGTCTCCTGTCTTTCTTTTTCTTTTTTTACCTTGCGCTGTGTCAACGACGCAAGCCGCTCAGAGATATTTTGGGGTATCCCTCTCTGTGTGTATGTGTGTGAATGTGTGTGTGTGTGTGTGCCATGATTTAACACATTGCTGCACATCAACCCTCCACACGTCTTCCATTTGGACAGATAGGGTTTGTGTGGAGGGTTACGGGGGCCAGGTCTTCAAGCTCTCACCAGCTGGATTGTCATCTGTCAACTGTATTTCAAAATTTTTCTTTTCTATTAATTGTCTTTGTGCAAAGTAAGCACATATTGTGGCCCGCCTGCCTGGCCATGATAAGGTGACGGTGGGTGTATGTGTGTGAGAAGCCTTCAGATAAGACGGCAGGTTGAGGTGGAGGAGGGAGGGCTGGTGGGGCAAGGCATATGGGTGGTTGGCTAATCATGTGTAACAGTTTACTGAACGCCAACCTTCCAACCCCCCCCCCCCCCCCCCCCACCCCCTCTCCCATTATTTTTTCTTCATAAAGTGTCAGAGGGCACATCAAGATCCATTGGATTTTACAGATATCCATCCATCCATCCATCCATTATCTGAACCGCTTATCCTCTTTAGGGTCGCGGGGCGCTGGAGCCGATCCCAGCTGTCATTGGGCGAAGGCAGGGTACACCCTGGATAAGTCGCCAGTCTATCCAGGGCTCACATATAGACAGACAACCATTCACACTCACATTCACACCTATGGGCAATTTAGATTTTACAGATATTTTTGATTTCATTTCTTTGGGGGGGCTGGGAGAGGGGTTACTGCAGCTCGTTAAAGGCCTATACTGGGAACTAGGGGCCAAGGTTGGCGCTCCACACGGTGAGTTTAAAGCACAGTACAATTGGTTCTCGCGCTGCGTGTCGTGGTCTCAGTTGATAAGTGCACGTGGGTCATTGCAGGCAACTATCAGCGGAGCATGAACCCGTGACCTTGAAAGGTCAGGTGGCTCCAGCAATATGCCAATGGGGTGCTAAACTGCCAGTGTTGACCCTAAGGCCACATTTGGCCCCTTACAGTATACAACTGGATACTTGTTACTTTCTCTTGGATGTTTGTCCCTAGACATCTGCTGCAACTGTACAACTTGTGTCACACGCGCACAACCCCAGTCCGATATGCAAGATAGATGATTGCAAACACAGATAACTATCAAAAAACACAACGTCGTAAGCGAAAACTTAACTATTAACATATCTCCAATATATCGGGACCATATGGCGGTGTGTCTTCCCAGAAATCATGATCCGGAAATGTTTAATGTAGAACAAAACGTTAACTCTTAAGCTTGTGTAAACCGCAGAACCTTCTTTCAGCCGTCTACTGTAAAAACTAGGGATGCACCGATACCGATACCGGTATCGGTATCGGTGGTCGATACTGCGTTAAATACTCGTACTCGCATCGGTTTCAATGGCCGATACCAATAACCGATACTCACTCAACAGTATTTCACTACAACAAACTGGTCGCGCTTTGTGGAGAAGCAACCCCGTGGCGGAGCCGGAGACACTCTTCTCTGTCTCAACTGTCTCAACAGTCTCAACTTCTGAGCAGCCAATCACGCTATCCAAGTTGTTTTGCCGTCCAATCAGATGGCCAGTTTGTCTCAACAGCAGAATCTGGAGCCGCCATCTTGGATCCTCGCTACGCAGCGCTCACTTCTTTCAATAGACAGGAGAAAAGTGAGACGCGAGTACAATACAAGACTTTATCGATATTGTGCTTATTAACCGGTGTTGCATACGTGTGTATGACATATTAGTGCTCATATTAGTGCTCTTGTTAGTGGCTGACAGCCCCGGAGTTACTTGTAATCAGTCCGTCCCAACGCGACGCAAATGTTTCGCGCGACCAGATTACATGTAAAGTCTATGCACAGACGCGTGTGGTTGCGACAGACGCAAATTTACGCCGGCGGCACGTTAGACGCGAGAGTTGACATTTTCCATATTTAATACATCTATAATTGAGAAGCTCTGCGCGTCATCACCGCCGTCCTGCCGGTTTGAATCAAACGGCTGCTGATCCACCTGAAGCAGCGCTGGCAGCGGCCTCATTCAGACGCTGTTGTGCGGCTACGGATGATATTATTGTAGCCGAGTGTCTGTTGTGTGTCTATATTTGTAATTCTAATAAAATGAAAACACGCTGCAGGGTAACTTGAACCACTTTTTTTTATCTCCTTCACACACGTATATCCCACAATTCCACTCTTTTCCTTTCCGTTTCTCCCTCCACAATAAAAGCACCGGAAACATAACTTGGAACACAGCTTCCTATATAATTGCTTGATCCTTAATATTATCGCTTACATTATGAACCCGGACACGGGGCGTTTTATGGTCCGACATTAGAGGGACTTCCACAAGAAGTTTAAAGCTTGGGATAGCCTTCTGTTAATTTTGTACTATAGGCTTGACATAATCTGCAGAGGATAAAATAAAATCTGCCTCCAAATTAATTGCACTTTCATGGAGACCAAATCTAAGAAGTATCGGTATCGGTACTCGGTATCGGCAAGTACACAAATAAAAATATCGGTATCGTATCGGTTTGTAAAAAATGGTATCGTTGCATCCCTAGTAAAAACTAAAAACCCATTGACTTTGAGACAAGGACACAATGTGACATCGATTAAAATGGTGGACATGGTGGTCACTATGAAAGTAACCCGTGGAGAACAGTTTTTTTTTGAGGTTTTCAAATCATTTATTTAGGGAGGTGAATTTGAAATGCTCAGCACCCCTTTGGCGTCTTTGTAATGCACACCAGGCCCCCTCTGTATTTATAGACTCCATGGATGGACGTGTGTACATGCGAGCTCCCATGACATGTTCCCTTCCATAGATCATGTGACCCCCTTCGACCCGACACCTGCTTCTTTTAACCAGATCAGCCAGAGAAGCCACACTTACAGTCACACCCGGCCAGAGACGTGTGGAGGCGGCCATCTTGGCTTCGGGCCCCATGTTTTTGAGCATTTCTCTTCAATCTCACTCTGGGTCAGATTTGATCACTTTCCCACAGTTTCAGGACAATGTGGTTTTATTTGGTTTGCGTGGGAGGATATTTTACGACCCTTGTGGTTCTGACCTTGTCAAGGTCACACGAGCAAAGAGGTGAAATATGAGCCACGAGCATGAGACAAGAACGCATTGGCATGACTTTAAAACAGTATCTATTTTATTTTCACATCAGTCATTTGTTTTATAATTTGAATGCCTTTAATTTAAGTTTGGGTACCTTCAATTTGACGCCCTTTCCAACAGCTGGAATGTATTGTTATAGCAGCCTTTAAGTTACTTTTGATTCTTTGTTTTTCACTTTTTTAAAGAAAGGTATTGGATAGGGTATAAGGATACAAGATGCAGCTTTGTACAGCTGGGTCCTGACACAACAGGCCCATGCTGGTTGAGCTGTTATGTATTTCACTCAAATTGACCAAGAACAGTACTGTGCAAACTTCTTCAGCTAACATGTTGGTTAATGGTAAGTCTGTGTACAATATAACTTTAATATTCGGATGCTACAAACGCAACAGGCAGAAATAGTCAAATATTGGCTCAAGAGGTTAAGACTAAACTTCCACGACATCTAGTGTTTAAACCAGTATGTGTAATGTACATAAAGTGACCCCTGCCGCCGGCCGTAGTCTGGCCATCCCAGCACTAGACGTACTGAGACTAAAGTTATTACGTTTTCTTTGTAACTTTGTGTCTCAGTTCGTGGTGGACCAGAGGCCCTGGTGGCCTGTTCTGGAGGTATTTCCAGTTTTCTTTTGTAACCTTTTTTTAATTTTTTTTTTCAAGTTACAGCCGCTTAGATGGCACAGAAACAACACGTCAGAGCTCAATATGTGCAATGGGAGATACAAATGCAAACTTTTCATCAGCTTTGTCGGTTGGTGTCGGGTGGCATTATCATATTTCCATACAAAATAACACATATGTATTTACTTTATATACTGAGACAGGAGATTGTTTCCTGCACCTGTATTAGCAGATATCATTTGGGAAACAGCGGTATATATTGTGGACCCGAGCTTCTGGGTTTATTGGGCTCTGGGACTTGAATGTAACGGGGAATACACGAGTGGCCCAAACTGGAGCCAGGTGTCATCTCTCCTGCTGCCTGAGGCGCTGAATCTCATTTCAATCGGAGGGTTCATGAGATTAATAACAGCCTGGGAGAGTGTCTGCTACACAGTATTATGTCATGCAACCGGTGACGGCAGGTCACGAGTAGAAATTACTTTGTTTATAGGGGTCACGACCCCACAAAAGTTTGGGAAACGCTGTCTCGAGACGCCCAGAGGGGATACTCTTATTGATCCTCGTGCACTTCACTTCCCTCTACACTTTAGCCTTAATCGCACGATCCCGTGACTAATATTTGGCCTCAGCATCCTCTTTGACTGCTTGCACCTGCTCGGGGATCTATTATGCATGTGCGTCCCAGAGGACAGGCTGCAGCCAGATCAGTCTAAATAATTCAGCCCTTGTTTCCTGATGGTGTCCGAGGCGGGAGGACGGTGTCACTGCTCCTGAGCCGGGATCAGGATGTGGCGAGGGCTCGGCAGCGTGACTTTGGCTTCTGGATTACAAATCATACCGGTGATTCGCCCGTGATGTCGATGAGTACAGGGGGGAACTTCTGACAGGACGTTAGTTTTGTTTCCTATAATGCACGCTTTTCGGGCCGCCATGACAACCCCGTGCCCTATGACATTGTGACGGGACCTCGCTCAGAGTCGTGTTTCCTCTCGGGAGATTGCGTAATTGCAGCGGTGGTGATGTCATCGGCTGTCTCTACCCCTCCCCTCTGCCTGTCCATGTGACCAGCACTGCACTGATGCTTTCTGTAATGGCCCCCGTGGGCACATGCATGGATATGGATCCGAACACTTTGAATCACATGAGAGAATCTGTAGAATCAATGCGGGTTAATATTGTGATTAGCATTTTGAATAAATGTGCTTTTATTTTGGCCACATCTTCAGTGTTGCATAATAAAGCCCAAACCGGTTCGAGGAGACGTTCTTGAGACGTCTCAGGCGTGGCGACCGCTGTCGGTATGATTCCCGTCCACCTCAGTGCAATCGGCTCAATTCAGGACGGAGGTGGAAAAGCACACACGTGTGTTGTGGTGGAGCAACGCTGCTGCGGCAGTATTATCGACAACACACCCTCTGGGTTGGACTCTCTGCCAATCAGAAGCACTCATTGACTCCGTCCGCATGCCGCCACACCAGCGACACAAACTCAGCGGCTTTCATCTTCACACACACACACACACACACACACACACACACACACACACACACACACACACACTTCGCTCCATCCCTCCTGGCAAAGTAAAGTGCTGAGTTATAATCTGCGGCGGCCAGCTGTGTGTTACATCACCAACAGGCACCCGGCCGCCATACAAAGAGATAAAGCAGCAGAGATGACCCCAAGCTGCAGTATTGAAATGGCTTCGGCGCTCCAATGTGATGGTGCTTCCACTGTTTTTACTGTAGATTTGCAGTAATTCTGAATTTGGAAATCAGCACCTTTTTAATAGTTATTGACACAGCAGTGAGGCTGATGATGAGCTACAATAATAAACCAGAGTCAGTGAATTATATGCGCGCATCGTTTCCTTTGAATCCCCTCAGCATATGTGTGTTGGATATGTGAGTCCTGCACGGGAATGGTGGACCCTCCACTAACAATGAAAATTAGAGAGGTATCTACGAAATATGTAAACACTCAATGTATGTTGCTCATCCTGTAAAAAGACCAACCTTGTCCATTAAATAGTAATATTTCATGGTAAGCAGTGGCTGCGTTCATTTGAATTTGAGCCAGGATGGATGGACGGACAGTGTTTAGGAGAGGAGGATTGCTGCTCCGGGTGGAGAAGGGATTGGAGGAAAAGCAGAACAGAGAGATATTTAGACGTCATGAAGGGATGGGAGGAGCCAAAGGATGGGTTTACATTCATGTATTGTGAACCCCTCCCTCCCTCCCTGCCTCCCTCCCTCCGCTTCCTGCTAGCCCACCCTCTTACCTCCGTGTCTTGTCATCTCTGCATGATCACGCAACCTCCCTCCCTCCCTTTCTGGTGTCCCATGAAACAGATGGGCTCACCCTCATGGCTCTCTGTACCCCTCCCTTCTTCATCCTCCCTCACTTTCCCTCCCTCCCTTCCGCTCCATCACCCTAATGCACTGTGGCACTGTCTGCTGCTGTGTTTGCTCCAGCCCGAGCCTGAAATAATCTGTTCGGCCACATTCTCACTCTCTCTCTCTCTCTCTCACTCACTCACTCACTCACTCACTCACTCACTCACTCACTCACTCACTCACTCACTCACTCACTCACTCACTCACTCACTCACTCACTCACTCACTCTCTCTCTCTCTCTCTCTCTCTCTCTCTCTCTCTCTCTCTCTCTCTCTCTCTCTCTCTCTCTCTCTCTCTCTCTCTCTCTCTCTCTCTCTCTCTCTCTCTCTCTCTCTCTCTCTCTCTCTCTCTCTCTCTCTCTCTCTCTCTCTCTCTCTCTCTCTCTCTCTCTCTCTCTCTCTCTCTCTCTCTCACACACACTTTCATCCCTTTTGTGTCTTTCTTTGTAGTATATTTTGTTCTCTTTGTCAACATAAGCATTTCAAATTCAGCGAACAGTCGTCATTGTGGGAACATTTCACTGGATGTCCTTCATTTTTGTACTTAAAGTGCTTGGGATCAAACCCTGTGAGGAAGTTGATCATTGGGCGAGACGCTCAGCACCCTGAGGAG
Organism: Cottus gobio; assembly: GCA_023566465.1. Lineage (NCBI taxonomy): Eukaryota > Metazoa > Chordata > Actinopteri > Perciformes > Cottidae > Cottus > Cottus gobio. Next base: position 17,657,503 of record CM042232.1, on the reverse strand, counting down.
GAAAATCCTTTTTTTATATATTGTTGTTCCAGCCATTAAAACCTGTTCGCACATGAGTCGCCCAGCTGCTCTGTCAACAGAATTAGTTGGACCGGGACTTAGTTGAGTCCACTACCGCTGACTAAAGCCTGCTGCCATTCCTCTTTCTGTTTCCCAGCTCATATGCCATCTGTGCGTGAAGGTGACATTGAAATGCAACAATGTATTGTGCAATGTATTTAAATGTGGGTCATCTTGACGCTCAGCTAACGGCGGTTAATCTGTCTTGCAGTGTGGCAGAGAAGGGAGCAGAGGGCTGCAAAGATCTGATGGAGGCCTTTGCTGCTTGTGTGAAGAGTGCAGCTGAGGGGACGTCATGAGGAGTCGCCCTCCAACCTAGAATGTAAGGATGGGACGCGATTGGCTGATTCATGGTCAACAACGAACAATTCAGGTTGAGGGTTAATTGGCGAGCGATGCCATGTCTGGGACTCTCATCCAGATGGGCTCGCTCGCAGCAGGAAATTGTGAACAGAGTGCAAACTTTGTAGAGTAACAGGCCTTTTCACACTTTGACATGTCAGGTAGGAAAAGCTTGTGAAAAGTGTAATTGATACAATGAATGATGGCTGGATTCAATGTAGCAGCTTCAGATTCATGCCGACTCAATATTTAGGAACACGTTAATGTGCCTACAGGGGAAAAGGGCCCTTTCTGGGGTAAACCCAAATATGATAGGACAATAGCAAGGAGAAACAGCAAAATGATGCAGGATGTGTTACAATTCTTTTCCACTACTTTTGCTTAAAAATTCCAAAAATGATTAATCTGCAATCTAAATTATATTAGGTGATTTTTCTGTCAATCTACCAATCGGTAATGCCATTTTATTAACCTAGATAATGTTTTTTAGGCCTAAAAGTGCATTTTCCCTCATTCCCTTCTTCCTCTACATCATCTCTCTTCCAGGTCCACTGCACTGAGTCCTCCAAGTTCCCAGCATTCCCTTCTGCACAACAGCACTGAATTGAATGATGACAAGGATGAAGATGATAAAGCGGATCATGGCATGATAAAAGTGTTGATTTGGGCTGAATTTGGGATGTGGTGGCAGTGACCCTCCCCTCCCCCCCTGTTATAGGCTTATCTGGTGTCCCTCAGTCTTACCGCCATTCCCCTTCTCCCTCTGCAGCTGACATGCAGCACATCGACTTGTAGACAATTCCAGAGAGCTGAGCTGTAATGTATATTGTCGACTTGAGATGAATACTTATAAATGGAAATAAAAATATCAAATAATTGGTATAGAAAACTGACTGGGATATTTGGCCTCTTTTGTTTCATCCTGTACTGGTTGTATGTCTCTTTGGAATATTAACTATGGCTTGCATGTGTGAACTATTTTAATATTTGGAAGTGTGGATATATTTTATTCCTACAGAAAATAGAATGAATAAAAACGTACCCAAACCGTAAGTTACACTACATCACTGTGGCTGGGAATCAGAAGATTTGTGAAAGAAAAGCTGTTACAAAACATGTATTAGTTGTTAAAGCTAGGTATGGTAATATTTTAGAAAAACTAAATTGTTATGTGTGTGTGTATATATTTGGCAACTGCTTGTCTACCTACCGCTCCTGGCGATGAAATTTACGCTTAAAAAATCCATGTTCAGTTGAGAAGATGATCTGGATATATCATTAACTATGCCACAGAGCTATGATTTTGGATTATTGTGGAACAATCCCAATGGCTTCATGCTAATTTCCGGGTTTTGCCAACAAAAATACTTAATCCCTATAGCCATGTTCTTTGACACACAAACACACTATTAAAGCATTTTGCGCAGACACATTACAGCTTGCCACGGCCAACATTTGTCATAAAGCCACACTACCTAGTGCACGTTACGTCAATCGTCCATAAACTGCACGAACTGCTGTAAAAAACACTAACTGAGCATTTTAGCCTCCACGCTAACATTAACTAGCTAGCTAACACTAAGAAGTCTGTTGTTCTATACTTGACATGTTCTAGCGCGTGTCATTTAATGTCTCCTTTCTCGTTGCTGACCTTGCGAGCTGACCTTGCGAGTGAAGTCGCCTAACTCTGTCTTGCAGAGTTTTAAAAGAGTTCAGTAGATTTATTTTGACCCCCTATAGTTTAGAACTGTTGTATATCTCGCTGAAAATTACAGAACATGTTTTGTTACTCCAGTGCCATTTAACTTTAGTTATGAATATTTTTAAGGGTCTGTAAATATATGCCAGATTAAATCTTTTTTTATATTTTGGAATGAGTCTTCCTACCAAGTTTAAATGTAAAGGATGCAGCTAGGTGTATAGTTGCTACAGTAGTAATCAAATAGGTTACCATCATTCATCACACTTTAGCACGTATACAAATAATAACTAAATAGTTCATGCACATAGCAGTCAGTTGTAAATCGGGGAATAAAAGGAAAAAGTGTGCAAGGTATCCCTTTAAATACTGCCTAAAGAAACTAAGTAAGAGGCGATTCTCAGGCCACACACACACACACACAGATAGACTCATGAGCAGACATCAATACTTATCAGCTGTCGGTTTGGCTGTCCTGTTCCAGCCCCAAAGGGTAAATTCGAACTCCTTTTGGCATTAAGCCCACACATTCCCAGATTAGCCTGCCTTCTGCTTTCAGTCAGAGGTGTGTGTGGATTTAAAAAAAACTACTACATGTGCATGTTTGTAACTCTTAAAATCATTCGAATGGTACTGTGAAAAAGCCTTGTGACTGTCACTCAAAAAAAGTTAAAACAGTCCAGTTTCAATACCTCCCACCAGTTTCCCACCATTTTTCCCAAATTGAACCAACATAACCAATTGGAAAGCACATTTCCATATAAAAAAATTTATAGTTTCAGGTATGATTTCTCTAATTGTTTTTTAAACAAACACACAACTGAACCCCACATACACTACTCGTTGGGTATTTTCGTATTGTCACACAATTTAATGACAATGTAACAATAATATGCACAGTATTGAAGCTCATAAGGAAGGTGTTCACATGGGTTGCAACTCTTTGAAAGTAGCGTACACAGCATAATATATGACCTGTGTAAACAGGCTCGCTACGGTTCCAGGAATGTTTACCAGGTATCAACATGTGAAAGAGCAAACCGTGTCCTATATCCCAACACACCAACACCCACACACACACACCTACACCAGCACCCACACACTACCTGTTAGCATACTTTGACTCAACAATTACATTCAAACCAAAGCCACACTGTAATCTTCAGCCTTATCTTTAAAAGATATGTTGTTCCCATGTTGAACACAATGGAAACAGTGACATCAATCATTCATTTGCACACTTTGCACAACACTCCACATGGCAGCACATGTTGCAGTTACATGAACTCTGTGACACTGTGCACTGCCTTGGCCTGAACATCAGATACGCCTGGGGGAGATTCCACTAGGGGGAGGAGAGACGTTACGGGATCTGCCCTTCTCTGCCCGAGTCTGCGAAGAAGAGGGTGAAGGGCTAATGGGGTAACCCATAATCATAAACACGGAAGAAAATACAACTGTGATCTTTGAAAATGGATCACCAGATTTTTTTTCTCTCATTTATCTCTCAGGGCGTCCGCAGGATCATCATTATATATGAGAAAATATAATATTTAAAAAGTAGTAGTAGTAGTGCCGATTAAGTTCAAGTTTTAATTGAACAATTTGATACTTGGCTGTTTGAGGGGGAGCTAGTTTTAACTCCTTTATACACAGTCCGGTAGCTTCACCCAGTGGTTTCCAACCTGGAGGTCAGGCCCTGTCTAGTGATCACGAGATCAATCCGGTGTAGCCATCAATCTGAACCAAGACCTCCTTTTCTGTGCACTGCTTGATGTTTACGGTCCGATTAGCAACTTGAGATGCAAGGCAGTTGACAGACAAGTTGTACAACCGGATTGTTTCATAAGTAGGCAGTTTACAAGCTGGTTTTAAACAATAAACAAAGTGAAATCATCATCAGACGATAGCTGATGTGTTCTGAGAGAGCACTTCGACCAAAGCGTCCCGCCTCTTTTGCTCGCCACACGGGCCGTTTACCTGCATTCAGCTAGAGCCTGCTCCAACCGGATTGATCAATACTATGCGGTCTATAAACGGAAATCGTGGAGCTTTCAAAACCAAAATCTTGTGCTGCATATGAATCTGTTTGTAGAGTTTAATAATGATGTAAAATGTGACAGAGTGACAATGTAACAACTTCACCACAACCACCAATACAGTGTTTCATAACTAACGTGAGAAAATAACAACAGCCCTAGCAGACTTTGTTACGTAATGTTACGCGTGAAAACATTTACGTTTGTTTTCACCCAAGAAAGGAACTGTTGTATCCAGGTTGAAAGTCCTGTGTTTGTTTGCAATTCTGAGATAACAATTTATGCTTTAACGTAAAGTTTTATTTGTAAAGCATGTTACTAGTAAATAGTGTACAATAATTGTAGAACAGTAACATTTACAATTACCATTAAAATGTAGTGGAGTACAAATGGAAAGTATGAAAATAATCATATTGGTACTTTCCACCATTATTGGTAAATAGACCTGCCAACTTATACCAAACTAAAATGGTTGTCAATGACAGCAAATAAAGAATCCAGACCAAGACAGATGAGAGGGAGACTCTCGTGACTACAATGGTGTGTGTTGGCCATTCATAACTAGAACGAAACCATTTAATCCCACGGTTCACACCCTCTGGTGCTCATGACATAGCAAAAAAATGATAGCTCATAATGTAGCGCAACAGCACCACCGTGTGGTCAAAGAATGCATTTACAATAGCAGTTACCACCACTTCACTGGTTTCTGAGGAGATTTAGTCAAAATATTGTTACCGGTGGCTTCTGAGTTCATTCTGTAAGAATATAAATCCTTCCCAGGGATATTTATTAATACTTTTAAGAAGCGTTTTTGGTAGTAGTAATACAATAGTAGTAGTAGTAGTAGTAATACGTAGTACTATAGTAGTAGTAGTAGTAGTAGTAGTAGTAGTAGCAGTAGTAGTAGCAGTAGCAGTAGCAGTAGTAGTACTAGTAGTAGTAGTAGTAGTAGTAGTAGTAGCAGGTTTTGTATGTGCATCATATATTGGAGAAGGAAAACTATATTTACAGTGACTCGCGACAATGTTTATGTCTCATATCTTGTTGACGTGGAAAACTCTACCACACAGAAATAAACTCGCAGGCGCATATTTAAACATGGCACCGTTAGATAATCTGAACCACATCATCCTGACCACATCAAGAGATTAAGATTAAAAGGGATAAAGATTTGGGAGCCAGCGCCATACAGATACCACAATGAGGAAACCTTAATCACATGCAGTGACCCAGAACCTTGTGGTTTTGTAAGTGCACGTCATGAACCGTCCCAGAGGGTCAGCGGCGTACAGTGGTTGTTCATCAGCTGAGTGTTTTCTAATATGTATTTTCATTGAATTTTATTGAAACAGAATGATGAACTATAAAAGCAACATATTCCACAATCCATTACAAGCAAGCAGGGGTTGAACACAAGTATTTATAATCTTATTTCATTATGGCTACGGGGCCACAGGCTCAGGCGTTGCCATGTTGAGAGGCAATCGAAATGCTCTCAATCTCATATTAGGGACCTTTAAACTTTTGTTCTAACTAAAATCCTGTGCAAAATACCCATTGACTTCTCATGTCCTGGTTTTGTCTTTCAACAGAATTTACAACCCGAAGGTTTGCAATAGAATATAAAGCAAAAGCTGCGTTTTGCATGCATTACTAGAATAATCACACAAAACCGTGGTCACAAAATACTTTTTCACCATCGCAGCATATTGTCATTGTGCCATCCCGTCTGACTGTTTGTTTGTTTGTGTTTTCCCGCGCTGTCCTAGAAAGGTGTACTGATTCCATCGCTGTTTCGGTGATGCTCGCACCGTTAGCTGCTAGCCGCCATCTCATCTGTCGCCATGTTGAGAGCCGTTGAAAGTCAACCGTTATGCTCCTGAATTTCAATGTGAAACAAATATGATAATACAAAATATAATGAGAATTGTTTGCACCGGAAGTAGCTGTGATTTCATATTCATTAAGTTTAATTCAATTTAAAAAATTTAATAAAAGTGTTAATATTGAATATTCCTCTTCATTTGTTTTGCTGTGTTGGATATTAATCTAATATTCTTCCATGTATCTGTGATACTGACTTGGACCATGTGCTACTGGGTTGGTATAGCCCGGTATTCTTCTGCACTTGCAGCCAATCACAGGATGTGGGACTTTTGCCGTAGTAAAAAAGGGCGGGGGCGAGAGAGGGAGGGAAAAGCGGAACCCGGATGCTGATGCTGACCGATGAGGAGAAGGAAGCTAGAGAGAGGGAGGAGGAGGAGTGTGAGGGGTGGGGTGGGGGGGATACAAAAAAAGAGAAAGAGAAGCGGGGGTATTACGGGCAGCAGCGGAGTGGAAGAAGAAGAGGCCATCCCGTGGATGAGGGACACTCCTGTTGGGTGCGGACAACTTCTCATCACCTGAAATACATTTTTTTCTGCAAGGCGAATTTCTTTTTCTGTCTTGTTTTTTTCTTCTTTTCCCTTTCCAAATTTCTGTCATTTAGGCGACAGCCAAATCGCCGGCTGCGGGGAAGAGATGCGGTGATATCATGAGCACAGCCGGCCAGCGGGGAGAGACAAGAGAGACGGGGAGAGAGAGAGAGAAGGAGGGAGGGAGGGAGGAAGAGGGAGGGGAGTCGGCTACCAGCACCAGGCCAGCTGAGGATGCTTGTTGTTTCTAGAAGCAGGATTAATCACCGGGCCGAGCGCACCTCTCCTCTCCGCCGCGGCCGTCCCGACCGAGGGTCGCTCTGCTTTCTCCGCCCCGTCTCGCCCGGTCTGGCCCGCGGCTGTTCGCCTTCTTTCCTTTCCTTTTTTTTTTAATGCTCTCCCCCCTCTCTCTTTCTCTCTCTTTCTCTCTCCCTCTCTTCCTCTATTTCCTGATGCAGGGCTGGGGAGGGGTGAGCCAAAGTGTGCACCGGATATTGGAAAACCCATTCTTCTTGCTGATGCTGTTGTGATAATAGATTATTATCTGGACGACGCGCGGGCACCTGCACGAGGAAAGGCAGTCTTCTGACCGAGCGAGGCCCGGCGTGAGAAGGGGAAAAAGATAGAGAGGAGAGAGGAGAGAGAGGGGATGTACGAGCCTGGGAAGGATGATGAAAACATTTTTCGGACGGTAGCAGCAGCAGCAGCGAGGAGGAGGAGGGGGGTGGGGGGTCCCTGATATCGATCAGAGAATGGATTCAATCAGGGGCATTCTGACTCGGGATATTTGAGACCCTGCTCTTACAGGAATCAATCTGTGGATAATGCACAGCCTGAATGAGATCTCTCTTTTCGGCTCCACTTTTAGCCAGACGCACGAGCTACACACCAATTAGCTTTAAACTACTGTTATTTATAGCGAAGAAGAGGTGGGGGGTGGGAGGGGGGGGGGGGGGCTCTGTGGGACTATACCTCCAACCCATCATCACCGGTCATATCTCACGCGTCCTTCTGGTCGTTTTTTTCCCCTTCTTATATCCACTCTGAATGATGCTGCTTTCCGTGCCGCCCTGAAAGAGACGCAAGCCCGAGGAGGAGGAGAAGAAGAAGAAGAGCCCGGGATATACTTTATTCTAGGCCTGCACTGAGGCGGTGGAAACAGCCGGAGCCGGAGCGGCTGGCCGCATGACAAACAAGTGCATGGGAGTAGCCTGCAGGGCCCGGCGTTAGAATCACGACCGGTCCTCCGCGCCTGGGATGTGCGTGACGGCGTTACGCACAGGAGCAGGAGCCACCGCCGCCTTGATCCGCCTCACCGCAGGCGTGTAGAGTTTCACCTCGGGGAAAAGGATGAGCAGCAAGGAGCTGACGGTGGGCCCGTCCAACCAGTACGTGGGGCCCTACCGGCTGGAGAAGACCCTCGGGAAGGGACAGACAGGTATGGGGCCCCCTCGGGTCTTCCCGTGGCATGGCCGAACAGCTGATTCCAGCATTCACAATCACTACGTTAAGCCCCTGCCTCTTTTATTCTGCTACAATCTCCTAAAGGATCTAAAATTAAATTCCATCACATGATGTATTCTTTTTTCTTTTTTAAGTCCATAGATATTCTAATCTGTCTTTTTGCGAGCCGAGTTTGGCCTATATGTTTGTGACAATGTCAGAAAAGCTATTTTGAATTATTTATGACATGCCTCCCTTCCTGTTTTCACACTGCATGATGATTTGAGATATCAAAGAGTTTCTCTCTCTCTCTCTCTCTCTCTCTCTTTCTCTCTCTCTCTCTCTCTCTCTCTCTCTCTCTCTCTCTCTCTCTCTCTCTTTGTGTCCCTCAGGGCTGGTGAAGTTAGGTGTCCACTGCATAACTGGACAGAAGGTGGCCATCAAGATTGTCAACAGGGAGAAGCTCTCCGAGTCGGTTCTAATGAAGGTATGCTGTGCTCGTGTTTGACCTCGTATCCGTCCCCACCACAACTGTCTCATTGGTGGCCACAAGGCCCCAAATCGTGCCAGCTATATAGCTCTCTCCTGTCTGCAAAAATAGCAACATCTTTTTTATTTTAGTCAAGAAAAGCCCTGTCTGCGTGTTGCAATGTGGAGCCGCCGAGTGTGTGGGCACACTGCTTCTGTGCACCGAATAATAGAGATGATTCTATTCTGCTAATTAAGCCCTCTGATGAATGCTATACTGCAGCTGAAAACTGAAAGAAAGTGAAAAAATAAAATAAAAGGATGTTCCACATTGGAACGTTTCTAATGTGGCCGATGACTAGTTTCTCATTTTTAAAGGTTTGCACCTGGGAAAACTTGGGGCCTGAGAAAGAGCTGCGCCGTGGCATCGTATTTTTTTAGTGATTTTATTTGACCTTTATGTAATTTTATCTAGCCACGAGGATCCCGTTGAGATTTTGAATATCATTTACAATGGAGCTTCCAGGATGAGGTGGTTGCGGAGGTGGCTCGAGGAATGGTGGTTGCAGCTATACTTAGTTTTTTCTTAGCTCTCTCAGACAGGCTGCAATGATGTGTCGACAAACCCAAACAGAGTTGAATATAATCGAGACAAAATGTTTGTGTTTTTGTTTCTTTCGTTAGCCAGATGACAAAAGCAGGGGTCAAGTGTGTGAATAAAACTCTCTTTTACACCACAGATAAAACCTTCATCCCCTATAAATGCAACCGATCCCCAATCAGCTGGTTTATAGTATCTCGCTGATCTTGTATTGCTCTGGAAAGCTGCCCATTGAGTACTCGGGGGTGCTAACTGCCAGTAACCGCATTACTGGGTCAGCTAAAGCATGTTTAACTACAAGTAGCCTTTTTTTCCTGTCGGCACTCTGCAGATGTGTCTTTTAGCTTCCTGCTCTCAGGGCACAACGCGACACAGAGGCCAAACGCAATAAATTTGAGACCATTTTTCTGGCAGCTGTTGCCCACTTCTCATCCTCTCTTTCACAAGCAGTGTCCACTTTATTAGGCATGGTCTCACAGGGGTTATAAAAACAAATATTGATACGCTTGAGTATCGCAATGTTTTGTTAAACTGCATTGATTCTAAAATCACTGTCAGTTTCATCCTTTATCATGTAAATCAACTTATTTTTCTTACTCAGATTTGAATGCATATGGCATATGGTGTGTTCTTTTTGTCCTAGAATGTTATGTTCAGTTTTCCTAGAATTAGTTAGAATCACAATATATTGCAATATATCGAATCGTAACCCCTGTATCGTGATACGTATCGTATCACATCGCTAGAACCTTGCCAACACACAGACGTACAGTCTAATGCGATCCAATACAACTGTGCTGCCACAATGTTTTTTTACTATCATAGATGTGTTAATTAAATAATTTCTTTCTTATTGAGGTCAGCTCCCAGAGTTGAACACATCATGAGCTTTGTTCATGGGCAGGCTGTTGTATTGGATAGCATTAGACTGTGCAGGGGTACCTAATAAAGTGGACACTAAATGTATTTATCTATTGCAGCAGATCATTACAATCCATTTATTTTTAATCAAATCAATCTTTTTAATCAGGGATTGGCAAATAGCTACCAATGGACAAAACATGACTTGAAATCGATTTAAGAAGGGATTCATCAAAAACATTTACACCTTACAGAGTCCTTAAATCACAATGAGAATGACTTTACGAATTTGCCGTCAATCCCTCCCCGATATGCGCGTGTGACTGTTTAGTAGGTCATGCTGCTGGTGCTGAAATGAGAGCTGAAAAACTTGCCACCCAAATGCAACAAATAAAATAAAACCGGTTAATTTTAAAAGATAGGTTCGGATATTTTCAAGTCCATCTTGATGCAACGCTCACTCGACCTCGTGTAGGTTTATGTGTTATTTTGGTCACTGGAGCCGCGGTAACACTTGTCCTCTAAATACGACTTTAGTCATCCGATCGCGACAAAACACCCTCACCGTCAAGTCTGTACACTCGTTGCTTCCAAATAAAGCTCTTGAATAACAAAGTAGCGGGGGACTAATCATGAAGAATTCTTTGGAAACGAAACGTCTTAATCACTGAATTAGAAGATCTTTCAAACAAGTCTGCAGATATTGCAAAGAGGAAGAGTTAAGGAAATAACGGGGGACTTATATTGCGTAAATTATAAAGTCACAAAATGTCATCTGTTAAAGTTAATGTGGCTGAGCAGCTGAGCAACTTAGCTTAGCGTTAGCGAACGCTTGCCTATTTAGCAGCATTACCGTTCAGTTGAGAGCATTTTTCGTGCAACCTGTATAGTTAGAGTCTAATATACACTGTCTTTTTGCTCAGTTTAGGTTTCCACCAACTCCTGAAGATATATATTTGAGTCTTTAGCCGCTAAATGCTACACCGTGTTCACCAGCTTGTCGCTAACTGTGTCTGTGTCTGCTGTTTGGTGCGGAGCCGGTGGTTTACGGCGAGTTTTAGGGTTTCTTTTGGCGAAAACAGTCGGCTGGTGCCGTAGACGAGAGTTATTTGGTGAATTTCTTTCATGTTGAAATATTAATTAGTGCAGCTTTGATTAGTACAGGTTTCAGCTAGCTCAGTACAGGCATGCAAACATCTTTGTTCCTCCCTTTTTTTCTTCAATTTATCCTTCAAACTTAAAAAAACCCCCACTTCATCAGAGTAAATAATGATTTGCTTTCTCTGCTCGCTGTCTACAACTCAAACAAACTCGTTTCTGCCTTTAAATGAACACTAAACAGTTGGACAGTAACATTTAATACTGCCTCCCTCTGCTCCACATTTAACCTAACTCTGCCTTTATACTTTCTTCTTCCCTCTCTCTCTCGCTGCCTTCCATCCTATATACCTTCCTGACATTTCAATCTCCATTCTTTTTTAACCTCTCTCCTCCTCCTCTCCTCTCCATCCCTCCCTCCCTCCTAACCTTTCTCCACACGTCTCCCTTCTCCGCGTCCATCCAGGTGGAGAGAGAAATAGCTATTCTTAAACTAATAGAGCACCCTCACGTTCTGAAGCTGCATGACGTCTATGAGAATAACAAATACCTGTGAGTATCTCTTTATCTTTCTCCTTTCCACTGACTGTCTCTCTTTTCTTTTTTCATTTTTTGTTCATTCTTTTTGCTTAATCTTCCCTCTGGATCTGCGCCAGAGAAGGAACAACCTTGAGTCTGAAAAGGAAAATAGATTCTGTAAGATTAAACTGAGATAAATAAACGCATGACATGGGGGATCTAGAGGGTTCTGGGTGTGTGTTTTTTAGGTTTTTATGTGTGGAGGAAGCATCCATGGCTTGTGTGCATGAATTCTTACATGTTCCCCTGTGCTCACCTGTTTTCAATGTCTGACTTCTCCAACCTCCTCCCCCCCCAGGTACCTGGTTTTGGAGCACGTATCTGGCGGAGAGTTATTCGACTACCTGGTGAAGAAGGGCAGGCTGACCCCCAAAGAGGCCAGGAAGTTCTTCAGACAAATCATCTCCGCCCTCGACTTCTGCCACAGTCACTCCATATGGTCTGTGAGAGGCTGCTGACCTTAAGGCCTGCCCTTTTTGTCATCGTTGTATCAGTTACAGTTTTGTCTCTCAACCCTTTACGCCGCCATTTTGTCAGTGTTGAGTCAAAAGTCTGTTCCCCCATCAATTTGTGTTTCCCCTCACCCTACCAGTTGTTTTCCATGATGCTTAACCCTAACCCCAGCCAGCTATCTCTGTGAGTACCAAAACCAAACATAAGACCTAACTCCCACAGGGAAAAGGGGCAGTATGGGAAGCGCTGTTAATTGGAATGGGAAACACTATTCGAGGCCATAACACAAGATGGGCTGTGGTAGTAAGTGCCCCGGGTGCCCAACAGCTGTCATTGCATGTCAGACCCCTCCCTCTTCCCTTGTTTCCTGCCTTCCTTGTCACTATCAACTGTCTAATAAATGTCAAACAATATACATGTACATATGTTTTAATGCTGGGCGACAGTAAACACAAGTCAAAAGTCTTGAACCTCATGATCAGGTCACACAGCATACTTTGGATTAGAACTAAAGTTGGGATCACACCTCTGCGTTCATGAGGCGGCCATGTGACCCACTACACTAGTGGGGTTGTTTGAGGTATGCATCCATAGTCAGTGTGTAACCTACGGTAGATATCGGTTTCCCCCCCGGTTTTGAGAAACAGACCGGAGTTACCGCACGGAAGCAAAGTGATGTGCTGCTGAGGATTGGGATGCAGCAGCAAGATGTATTTGAATACGAATCAATATCAGTTTAAGTGTACGCTATGTTTAGAATATTATCACCAGTTTACCTTCCTGTGAGACAGCAATGCAGTCTATGTTTCCAACAGGGAACTTAAGCCGTTACCTTTGCTCTTGTTCAAAGCCGCCAGACTCCAGTGAAAAAAACAATAATTTTACCCTCCAGAATACAGAAGTTGCTGGTCTACTGCTGCCTCGATCGGTTAGTTAGGTAGTTTGATTGTGTGACTTTAAAACACCAAAGTCACACAATGACACAAGCTAACTAACCGCTCGGGTACCTTTAGACCAGCAACCTCTGTGTTCTGCCAGTTAAAGTGAATGTTTTTGCAGTGGAGTCTGGTATTTTTATAAGAGAGCATAGATGTATATGACGGCTTCAGTTACCCGTGGAAAAGCGCAGCTTCACTGCAAGGTAAACCTGTGAAAATATTCTAAAAATAACCCGTTTTGATGCCTCCCCACGTACACAGCAGTAATGTACATTGCTTTGCTTCATTTGAAACCAATAGCAGAACTGTGCATTGCATCATCCACATGCGCATTCATGTGCGCCTTGTGCAGTGAACTGCAGATTTCTTTTAGAAATATTTACATGTCATGTGAAAGTCTACCAAGTGGACAAACATGGTTGGCTGTAGCTACTGTTTATGGTCTTGAAAAAGACTTCCATTGAAGGTGTGTGGGTGTGTGTGTGTGTGTGTGTGTGTGTGTGTGTGTGTGTGTGTGTGTGTGTGTGTGTGTGTGTGTGTGTGTGTGTGTGTCCAGTCACAGAGACCTGAAGCCAGAGAATCTTCTCCTGGATGAGAAGAATAACATCAGGATAGCGGACTTTGGCATGGCATCGCTACAAGTTGGGGACAGCCTGTTGGAAACCAGTTGTGGGTGAGTACTTGGTTAGACCAATCAAAAATTAACTTGAAATAAATGTGTGCCCAAGACTGTATATAGGAAGTGGCCGTTGTCACTGTGACGTCACCTAATGATTTGTCACCCGATTTAAAGCCTTGAGTTAGGCATTTTTGACCGTCGCCATCTTGTTTTCTTTTGCAACCATAAGTGACACAAGAAGGCGGAGCTAAGTACAGCCAAACTCAGAATTTATTTGCTGACCAAAATGCCACAGTTAACTTTCATGAACTGAAAACACACAGTGAAAGCGTTCAACTCCCAGACCAGACAATGCTGTGGAGGCAACCTGTCAATCCCCCCAAAAAATGCCTTAAAGCATACTCTGCTTTATGGTCTATTTAACTCTAAATGGACCATAATTTACTAAATGAACATCATGCTGTATTGAAAAATACATGAAACTAGTGATTGAGACCAAAAACTCATGTTTATGAAATTTACTGAGATAATAAATCAAGTGGCCCCCTGATGGCCTTTAGAAGGAATGCATTTTTAAGGCTCTTCCACATTGGCTTCACTTTTCAGTTGTTTGTTATTTAAATAACATCTGGTATTGTAAATTAACTACAAATATGATCTTTTACATAATTGATGGCTTTGTTCATTAACAGCGTAAGCGGTTTTAAAACTGAGTGCCCATCAGGGGCAACGTGGATTTAACACATAAAATTAGTAAGGAATCGTAGCTTTCGCCTGAATTCACCTATTCAGTCTATTCAATAAATCCAAGAGCAAGGGCTCTCAGTTTTTTATCAAATCAGCACCTGCGTTCTTTGTCTGGGTGCATGGTTGCGTCTGGTTAAATAATTTAATAATAGCCTTTTCTTTCTTTACAGATCCCCACATTATGCTTGCCCAGAGGTCATAAGGGTTAGTTACTTCCCTCTCAGTGTGTTAATGTGTGTGTGTGTGTGTGTGTGTGTGTGTGTGTGTGTGTGTGTGTGTGTGTGTGTGAGCTTGCATGTCTAATGCTTCCCTGTCCTTGCATTTGTGGTTTAGGGAGAGAAGTATGACGGTCGCAGAGCCGATGTTTGGAGCTGTGGAGTCATCCTCTTTGCTCTTCTTGTCGTAAGAAGATCCTTTTATTCTTTTTTTTCTTTCCAGTATTGAGTTGCTTTTTCTCTCTGCCCTTTGATTCCCACTATTGAAGTCATAGAGAACAATAAAACCTCATACACAGTCTTCTCTTAAGCCCGACTGTCAGCGTATATCAGCCTTAAATCTTAAAGGTACCCTGTGGAGATTTTTGACAACTATTGGCAGCCCGGAGCAATGTTGTGATGAATGAGCTAGTCACCATTTTGTTTATGTCTTGCAGCATCCTACTAGCAAAGTAGTGGGATGAAGGAATGTGTGGGTGACGCGACTTTTCCACTGAATGACAGTTGGTGGCGATAACCTGCCAAGAAATGCAGCAATGCGCCAGCAAAGAGCAGGGAAAAATGGAGGATGGATAAAACAAAAATGTTCCATATGCATGCAATATTTATTTTTTTATGAGAAACATAGCACAAAGACATAGCTGTACCTTTCTGCAAGAACACTCCGCAGGGTGCCTTTCGAGAAATGGTTTGACAAAGGTGACAAAATCCGCCTACAAGCGCCTCTGAAGCTCATAAATTTGCACGTTATATCTTGTTTGTTTAATCCATAAATGTAGTACATAACGATAAACAAACTAAACTAAACAGTAATTATTGAGCTTTTATTGAGCTTTATGCTAAGGTAAGCTCACCGGCTGCTTGTGGTCGCAAAACAAAATATTTTTTTACAATGTATCTATTACACAAATTGTTGAGCTATTTCTTTAACTATGTTAAATGTGTAACACGTTTTGGTGCCACTTCCAAAAATGAGTGCGTCAACACCATCCTCCTAAACCATGTCCTCGTATTTTTGTCTCTCTCCATCTTCTCCCATCCCCTTCCCAGGGTGCCTTGCCCTTCGACCATGATAACCTGCGGCAGCTTCTAGAGAAAGTGAAGAGCGGGGTATTCCACATGCCCCACTTTATACCTCCTGACTGTCAAGCTTTGCTTAAAGGAATGATAGAAGTCAACCCTGACAAGAGACTCACGGTGAGCAGGGAGGGACCATGGGGCTTATACAGGGAGAGGACAAATAATATATATATATATTGTATATACTAATTAAGCAGCATTTGAGTGTACTACCTCTGAAGTTGTTTTGGAAAAATTATCCGCTGATTCACAGATATTACATTACATTTAACTGACGCTTTTATCCAAAGCGACTTACATACTATACAGTAGACACAGCAACGATGAGCAATTAGGGTTAAATGTCTTGCTCAAGGACACATCAACATGGACTAGCGGAGCCGGGGATCGAACCACTGATTCTCTGATTGAAAGTCGTACCTGCTAAGCACTTGGCCACAGTCTACCCTATCTCTCTCTATCTTGGAGAGAGATATCTCCCTCCAAATGTAAGTCCAGAGGTAAAAGTCTTCAAGGTTAGGGTTAGGGTACTACAAAAATTGGCCTTGGCGGAAATATGGGCTGTTTTCTATTTTATTGTTTTATGTAGTGCATTTAATGTCATGTAGTTGTTTTTATTATTGTCTATGTACTGACAACCAATGCAAATTAGCTTCGAGCTAACTTTTGTGCAATTAGTTGCTTACTTTCCTTGCAAAAATAAACAAAAGAAAGAAAGAGGTACTGGAACACTGGTAGTCAAAAACTGAGGATCACGCACAAACTAAGCCATGTCCGGAAAAGTGAAATGTCAGCCGTAGACAGTGTTTTAAACCAGGTCATGAAACTAACGTTAGCTAAATCAGCCTGCTAGCTACTGCTGATAAAATCATCAGTGTAGTTGGCGGCAGCTGGCTCTTCAGATGGCGAAATCATTGTTTTTAGAATTGAGTAGTCCTTTTGGACTCCCTCTGTTTGAAAAAAAGGTCATATTGTTTCACAAATGAATAAGCATTTTCAGTGCTAAATCGGCCACGGTTCTCATTCTGAACTGCATACGAATGGTGAAGCGTCCGCAACGACGGAAAGCTGCGGGCGTAGCAAACGGTCACATTGCACCCCAGCAGCTTCAACGGCACACAAAGCATGAACCGGACATGTAGGAGGGAGGCAGGAAAGAAAAAAACCTCCAGGCTTTGCTTCGAGATGTGACAGGAATTGATGCTGACGCCGGACCTTAGAGAGGGATGAGGAAGGTGGAAAGAAAAGAGCTAAGGAATGGGCCTTGGGTATTGCTTAAAGGCATGAGTGGGGTCAGCCATCGCAGGGAGGGAATCTTTTTTTATTCCTGTCTTCAAAGGCAAGTCAGCAGTTCATTTGGAGACGAGACTCATGGAAACCGAGACACAGGATGGAAGAGAGGCATAAATATATGCATGTATGTTTCAATGTGAATGAATGGATGAATGGATCAAGTGGCTCTAGATGAGGATGGAGGCACTGAGAGTGAAAGGGGGCAAGGACATCTCCTTTTCACCTAAATGCCAGCTTTGCCTCCTGAAAGCAAGGCTTGAAAGGAGACTGTCAGTTCAGGGGCAGATAGAGGGGAGAGGCTGAGTGAATAAATGAATGAGTGAGTGAATGGACAGCTGGAAGAAAATTCCTCTGCGCTCAGGTTTAGAAAGAGAAGTTGGGATAAAGCCGTGTGGAGTGGAGCTGAATCCACACTTCAGAGGCCGAGAGGTGACGACAACTGTGATAATGTGGTTCGCAGGGACTGCTGACAAAAGCCTGGTCCTTTAGTCATTCAGCTACAACAGAGCAGATTTAATCAAAGCTGTGGCTTCGTCTGACGAGCTGTTGATTAATGAAGCCTGAAACCAGGTCAGATGGTCTCTCTCTCTCTCTCTCTCTCTGTCTGTCTCTCTGTCTGTCTGTCTGCTGGTTGCCTCCCAACACGCAAGGAGACATATTTCAATCCAGCTCAAAAGTGCATCTGCAGCTAGCAAGCTACGTTAGGAGCCCACACATCTTTTGTTTTTTGCTGCCTTTTTCAACGTATTCATATCAGTTAGAAAACGGGAAGTGTCTCCTCTGTGCTTTATGAGCTCGTTAACGAATGCATAGCCTTCACTGCATACAGCTGCTTGCTGGTTTCCTCTCGGCATACAGTGTTCACAGCAGGCCGACTTTTTACGTGCTCGCAGAACTGCAGCTGCTCCATTACTCCAACCCGAAGAGGTGCTGTGCAGTATTGATGCGATGGCTCCCACTGTATGCAGGCATGACGTATTTTTGTAGGCCAACCTCGGAAGTTAGCATCGCCCTGGTTCCCTCGAAAAAGAAGAAGAAAAAAAAAGCCATTGGGATTTTTCCATTGGGTTTTGACATTTTTGTATTATTATTTAATGTCTCGAAAGAAAACGTTAAAATCTCTACTGCTTGTGTTCACCTTATTTCAGTCATCTCACCAAAAGCCCATTGAGTTTGAGACGAAGAAACCAGAGCTGTGTAAAAATGCTTATTTATTTTCGGGTTTTATGACTCATTCCTGTGTTACTTTCAGCAGGACTGGACTGAAGGGTTACTTTTCCTGGGGTCATAAACGCAGATGCAAGAGTCTCCAGCCATGCTAGCGGCCCGGGGCTGTACCTGAACTTAATGCTATCATCAGCAAGCTAACATGCTGATCAGCAAGAGTGATGTTTATCATGTTCACCATGAGTCTTTAGCTTTGCACATTTTTGGGCATAAACCGAAGTGTTAGACAAAATGAACGTTATGAGACCCACGCACACTGAAACACATTGGCTACTTTCTGACCATCACTGCACAAGAGAGCAGCTAAATTAGCTGTCAGTCCAATCCTGACTTGGTAGCTTTAGCCTGGTTTAAACAGGAAGGTTTTTCTTTTGAGACACGCATCCCAGTGTTCAGTTGGGCAGCAGATGCTTTGCCTCTGTTGATGTCTTTGATGTCTGTTGATGTGGGCGACTGTGGCTCAGTGGTTAGCAAGTCAGCCTTTCAATCAGAAGGTCAGTGGTTCAAACCCCGGCTCAGCCAGTCCATGTCGTTGTGTCCTTTAGCAAGACGCTTAACCCTAATTGCTCACCGTTGCTGTGTCTACTGTATGTCATGTAAGTCGCTTTGGATAAAAGCGACAGCTAAATGTAATGTATAATTGTAGAGTTAAATTAGCTGTAAAAGCGGGAAACTATGTTTTGTTCAATGCTGTCTTCTGTTTTTTATTCTGTTTTTTTCTTACAGCTAGAAGCAATACAGAAACACCCCTGGTACCAGTAAGTATCACATTAACGTTCTTACCTGTTCCTCCTCTGTATTCCCTTCTTCACCAAAGCCACTATCGTTGGTTCTAAAACATAGCGACACTTGGCTCCACCAGCCACATCTGTAATTTCTCACACCTTCACTTTATCTACGTCGACCTCTTTTTATTGTGGGTCAGCCAATATTCTAACACACAACATACCTCATACCATACTGTAAATAGAGTGTAGCTGCTAAGACGTCTGTTTGTTTGTGGCATACTAGCATTTTATTTATTTATACTGACTTTTTTCCCATCAGGGGTGGCCGTAATGAGCCTTGCCCAGAGCAGCCGCCGCCTCGGCGCGTGTGTGTGAAGAGGATCCTGTCCTTAACAGACCTGGACCCTGATGTCCTGGAAAGCATGTACTCCTTAGGGTGCTTCAGAGACCGGGTCAAACTCACACAGGACCTTACAAGTGAGGAGTGAGTAAATATAACCCATCAAACATTTCCACTTTGAATGAATGGCAATTACATCATTGTGCACGAGTGTCGAGATGTATATATGTTGAAATTTATGACAGGAAGAACCTTAATCAAATAGTTTTGTAAATCTGCTTTATTATCCACATTAAAATTTGATATGAATAGAAGAAAGAATGAAATAATTTAAAACATAAACCTGTGTCTCCACTGTACCTGTTGGTCCTGATATCTTTAGACAAGTAGAACAAATACATAAAATCTCAAAGTGGCCAACATTAGCAGTTTTGCTTCCAACTCTCGAAATACGGCAACTTGGTCACTGGCCCCATGTGACCGTAGTTATGGGTTAGGGTTAGGTAAAAGGAGTAAAGGACAGAGTGAGGTTATGAAGTATAAAGATGAAGTATAAAGGCAAGTTTGACCAAAAGTGAAACTTGCCTTGTTACCAGTTATTTAACGTCACTACATTGTATACATAAGGTAGCCGTAGCTACGTAGCAGTTTAAAGCGTAGGGTCACTGACCAAGCTTCCTAATTGGTGAGTTGGGAGTGAGAATGTGTTGGCTTGAATGCATGCCGAAAACAAATGCATAACTGTGTGTGTACTGCCTTTAATTTCTCTCTCTCTCTCTCTCTCTTTCTTTCTCTCTCTCTCTCTCTCTCTCTTTCTTTTATTGTCTTTTGTGTCCTATTGTGGCCAGTCAATTACTTACATCATTAATCTGCCTGACATGGCAGGAACAAGAGCAATAATGTCAACAAGGGTTCTTTCATCTCTCTGTCCACCCATCCGTTGTGTCCCCCTCTCTGATGAGGTCTCTCACTACCCACAACAGCAGAAACAGAAGCGTTTTAGCATCTTTATGCTCATTGTTTCTTTTTGTTTTTTTGGCTGTTAACTTTACTGTTTTGACAGAGTCTCACAGCTCTCATCATTACTTTGACCAGCCACAGAAGGTGTGTTTAGGCTTAGCAACAGATATTAAGCTCCTGGGCTAAATAGCTAGCTAAAAAGCTGAATCATCGTCAGACAGCCGATGGGTTACGAGATTGCATTTCCACCAATGCATTTCACCTCTTTTTCTCTCCACATGGACTCTTTATCAACCAAAGCTCGCTCAAATGCGATTAGTCAATAAAACTCTGACTACAAACGATTCTGCATTCATATGCAGATATGTGTTTATAGAGATTACTTATGATATGACCTGACCGGACAATCCCATTTACAACCTTTTGTTTGCCACTGACAAGACTCTGTCTTTGTTGTATTTCTCAGATTTTTCTGTGTCTCCTCTATTTCTGACCTTCGTTTTCTCCGTTGCTTCTTGTTCTTCAGGGAGAACCAGGAGAAGATGATCTACTACCTCCTGTTGGACAGGAAGGAGCGATACCCCAGCTGTGAAGATGAGGATCTGCCCCCCAGAAATGACCTTGGTTAGAACCCTTGCTTTTTGACCTTTTTAACGGCCTACGCAAAAACAAGACAAAAGCGTTGTTGTGAAAGCTACTTTCCCCCGAAGTGTGCCATTGAACATTTTTCAAAATTTGAAGAGAAAAAACCACTGTATTTTACTTTTTTTTTTACTCATATTTCTGTTCTCCAAGACCCACCAAGGAAGCGGGTGGACTCCCCTATGCTGACGCGTCATGGTCGCTGTCGTCCAGAGAGGAAGAGTCTGGAGGTCCTCAGTGTCACAGACCAGGGGTCTCCCACCCCACCTCGCAGGGCCCTGGATACTAATGCGCACAGCCAGAGGTCAGAACCAGCGTATCTTTAACCGATGGAAATAGTTGACAGCCAAATGTATATAATTAATAGAAGTGGGACTAATGCTTAATAACAAGCTCAACCTTAGATCAGAATCATAAATGATCTTTTCATTGTTGCACCTAAAAGCCCCATTCGCCTGGATGACGTTTGTTGTGTGTTGCTGTCTTCAAAAGGTCTCGCTCAGTCAGTGGAGCGTCCACAGGTCTGTCCTCCAGTCCTCTCAGCAGCCCCAGGGTAAGAACTTCCCTCTTCTCTCTTCAACTGTGTTGTAGACCTGTTCATCTGGCCTTAAAACAGAGCCCGTCTGGAGACAACAGAGTTGAATTTTATTTTACATTTCTTTAGACTCAAAAAGCAAATAAAGTTTACGCTTTAATCAAGCGTGCTTATGTCACCCAGCCCCATGGGTGAGTCTCCCAAATAGAACATTTTAATCTCCCCATGTCTACAATGATCCTGGCCTGGTCTGTGAAATGTTCCGTTCTGTACTTTACATCACGTAATCTGACTAAATGATTACACTCATGAGAGTGGGGGATTGGCACTGAAAGCTGCATTAATGTGCACAGTTTGTCTTGTTTTATAATGTCTGTGCAAAGGGAACCCAGTTTGTTTTAATAATTATTTGCAAATTATATATATTGTCTTTTTGTTTACAAGCAGTTAGAGGAACAGTTTGACACTTTTTTTCTTTTGCCAAGATTTAAATTATTTTAAAATTTAAAAAAATGAAGAGCTTAGCTCAGCACAAAGACAGGAAACAGGGGAAACCGCTTGCCCCAGCCTCGCTCTGTCCAAAGATTTAAAAAGTGCTCGACCAGCACCTCTCACTTACTGACATGTGTTATGTCACCATAATAACTAACAGTTTCCATTGTCTTTTGTTCTCGTCAAATGTTACGGAAAACAGTTCAATGTTCGTTCTAATCTTATTTTTATGGACTGCGCATACAGTAAAAGACCACTTGTCTGAAACTGGTGTCATGCTCTATTGTTGTCCAAGAACTATTTGAAAACACGACACTGAGCCACACTGTCGCACTGGGTGACATGTTCCTTTATTGCCATGAACATGGGCGCTGTGGTTTATTTTTAATCAATCACATTCATCATCCTGCTGCTGGGAAAAAAATTATCAAAGCATAATGAAGGTGTATTCATCCGCAGCTGAAACAAGTCTCTAATAAATATTTCCTACTGTTTGAGTAATATTTGATGAAAACTATGATGTCCAGTTGTTTATTATGACAATACCGAGCCTTGAAACTCAACATACGGGACCAGTGGGCTTGGAGTTGAGTTTGGTCTTTTCTTTGTAATGTGTAACTTTTTCCATGCAGTATATGCAGTATATATATATACACATATATATGTATATGTATATATATATACATATATATATATATATATATACAGTATATAGTGAAAAAAAGTATTATCAGCAGCTCCAATGTAGAAATATCAGTTTAAGCCATCAACAACACAAAACCAAATTTCCTGTGATGCTGTTTTTTATTTCTCTGCTAACTCTCGCTCGGACTGTCGCTTCTATCTATGCCAGCCTTTTCCATCACACTGTCACATGCTCAGTCATTCACATTCCCATTTCATAGACACACCATGCTGCCTCATACAAATGTCCGTGTGCACATGCTGTCATGGACAGAAAGAAACCACTCATATCGAGGCTTGTTGAAGAATCGTTTCCATGAACCATAATTCATGACCATTGCTTTCTCTCATCTGTCCGTCCCTCTTTCCCTTCTTCCCTCCTCCCCATCTCCCCATCTCTTTCTCTGTCTGCCCATCAGAGCCCGGTCTTCACTTTCAACCAATCGGAAGCCTCCGCTTCCTCCTCCAAAGACACCAAACCAGGAAGTGCCACCACGCCTCGGCCCACCCGCCCACCACCCGACCCAAAAACACAGACCCTGCCCTCAAAGGGCCAAGCTGACCGGCCCCACCTTCACTCCATGAAGTCCCTCCCCCTCCAGACCCCACGCTCCCCTTCCCCGTCCCCCTCACCACTCCTCTCCCCCATCCCACGCTTCTTCAACTTCCCCTCTCCATCCGTCTTCAAGTCCAAGAACGTCCACTCGTCCTCTAACTCCTCTGCCGCCCCTCCCCCTGTGTCGCAGGTCACACCGCAGGGTTCGCCGCTGCCCACCCCGCTGGGCACGCCGGTGCACCAAATCCACCACCCTTCCTCCACCACCCCTCCCTCCTCCTCATCCTCGTCCTCTTCTTCCAGGGCGGACGGGGCCGGCGGGGCCTCGCTGTCGCTGACGCCGCCCTCCAGCCCGGGCGGCAGCGGCGGTCTGGCCGCCTCGAGCTCCGCCCACTGGAGAACGAGGCTCAACTCGTTCAAAAACAACCTCCTGGGCTCGCCGCGCTTCCATCGGCGCAAACTGCAAGGTGAGTGGAGAGTAGACACAGTGGATGACGATGGTGGGAAACCTTACCGCTGATCGGTTGAGATAAAACGTCTTAAAAGAAACTGAATGAACAGTTTAAAAAATCAGAGTTAATCTACTCACATCCAAGATATAATCTATTATTACCAAGAAATGGCCACGTGCCCCAGCTTGTAGCCTGCAGCTGTGTTGATTAATGTCTCTGTGATAATCTCTAATTAGGGCAATTAGATTAGGGCCTTTCATCAAGATTCACTGCCCTTTTGCTTTTTTCTTCCTCACGCTCTCTCTCTCTCTCTCTCTCTCTCTCTCTCTCACACTCTCTCTCTCTCTCACTCTCTCTCTCTGTTTTCCTTTTTCTAGTCCCCACATCAGAGGACATGTCCAGTTTGACGCCCGAGTCCAGTCCAGAGTAAGTCCCCACAAGTCTCAGGTTGTTTTTCTGCAGAGTGCATTACATCATCACATCGGTTTGTTGGTTGACAAAACGGTCTCACCACGAGGCCCATTTAGAAGCGTTTAGAGCTTCAGCGC
This sequence comes from Cottus gobio, assembly GCA_023566465.1. Classification (NCBI taxonomy): domain Eukaryota; kingdom Metazoa; phylum Chordata; class Actinopteri; order Perciformes; family Cottidae; genus Cottus; species Cottus gobio. The sequence continues at coordinate 17,633,387 of CM042232.1, read as the reverse complement.
GGAGATTTGTTTTTCAACTACCGTTTTCCAAAGTGGAGGAAGCATCAGCTTGTCGTTTACCCCCGAGATCACTACTTAAAGGGGACACGCTCATTTCCAGGTTCATACTTGAATTTGGGGTTTCTACTACAACATGTGTATATGCTTTAGTGTATACAAATATACATATAATTTGTCTCATGGTGTCGATCTGAATATTCCCATCTTCACTCTCTTTAAAATCAAGATGCCATGAAAATGCCTTTAAAACATCTCTGCACATATCGTGTATCTACTTCACAATATCTGCAATCTTTTCTTCCTGTACAACTAAATATGAAGGATGTTTACATAAGCTAGTACCAACCAGATTCGACCAATAGCATCCTGAGTGTATTTAAAGGAACAGTATCTATATTCGGGCTGTGTGCATAGCGTTTTGATACGTTCACAGCATTTCTTACTGTTACTATTGTTTGTATTTTGTCTTTCTAACATTGATGTAGAATAGCGTTTGATCACTGGGAAGAAAAACTTAGCATCTCTTGGAATTATTTAGTCACTATTTAGATGTTATGCTCCCGTATGAGTTTGTTGAAGGGGCACTCTCATCGATGCTCTGCTTTTCATTCTGACAAATTTAACTGAATAACCAAAATTCTTTAAATAGTCAATTCCTTGACCGAACACTGTCTTTATGGGCCAGTTAAAAATAACACACCCAACCCAAATGAACCGTGTCAATGGAACGAATCCATCACATGTCAAACACTCGTTTACTTGCAGGCTGGCTAAGAAGTCCTGGTTCGGCAACTTCATCAGCCTGGAGAAAGAGGAGCAGATCTTCGTCATGATTCAGGACAAGCCGCTCAGCTCCATCAAGGCGGACATCGTCCACGCCTTTCTCTCTGTGAGCACAGGGTGGAGCCCTCGACAACAGCATGAAAGCTAGAGACTGAATGGTGAATCCTTTTCACTGAGCGCTCACCCTTTTCTTGTGCCTCCCCCAGATCCCGTCCCTCAGCCACAGCGTGGTGTCTCAGAACAGTTTCCGGGCAGAGTACAAGTCCTCCGGCGGCCCCTCTGTCTTCCAGAAGCCTGTCAAGTTCCAAGTATTGTTACATTTTTCAATTTTCCCCCCCTCCATCTTCACAAATACATCCAACGCAGCATTCAAACCCACTGAGGTTTGTGTATCAGATTCTAGTCAACGCCTCAGTGAAGAGTTTCAATGTAAGCGTCACATGAAGACGTAATGGTTTACTTTTTCTATTACTATACGATGTGAAGCTTTCAAGCAGCTTCAGCCAAAATAAAAAAAATATTAAGCTTGTATATATACATATATATACGGTACATGTAATACAACAAGTTTGACTTCGCATGCGTTTTGTGTTCTGCTCTGACTTTACAGTTACTTCGGCTCACCGCTGAGAGCATTTCTTTTTTTACACAATTTCAATACTTTTATCAATTATTATGGTTACTTACATAACTTGTTCACTTAGGTTGTACAGATAAGAAGGGTATGAAGATAAGAATTACATCTCAGTATCTTTCCACTGAGGAAATATTTAAATTGTGGATGAAAACTATCAAAAGCGCCTTTTGCATGCTTTAATCTGTGTGTGTGAACTCATGCTCCTTCTCCCCTGCAGGTGGACATCGCTTTCTCCGAGGGAGATCGGGAGCGAGAGAGAGAGCGAGCGGAGAGGGAGGGAAGACGAGAGATTGGCATCTACAGCGTCACCTTCACCCTAATAACAGGTAGGAGGGCGTGATGAGAGCGACACAACAGCTGGAGGTGTAAGAAATGCAATTATGACCTTGGTCCCATGATGCCTTGCAGACTTTCGGTTATTCTGGTGAGAAACCGGTTATGAGGATGAGAAACCGGTTATGAGGATGAGACAACATGTCTTTGTAGAGTTTGCAGCTTGATTCCGCTGCCCACAAAGTGGCCAAATACATATAGTTATGGAGGTTTGAAAAGAACAACACAAGCGAATATTTTTGCTACTGTGAGCTACTTTACTGAGTGTCCTTTTGTCAAATAGCTCAAGGTGAATTTGAGTTCCCTCTGGTAACAGTTACACAGTGTACTACATATCTCTCAGGTCTTTTATTGTGAAAGGTAAAGGCCGGTTTGCCGCCTTGGTTCAGACTACGGCGCCTCCGTGTTGTTGTTCAATGTAGTATACGTTTTTTTTAAATACGTCTGTACGTCTGCACAATGCGATTGGTTGACACTAAATGACATCGCCTTTTAGCCGCGTAATACTTATGGTCTGTGTAAAAGTACAAACAACAAAAATATGTATATATATATATATATATATATATATATATATATAAAAAGAAAACAGCCTCTATTGTGTTGAGGCCTGTAGACTCTGATCTTCAAATGCACGCTCATCTTAGTTTGAGTGTTTATTTTCAAATTGGTCTTTCGATTTTCACCATTTTAGAATAAAGAATGTTCTCCCAAACAGGTCCCAGTCGCAGATTCAAGAGAGTGGTGGAAACAATTCAGGCTCAGCTCCTGAGTACTCACGATCAGCCTTCTGTGCAGGCACTGGCTGGTAAGAAGTACACACACACACACACACACACACACACACACACACACACACACAAACTACATGTACCCACAGTTTAGTTGTTTGTTTCACGTCCTCTCTCCCTGGCTTTTCTTTACCCCTGGCCCCTCAGACGAGAAGAATGGTCAGCTCTCCCGCCAGCCCAGCACCCCTTCGCGTCAGAACTCCCGGCGCTCCGAGAGCGGTTCCGAGCGGGAGCGGGGAGAGAAAGAGCGCACGCCGGACGCTGGGGGCGGGAGTGGCAGCGGGAATGGTGGCGCCTTGCAGAGACGGGGCTCGGGGAAGGACAAGACCAGACTCCTCTCGTCATCCAACGGGACGCAGTCCCATCCCTGATAAGGAATGTCGTGTGGAAGAGAGGCAAGGGTCATCTGCCTGGCCTTTTCCTCTTCCCTCCCTCAATCCTTCCCACATTCTTTCCTTTCCTATTTCCTTACCTCCTGCCTTGCTTCCTACCATTATTCCAAAGCGACGGGACAGAGGACGGGGAAAGTTCTTCCTTGTAGCTGATCCGGGGGGGGGATACGACGGAGAATTCCCCACAAACGACTAATATTATGCATAAATGCATACTTGTGGGGGGTGGCGGGGGCCGGTTGAGCTGATCTCAAATTAGCCTTCAAAGGGTAGCTTCACCCCGGATGGAGGGGGGGACAGGCCCGAGGACAGGGTGTCCCACCTGACTAGAGAAATGCAGGAAAAGCACACAACCTTCCCAGCGACCAATCACGGGACACAGGACTCAAAAACCAACAAGAAACCTCCACTAGGTAGTCAAAATGGCACAGGGAGACACTGGCCAATGACAGGGCCCCTTGAGCCATTCTTATAATTTTCTGACCAAGCAAAAATCACGTGGACCGTTACCTCAACACCACCTGACCCCACGTTTTGTCACATGACCAGGAAATCCCGCCCTTGCCTCTTCGCCCCACCCTCTAGCTGAAGGCAAGTGTGTGCTCTCAAAGCAAAGCAACGAAATGAGGACAACCATTCGAGAAAGCATCCCAGGAGGAGTCTTGATTTAGACTTGATTGTTGAAATGGATTGCTAATGAGCAAACATAATGCCGTAACACCTCAACAATCAAGGCGCCTTGAGAGCAGCAAAGGGAACAACGGAGAACATAGCCTGACGCGACACAGACAGCGCAGCTTTTACCCCCAAGTGTTTGAGAGGCATAAACCCCCACAAGTTATTTCCGAATTACACTGATAAAGCTATGATACCGTGTTGCCTTTAATGGAGGAGAGAAAGTGGATAGCTAGTTAGATTTAGCCCCATTTTGAGGACACTAGTCACACCACAGGTAGAATGTCTCGCGAGGGAAAAGTCCCACCGGAGGAGGGGGAGCTGAACAGATAGATGGAGACTGAACAGAGGAGAGCTAGCAACAGGTATCCGTTTGGTAGCAGAGGAAGGACAAAAGAAAAGAAGGGAAAAAAACTAGCATCTTAAGGTAAAGTAGAGATGGCTGTGAAAAAAGAACAAACAAAACTCTTCAAAGTCTATGAAAGGACAATAATCGAAGGTGATGGAAAAGAGGAATTAGAGCAAAGAGGCTGGTCAAACAGGACATCCAAGCTTTTTAGACACACGGTTAGGCAACTAGAAACTCTTCCGATGTTCCTTTCCGTTTGACAATGGACGCAGGAGGACTCAGGGCAACGCCTAAGCCCCACACTAAAGCTTCTGTCTGCCTCTCTAAAAGGAGAGAGGCGGGTGGAGTTGAACAAATGATGTACTTTTTCACAAGTGGGAAAAGTTGATCGCAAAGAAAGACAAAAGGACTCTGGCGTGTCTGTTGTCATAAAAACACTGCGCAAATACTGCCTGGAGGGTTGGGAGGGAGGAGGGCGGGGGTGGGAGAAAAAAAAGAAGCCACACTTAAAGAATGAAATCTGTCTTGTTTTATTTATTTTTTCTTTCCATACCTTCTTTTTTTTACTCTGCTCCTGTCTTTCTCTGTCTTTTTTTTTAGGTGAAAAGTTTTCGTGTTCGCCATCAGCAAAGTAGAGGGCGGCGCCAACCATGTGAATGTTAAAAAACTCTTTTGAAATTATTCCAAAAGTGTAAATTTTTTTCAAATATTTATTGAAATGTATTTATTTATTTGCCATGTATTTGTTGAAATTGTGATTTTTATTTATTTATTTATTTTCATGAATAGAAAAAAAGCAGGAGATGGGTTAGGGAAGGGACATGTCACTTTCAAAATGTGATGCTGCAGAAGTACCTCCCAGCTTAACATTATGTCTTTACCTAGACAAATAGAACACACACACACACACACACACACACACACACACACACACACACACACACACACACACACACACACACACACACACACACACACACACACACACACACACACACACACACACACACACACACACACACACACACACACACACACACACACACACAGTTAGAGATAAGCTCCATGTGTAGGATTTTTAGTGTTTAGACAAAAGGCTCCAACCACCGGATACGTCTCAGTGTTGAGTTATTTACTCCTTCAGGCTTTTGTCCAGTTCATTTCGTTGAGGCTAAGCTATGAAATTTGTTTTAAAAATCGGATCAAAGATGCCTGCTTACTTTGTATGGCACTGCTGTAGCAGAGCGGAAATTCCCATTCAAATCAATGTGACAGGATGGTCAGAACGGCGGCCATGTTTTCTTCCGTATAAACCAAACTGACTACAGCAAGTTTTGCTGTGGCGACAAAAACGAGCAGCGACATTAGCTTAACTTAATGCATCATCCTCGCACTATTGTCTCAGCGTACCAACCTAGCTACAGTAGCCAACTAGCGGACAGCTGGCTTGTTAGCTGGTTTGCTAACTCCACCGCGCTTTAATGCTAAACTGGATGCAGAAAATAAGCTGAACAGTGGGCCGGTATCTCTAACGGTGTCTCCACCTCACTACCTACCACCCAGGAGAAGGACAAGCTATCTAGCTAACCCAGCCAGCCATGCGTTTCCCCAGAGCTGCGTCCGTGAGCTGCAACCACATCTTACGGTCACATCAAGCCTACTAATTACAACCGACATTTTCTTTTGACCTTCGGAAAACAACTCAATTTCCGTTCTTCTCCTGTTCTATTTCTGTGGAAATATCGCTATTTGTGATCAAGCAACTTTTCATCTCGACACAATCATCAGGTCAAAATTCAGACGTGTCCAATACTTTGGTTTGTGACGAAATACCTGCAAAACTGACATTCCCACCAGCCTCAGCTGTACTTTGTGTTCACTTGCAACTAGCAAATGTTAGCATGCTGGCAAGTAAAACTAAGTGGGTGAGCACGGCAAACATGATACCCGCTAAGCACCCGTTAGCATTTAGCTCAGTACAGCCTCACATCATCATGGATGTTGACTCTTAGGCTTGGTCTAAATGATAGATAATTCTGCAAACAGAATTTGGTGACTCCAAACACAAATGTATTTTATTATCATATTTATTACCTGTGAAACACTGTGTTTATTCATGCTAACTAACACTTCACTGAAACCATTCCACATCCCTTATTGAATATCAATAGTCTCCCCACACTGCTCACTGAACTGAAACTGCGGGAAAACTCTTGTAAAAACTGGAAAATGTGGTTGCCAACATCCAAGACATTCAGCCAACACATTAGCATGACTTTGTCTTGGACGACAGGGCTGGGGCCACATGTGAAACACTTGTTTGAGTTCTGAGTTTAAAGTCAGAATCCTGAGATTCTCGGAACTCAAATCATTTTTTCCACATGTGGCCGTAATCCCCTTCCGTGGCCAAGTGCATATCGAAGTCTCAGGTTAGGTCTTGCCATGTTTTTTTTTAATAATTATAGAATGCTTTCGGGAAAACTATTGGCTTAGTAGACATAATCAAGAAAGATTTTGCGGTTGTACTGGATTAACATTAGATTTTAATGTGACCCCCCCCCCCTACTCTCATGTCATCAGCAGCTTTCTTCTACCATCCTGGTGCTCAAAGTGGGCCCCTTCTGCCAGCGAGGCCCCGCATATTTGAAGGGTCAAAGGGACAGGGAGGTTTATAGTTACACACATGTCGTCTTTTTTTCTTTTTTTATACATAAGGGGCAGAGTAAAGTTCACCTTACACCCACTTTTATGAAGAGAGAAGCTCGTTAAAACATATGAATGGGAAGAGGATAGAAAGAAAGAAAGAAAGAAAGAAAGAAAGAAAGAGAGAAAGAAATAAAGAAAGGCAGAAGCATGCGGCAGGTTTTGCTCTACTTCGAGCAAACTTTGCATCAAAATCCATTCAGAAACACAAACACGGGATCCATGGCACATTTGCGGCTAAGAGACTTGCAAAACTCTCCTATTGAAAGAAATCTCCCTCATTTCTCCTTTAATTCCCCCCCTTTCACTATACATTTTCTACACCACCCCATTCCTCCTCTTTGTATTTCTTGACTCCTGCTCCACGCCCATTCCTGTCCCAACTGCACATATCTCACCCCCTTATATAATCATTCCTTCCCCTTGTATACATTTTATACGTGCCGTATACTTCAACGCAGATGCTGTATACATTTGTATACACTCTATGCCTGTCTGTCTCCATTGTATGCCATCCATATCTATGTACACTATATTTTATCGACACTGTAGTCACCGTACGACTCTTCCTCTCATCATTATTGCCCATTCTTCTTCTGCAGTTAGAATTGTACTACTATAATCTCTTGTCTCCCGCCCATATTCCCCTCCACCCCTGTCCTGCCCTCTCCCCACCGACCCCATCTTGTGTACCTCCACTCCACAAGGTGGAAAGAAGAATTTGTGACGTCAGGAAAATAATTGAGGGAGGTGCGTGGGGGAGGGCGGGTCGAGAAAAAAAGCTAACGCGACAAATGATGATGACAACAACGAAGAGAAATGTTTGTAGTATAATTACAAAAAAGGAAAAGTGCACTATTATGACAATGATTATTATTGCCTGTGAGAAATACTGACCAATAAACAACAATGGAAATATATGTGGGTGTTTGTGTTCTGTTATACACTCATGTAGACGTTCAGTCATTATCCGAATGGTTGCAAAATGTCTGCGAGAAGGCTGCGCGAGGGTCTGGGTGAAGTATCTTTTGGCAGAAAGTTCAGTCCCTCCAACAATGTGTTCAGTGTTCAGTGTCAAAAGTGAATATGATATTTTTTTCTATTGGGTTTGTGATAAACAAACGGATAATTGAAAATGAATACATTATGTATATATCTGTTAGGATCGGGGTTATGGACCCAAAAGCAAACACGGGACAACCGGGTAAATGCAAGTAAAAACACGAGGGTTTATTCAGCACGCTCAACACCACAACTCTGAGCAGGGAAGAACTGGGCAAACGATACTCATCCACAGGAGCTAAGCAAGTGTTCTGTGATGGGATTCGTCGTAAGATCCGTGTGGAATATGGAGGGGGAATCCGTGACCGGTCTCGTGGCGGAGCCCGAAAAACCTCAACGCTTGCATCCAGGTGTGGGTCTTTGCAGGAGTCTCAGAGGTTGCACGCATGTGTACAGGCACGTAGAATAATCTCCCGACACTGGCATCTGGGAGGAGGCCGGCTTTATCTGACGCTTGATGATCCAATGCGCCACAGCTGTGAGTGTTGGGCGCGCTCCTCCCAGCTGCTCCACATCCGCCTAATAGGGAGACAAACACATCGCCACAATATCCATGGTCAGAACATATAAATGTGTGTATATATATATATGTATATATATACTATGAAAAAAGCAAACCTATCTCCATAACGGGTTTTTTATTTAATTATTTTTGGGGGTGGGGCAGAATATTCAACAGCAATAAGAAAATGATATGCCTATTCTACATAAACCATAAACTATAAATAGAGTATAAAAAATGGTAGGCTACATGTTTTATATTCTTAGGTATTTTTTATACAGATATGCACTGATGCTTGCTGGGTAATTTGTATGTTGATACTGTGTAATGTCAAGTCTCTATTTGGATCATGTAAGGAGACGACACTATGGTTTGTTCTTCACGGTTGGTAACTAGCTTGCACCAGTCATGATAGTGTGCCCAACGGGGCCACTGAGGCTGCCCTTCCTGGGCTTGACCTGTTCTGACCATGGACGTTATCCGCCTGGCCACACTGCTACAAGTGGTCATCGGAAAGTAATCTGAACAATAAAGTATTGATTAATATTCTGAAATAAAGTCCATTATGACATCATGACAATTCTCAAGCAGGATGGTTAAAACTTGTAAAAGTGCGCTTTTAATTCTCTGAGGTTTATTTTAATTCCAGATTGTATTTAGGGTGTCTCTAGTTTGTGTAGTCGGTTAGGAAAAGGGGGATCGGGTGTGACCTATACGGATATCAGGGTTAGAACCAGTCTTTTCAGAATCCACAATATATAAAGATGTAACTGACACAAAGCAGATCCGTATAGGTCACACAAGGACAAGACCGGCACAACGAAACATGCAGGAGGAGGATGAAAAGTTGTAACGCGGCCAAACCCCGGTATGTTCCACTTCTTTGTGTTTAAAACAGTGCGTGTCACAAATGGGCGGGTCGCCATTGCAGTCGCTTCCTGAAGACGGTTTTGAAAACGAAGAGCTCTCACTCCGACAGCAACTGAGAGTGTCCAGAGGTGTTTTCGTACAACGAAAGGTATCGAAAGCAAACCTCGGTGGAATTATATATTTTATTAATTAATATTTATATTATATACATCACGGTGCAGATGCATTCATCCCACAAATTAAAAAAAAGGTGGGTATTTTAGGCAAAATGTTACAATACATTCTGGTCTAGTACAACAAAGGGATGGAAGGAAATACACTGCTCAAAAAAATAAAGGGAACACTTAAACAACACAATGTAACTCCAAGTCAATCACACTTCTCTGAAATCAAACTGCCCACTTAGGAAGCAACACTGACAATCAATTTCACATGCTGTTGTGCAAATGGAATAGACAACAGGTTGAAATTACAGGCAAGATAGACACCCCAATAAAGGAGTGGTTCTGCAGGTGGTGACCACAGACCACTTCTCAGTTCCTATGCTTTCTGGCTGAAGTTTTGGTCCCTTTTGAATGCTGGCGGTTCTTTCACTCTAGTGGTAGCATGAGACGGAGTCTACAACCCACACAAGTGGCTCAGGTAGTGCAGCTCATCCAGGATGGCACATCAATGCGAGCTGTGGCAAGAAGGTTTGCGGTGTCTGTCAGCGTAGTGTCCAGAGCATGGAGGCGCTACCAGGAGACAGGCCAGTACATCAGGAGACGTGGAGGAGGCCGTAGGAGGGCAACAACCCAGCAGCAGGACCGCTACCTCCACCTTTGTGCAAGGAGGAACAGCAGGAGCACTGCCAGAGCCCTGCAAAATGACCTCCAGCAGCCCACAAATGTGCATGTGTCTGCTCAAACGGTCAGAAACAGACTCCATGGGGGTGGTATGAGGGCCCGACGTCCACAGGTGGGGGTTGTGCTTACAGCCCAACACCGGGCAGGACGTTTGGCATTTGCCAGAGAACACCAAGATTGGCAAATTCGCTACTGGCGCCCTGTGCTCTTCGCAGATGAAAGCAGGTTCACACTGAGCACATGTGACAGACGTGACAGAGTCTGAGACGCCGTGGAGAACGTTCTGCTGCCTGCAACATCCTCCAGCATGACCGGTTTGGCGGTGGGTCAGTAATGGTGTGGGGTGGCATTTCTTTGGAGGGCCGCACAGCCCTCCATGTGCTCGCCAGAGGTAGCCTGACTGCCATTAGGTACCGAGATGAGATCCTCAGACCCCTTGTGAGACCATATGCCGGTGCGGTTGGCCCTGGGTTCCTCCTTATGCATGACAATGCTAGACCTCATGTGGCTGGAGTGTGTCAGCAGTTCCTGCAAGACGAAGGCATTGATGCTATGGACTGGCCCACCCGTTCCCCAGACCTGAATCCAATTGAGCACATCTGGGACATCATGTCTTGCTCCATCCACCAACGCCACGTTGCACCACAGACTGTCCAGGAGTTGGCGGATGCTTTAGTCCAGGTCTGGGAGGAGATCCCTCAGGAGACCATCCGCCACCTCATCAGGAGCATGCCCAGGCGTTGTAGGGAGGTCATACAGGCACGTGGAGGCCACACACACTACTGAGCCTCATCTTGACTTGTTTTAAGGACATTACATCAAAGTTGGATCAGCCTGTAGTGTGTTTTTCCACTTCAATTTTGAGTGTGACTCCAAATCCAGACCTCCATGGGTTAATAAATTTCATTTTCATTGATAATTTTTGTGTGATTTTGTTGTCAGCACATTCAACTATGTAAAGAACAAAGTATTTAATAAGACTATTTCATTCATTCAGATCTAGGATGTGTTGCTTAAGTGTTCCCTTTATTTTTTCGAGCAGTGTATATATAATGAAAGGAAGAAAAATGGAAGGAAATATATATATATATATAAATCAAAAGTGAACGCCTATGTTTAAACAGCGACAGATCTTTCGTACGCGTGACTCATCTTTCTTTCTCAAAATATCTTTGCAACTGTGGTGGTGATTTCTTTCCTTTTTGCTGAGAGGAAAGCTCGCTCTCACTGGTGCGCTCGGCTCGAGAAGAAGGGATCGGTACTAAACGCGCAATACGCATCTGAATCAACCTCCAAGACGACACAACTCTTCAAAACTCTTCAGGTACATTTTAATCGTATATTTAATCGACTTTCCCGATGTGGCTCGCGCACTTCTTCTCGTTTTTAATGTATTCCTGTTGCTCGATGTGGGCTTTTGTGCCTCGCGCGGTGTGGGAGATGTTGCCGAGCATGAATGGACCATTGTGCGCTGAAAACAGTTCACACCCGACTACAGTGCGTGTACACTAATACTCTGTGTGTTCACCGAAGGATTTACACATGTGTGTTGAGTTTTATATACATTTGGAGTATCTGGAGGGGTTTCTCTCCGCCCATAACCGGGCAGCATGCCGATGTGGTGATGGAGAGCTGCGTGGCCGCGTCGTACATAATGTTTCCATAAAGGAAAGTGGTTCTTAGTCCGAGCTAGTGGCTGAAATATAGTATTAGTCGAATATTAGAGTTTAGTATTGTTAGCTAAGGTTGATAAGGGTAAAAAAAACAACTTAAACAAACAATCATCTTTACTTTTGCAGTCAAGCTGACGTTAAAAGTGAATATTTAACTTGCACGTTCACGCGCGTTACTTCCTGCCGCCCTCGTGTCCGCGCGCCGCTCCTGATTGATGTGCCGAAACATATAGACACCCGGCTTTCCGCTCCGGCAGGTAAGACCTGTTCGTCGCCGTCTACACCTGGTTGTGGCTTCGCTGGCTTCCTCCACGCAGCTTCACCTGCGTGGAGGAAGAGTTGAGACCTTCTTGTTGTCTTTTCTGAAACATCCAGTAGAACTGCATTATTGTTTTGTGTTGACACCTGCAGCTTTTTTTTCTTAACAAATTATAGAAATGACATAACTCTCCTCGCTCAATGTGTGCAGCATGAACCAAAATGGTAAAAAAAAGAAAAGAAAAAAGCTTTTATATTGATGCATCTATTGCATGTATAATACTGTTTTAAAAAGTCTCTAAATATTCTGGAAATACCTTGAAGAAAAGTTATTAAAACGATATTCTTTTTTATTTTTATTTCTGGAGATGTGATGTCAGTGGGTTAAAGCTTCCTTAATGTACTAGTTGGGGTTAGAAGTAGTTTAAGAGTTTAGATAATTGTTCTGCGTGGTCAACATTAATGTAACGGAGTCGACCTCACTTAGGGGGTCAAGGATACTTCTCTGCGCCCTCGTTTTGGGAGTGTGTTTGACTTCCTCCGCACGTTACCCTGGTAATGTAAAACAGCTCGGATATCTGTTGCTGTGGAAATGTTACACTTCTGAAATTAAAATATGCAAAATATGTATGTATTTTGTTGTGCATCCCTGTGTTGCATAATGACAATACATTATCCTTGAAGGTGGATGCATCTGAGGTTCCCTCCCTCCCTCCCAGTATTAATAGTTGGATTGGATGTCAATCAACATTATTGTAAAAACTCAGCAATACTGTCTCCAGAGCACAACGCCGACTGCACTCAACTGTTGGTTAGGTTAGTTTCAGTAACTAACATTAGCAGTCCACTTGGCAGGGCTCTCTCTCACTGTCACTCAATTAAACATTTTCAACTTCAATTTGCTTAATTGGCATGACACCTAAATACATCTGTGTTGCCAAAGCATACTGGACAAAAAAACCAAGAAGGAAATGAAGAATAGTATTTCTCTGTCATTCAGTAACTCACACACTCACAACAGTTGTGTGAAATAGCTGTGGGAAGTGCGAAATATGTAGCAATCAGTTGCCTGGCTGAAAATAAAGAGAGAAGTGGGGAAGAGATGACATAGGTCTGCTGAATGCACTCATACACACCCTACCCTAAAGAGAGATTATATGTTAACCTTCTTCATATGGGAACGCCTGACTGTAATTGCATAATTGCTGTGTCATCACCACCATGTGCCAGAGGCCTGTCTGCAACAGCTGTGTGCGCAGCGCCGCCTTTTTAATTTGACAGTGCAGGACACCGCGAACAACGCAGAAACCCTTTGTTCCAAACGTCCTCCGAGTAAAACAAGGATCCAATCTCCTCCCAAAAAGAAGGTATGAGTGGCTCGGGAGATGTTACAAACCGTTAAAAACAATCAGACTTGTATTCTCTCCCTCTCGCATCACTAACACGCCTTTCTTCGTGGTGAGAAGTGACTCAGGGAATGTTTAGTGTTCACATTCTTTGCCCTAATCTTCAGCTCGCTCACTTTGTAGGGCTGTTGGCTGAATTGCAATGTTTTTATTTTATTTGACGGAGAAAAACATAAATCATTGTTGTGACCAGCCTCTAAATCTTCCATTGGCAGTTGAGGTGCTAATTGCAGACACAGCTATTAGTTTTACGTCACATTAAACTGTAAGAAGTCAATTTATCTGAGTGAGTCTCTCAACTGAACCAGGGAACCTCCGCTTTGCGTAGTTTTTTTAATCTTTAGAGCGGAAGTGTGGTTACTTTGCATTATTTGAATAAACTGATCGTTGGGTATGTAAATGTTTACTTTCTCGTTTTAAATAAATAGTAAATACTTAGTAACAGCTTTTTTTAAAGTGGAAAACCTATTTATTTTGCCAAGCAAAGGACAATAAATCTGGCAGCGCTAAGTAATCACACTCCGGATCTAAAACAGAAGTCAGGACACAAAATGACACAAGACCAAATAATAAGACATAAGGAATAATGCATCAAATTGTTTGTGTATAAGTAACTGTTTTGTTTTATTTGATTCAATTCTAATTTAAATATTTGTATTCATGTTCTGTGTGTAGAGTGAAGGGGAATTACATGTCATGGAGCAACCCTGTGTTGTGAAATGACAAGTATACAAAACATTTATAAACTTAAATGAGGTTGAGGCTGAAGTGTGTGTTACTAATAACTATAACAAGGGGCTCCATCCCATTCTGTTCAAGTGTCCCAGACTCCCAGTAAGCGACGACAGTGTGCCACTGAGCCCGCATGCACGATACCAGGACACGGAAACGGAAGCTTTTCCTACTGTGACATATTTATAAACGTTTGCTCATGTAAACACAATCCGATGTATATTACACCGACACAGTGCGGCCTTTACAAGTGGCTCTATTCTGACTGTGTGCAACACTGTGTTTCCTTAGCACAACAGTTTAAATGTGTTTTATTTCATACACTAAAGCTGCCCACAAAGTCACAAAGAAGAATGACTTCCCATTAGTTCAAGAATGAGCACACTGTAGTCACTTCCTAATATAAGAGTCTGCTTCTCTTACACAGTGCAGGGTCTGAAGCAGCGATATCAGGACATACAGTGCACCTGATGTATCATGGCTACACTCTAAATGTTGTTTAGTGTGTGTGTGTGTCTATCAGCAGGTTTCAAATTACTCAAAAAAAACAATATAGTTGACGTTGCAAGTCATTTCCATTTAAACTTGCTGAATAACACAGCGTAGTGTGAGCAGCTTCTACTCTGTATTCTTGGTGCTGCAGCGGGATTCAGTGGGACAACAACATTCCTCTGACACGTTAAATTACTCAAGTGTTGTTGCACAGAGCGCTCGTACAAGAGAGACCAGTGCTTATGGACCGGTTATAAAGTGCTTATTAAATCCTGTTTATAGTCAAGTCAATGCCACAGTCCCAGGGAAATAATGAAGCTGTAATGTTACGTAAGAGACCCAAAAAAATGGACCGTCTTCAAATGATCCAGGGGCGACTGGCTCAGTGGTTAGCAAGTCTGTCTTTCAATCAGAGGGTCGGTGGTTCGATCCCAGGCTCCGGTAGTCCATGTCGTTGTGTCCTTGAGCAAAACACTTAATCTTAATTGCTCACCGTTGCTGTGTCTACTAGGGATGCAACGATACAATTTTTTACAAACCGATACGATACCGATATTTTTATTTTTGTACTTGCCGATACCGAGTACCGATACCGATACTTCTTAGATTTGGTCTCCATGAAAGTGCAATTAATTTGGAGGCAGATTTTATTTTATCCTCTGCAGATAATGTCAAGCCTATAGTACAAAATTAACAGAAGGCTATCCCAAGCTTTAAACTTCTTGTGGAAGTCCCTCTAATGTCGGACCATAAAACGCCCCGTGTCCGGGTTCATAATGTAAGCGATAATATTAGGGATCGAGCAATTATATAGGAAGCTGTGTTCCAAGTTATGTTTCCGGTGCTTTTATTGTGGAGGGAGGAAAGGAAAAGAGTGGAATTGTGGGATATACGTGTGTGAAGGAGATAAAAAAGTGGTTCAAGTAACCCTGCAGCATGTTTTCATTTTATTAGAATTACAAATATAGACACACAACAGACACTCGGCTACAATAATATCATCCGTAGCCGCACAACAGCGTCTGAATGAGGCCGCTGCCAGCGCTACTTCAGGTGGATCAGCAACAGTTTGATTCAAACCGGCAGGACGGCGGTGATGACGCGCAGAGCTTCTCAATTATAGATGTATTAAATATGGAAAATTTCAACTCTCGCGTCTAACGTGCCGCCGGCGTAAATTTGCGTCTGTCGCAACCACACGCGTCTGTGCATAGACTTTACATGTAATCTGGTCGCGCGAAACATTTGCGTCGCGTTGGGACGGACTGATTACAAGTAACTCCGGGGCTGTCAGCCACTAACAAGAGCACTAATATGAGCACTAATATGTCATACACACGTATGCAACACCGGTTAATAAGCACAATATCGATAAAGTCTTGTATTGTACTCGCGTCTCACTTTTCTCCTGTCTATTGAAAGAAGTGAGCGCTGCGTAGCGAGGATCCAAGATGGCGGCTCCAGATTCTGCTGTTGAGACAAACTGGCCATCTGATTGGACGGCAAAACAACTTGGATAGCGTGATTGGCTGCTCAGAAGTTGAGACTGTTGAGACAGTTGAGACAGAGAAGAGTGTCTCCGGCTCCGCCACGGGGTTGCTTCTCCACAAAGCGCGACCAGTTTGTTGTAGTGAAATACTGTTGAGTGAGTATCGGTTCTTGGTATCGGCCATTGAAACCGATGCGAGTACGAGTATTTAACGCAGTATCGACCACCGATCCCTAGTGTCTACGGTCTAATGTATAGCATGTAAGTCGCTTTGGATAAAAGCGTCAGCTAAATGTATTGTATTGATTCATCTTAAAGTTTCATTTTGTGTCAATTTTTGTGAAGTGTCTCTGTGTACCACTCCGAGTCCCTTTTTTAGAAAACTTCTCATTTTTACTGCAGCAGCGGTCTGTTTCTTATGAGTGTCATATAGAAGCGTTTGCATTAAATTGGGACCGTTTCATAACCGGTACAAAAGGTTCTCACGATAACTTTTTAATACAAGAAGCGATATTGACGTTCACGGTTTTGTCCACTCGTGTTCCCACAGCGATGGCGGAGGCCCACCAGGCCGTGGCGTTCCAGTTCACCATAACGCCCGAGGGGATCGACCTGCAGCTGTCCTACCAGGCCCTGAACCAGATCTACTTGTCCGGAGTGCGATCCTGGAAGAAACGTGTCAGCCGTCTGAGGGTGAGGAGGAGGACGGTGGAGTGTGTGTGTGTGTGTGTGTGTGAGTGTGTGTGTGTGTGTGTGTGTGTGTGTGTGTGTGTGTGTAGCGCCCTGAAATATGTTATTTCATATGTCTTACTGATTTATTACGACTGTGTCCATTTCTAATAATGTGCTTTAGATGTGTGTCTAAGTTAATTCATATGTTGTCATTCCAATGTTTGAGAACATTAATTACCTGTACACATATGACTGTGAAGGGAAGACAGTATTGTATTGACCCTGTAGAAGAGAGCGCTGTCTCTTTAAGAGAGAAGAAGGGCAGTTTGCAGACTGAAGACGAAAACGTATGCTTGTGTTTAACCTGGGATTTGTATTAATAAAAGTTGCAAAACCGAAGAAGGACGTGTTCGGGTGCAAGATGTGCGTGTGTGCGTGCTTGTTCTTGCATTTGATACATTTATCTTCGTTTTGAAAAACCTCACATCCAATTTGTATCATTTAATTTATGACGTTAATTTGATTTGATGTTTGAGCTGAGCCAGTCAGTACAGCGAGGGGAGGTGTGTGTCATATACGTAGTCACGGTGCCCAGACATGATGGGACAAGCCCATGCACATCTTTTTTGTTGTTGTCGTCATAGGATACAGGACACCCAATGTTCTAGTTTTAGGTATTTCTAGCTCGGCGACAATAGTATTTGTAAACAGAAGACTTAAGCTATCAGAAATATAATTTTGTTTTTATTTAAAGATTTGGAGAGTGCTGTAAGACTCTTACCCTTTTAAGTCATGTAAGAGCCTCAATTTAGTTTTGTTTATGTAGTCAAAAATCACAAGATTGTCACAGAGGATGTTACATTCTCTACACTGTAGGACACCTTATGTATGATGCAATATGCATCCAAAAGCAGAAGGCCTCCATCAACACAGGCCGTGAACTCCCATCAGTGCAGGTTAGGAGGAAAGTGCCCTTCCTAACGTGCACTGACATGCAGGTCTGCCCTCCTGGGGTGACAGAGTCGAGCTGTTTGTGTGTGTGTGTGTGTGTGTGTGTGTGTGTGTGTGCGGTTCTGTGTCGCTTCTGTGTGTGTTGTTACTAATCCTGCCAATCCACCTCAAGTGAATGTTGTGAGGCCAGACATTGTGTAAACACACAAAAATGTATTTTCTCGAGGCAAGTTTCTGTGTACAAAGATGCCCAATGTGGCTTCATTACCTTTCGGGGAATGGTCACACACTTTATTTGATGAAATGGCACGGCTGTTCAAATATCTTGGTTTGATGAATTCAATACATGCGGTCTTCATACATTTTGGGGGAAAAAACTTCAAGCTACATGAGGGGAAATGTAAAGAACATTCTTCAATGAAATGTTTGCTCTGAACTGAATAACCTTGAGTTGTTTCTAAAAATGAACCTCTGTTCTCAGCTGTTTGGCCCCGGTGTTAAAGAGTGCCTTTTTGTTTCTTCTTCTGTGGTAACAGAACAGGGTGATCAAGGGAGTGTACCCTGCCAGCCCATCCTCCTGGCTCTTTGTCGTCATAGCGATCCTGGCCACCATGTACATGCGCTCGGATCCCAGCATGGGGCTCATCAAGATGATCCAGCAACACCTGCCACTAAGGTACTCAGGGACACGGGGACCTACCTTTACCTTCTTAAAGGGATAGCTCTGGGGTTTTTGAAGCTGTATGAGATTCTTAATCATTGTATTTTAGCCACTTCATAAAATCAATATCGCTTTCAGTGTTCGGTATTTTTAGATTATTTCTATTTGTCAGACGGCCCTTATCTACGCTTTCTCCAAAGGCAACCAGACTCCTTTCACAGAATACCAGAGTTGCTGCTCTACCGCCGCCACGATCGGTTAGTTTGTTTGTGTAAATGTTTGACTTTGGTGAATTCAAACTAACCCTTAAAAACACCAAAGTCACACATTAACACAATACACACACTCACAGGAGTCTGGTGGCTTTGAATAGAGAATACATACCAGCTTCAGATCCTCTCCGACAAATTAAAATATTCTAAATATTGTGTACGCTTAACTTGATATTGTTTTTTTCTCCTGTATGTTTCTCTAAACTGGGGGTGTGCCGACTGACATCTACTGTACATTTACTCCATACTAGGGCTGCAACTAACGATTATTTTAATAATCGATTAATCTGTCGATTATTTTTTCGATTAATCGATGAATCGGATAAAAAACAAAAAAGCATACTTTCCAACCCTTTATTCAAAAACAGAACTGACGGTGCAGAAATCTTCAGAAAGTGCACAAACAGGTTGCTCCTTGAACATCCCTGAGCTGTTAAAGTAATAATAATAAAACAAATAATGGACTAACACAAACATACACATGTATGCTTTATATCTGCCAAATATATAGGCTTTTATTAAATAAAGTGCACAAAAAATGTTGCACAACATTTTGTTTAAAGGGACCTGAGCTGTCAGAACAATAAATAACTTATAAAAAAATAAAGAAAAATACTAATCAGAAAACTTAACAGGATTTGTTTGAACGTCAGTGGTTCTCTACACTACACTCAGATACACACACTCAAACTCTCACAGACGCACACACATACAAACCCACGCACACACACTCACAGACACGTGCGCGCACACACACACAGACACACACAGACGCACACACTCACAGACGCGCACACACACTCAAACACGCACAGACGCACACAGACGCACACACTCACAGACGCGCACACACACTCAAACACGCACAGACGCACACACTCACAGACGCGCACACACACACACACACACACAGACGCACACACTCACAGACGCGCACACACACACACACACACACACACACACGCTCACTCACTCAAACACTCACAGACACGCGCGCACACACTCTCTCTCTCTCTCTCTCTCACTCACTCCCTTTGTTCAGACACATTGTTCTTACGAGCTAACGCTAACTTGTCAAGCTAATAACGAGTAAACAGCAGAAAGCTGCTGGAGGGACGTTACGTCTTCACTTCAAAACGGAACACAACCTGCCGACTAGCCGCAGCACCGGAGCCTCAACCGGAAGTGCCTCTACTAGCTGCCTGTTGAACGGCCTTGCCTCCGCGATGTGTTTCAGAACAACGTTACGGTCTCAGCTGGTCTCTCCTCGACCTCCGCTCTGCGCTCAACTCAACTTTTTTTTCATACTCAAACATCCCCGTGACTTATTGAGTGGCGTAATAATCGCGCGACACAACAAATCGATAATGAAATTCGTTGCCAACGCTTTTAATAATCAAATTTTATCGATTTTATCGATTCGTTGTTGCAGCCTTACTCCATACGTACCTCACACATACGTACCTCACACAACCCCATTCACTTTTTTAGATGAGGAGATGGCAGATCTTTTCTCTTTTGCTTGTAATGTTGATGAATTTAATGTCGTTCTCTCATATTGCATGCCTATGAGAGCCATTCGCAATCAGCTGGAATTTCAAATATCCACAGCAGCATCTTGGCATTACCACGTAGTAACTTCTTATCTCCACTTTTAAAGGTTGATTTAAAAGGATAATGTAGTTGTCTGTCTATAGATAGAAATGACGACTTTAAGGTTCTCATACTAGCCCAGTTTACATTCTCAAACAGGATGCAGAAAAATAAGTAACGGCTGAACGTTCCCTGCATCGCATTGCACGTTCATTTTCCATAGATATCAGCACAATGCCTTAGAAATCCAGTATTGGTTCAGCGCAGCATAAAGCCACAGCTCCACTTCAAAAATTCCACTGTGTCAGATTCTGGCAGCCGGAGGGAACGGGATCGGCTGGTCCAAACAAACATGACTCAGACACGCATGAAACACTCTGTTGTAGTGAGGGTGTGGTACCTGCACTTGAACTTTTCCCTACTTCCCTACTAGCTTACTTGCTAATTGTGTGCTTTGACACCATTGACTCTGTCTCTACCACACACACACACACACACACACACACACACACATACCCTGATGTATTCATTCTGAAATGAGCCGATAAGAGGCACATTAACAACGCTATATATATGGCTTCTGGCAGATCCAGTTTAAAGGCCAGTCAGACGAGCAGGAACTTGACGATATATCTAAATCAATATTGTTCTTCTGTCTATGAATACACAGCGTTATTCAATTCAGTTTATTTTGCATAGCCCAAAATCACAAATACAGATTTGCCTCTGAGGGCTTTACAATCTGTACACATACGACATCCCTGTCCCAGGACCTCATCGG
Organism: Cottus gobio; assembly: GCA_023566465.1. Lineage (NCBI taxonomy): Eukaryota > Metazoa > Chordata > Actinopteri > Perciformes > Cottidae > Cottus > Cottus gobio. Next base: position 17,612,465 of record CM042232.1, on the reverse strand, counting down.
ATCAGGACAAACGTCCCAAAAAATAGTAAAGGGAAGAAACTTTCGGGAGAGCAACAGAGGAGGATCCCTCTCCCCGGATGGACAGAAGAATGGACAGCACATTCAATGATTATCACAGAAATGATTCATGCAATGAGTAGTAGGCATGGACCACGATCCAGGCCAGCAGACGAAGGCAGAGATGAGGGACATCAGCAGGGCCGCCATGGCAGCGAGCAGGACTGGCTCCAGACAACCACGATCCATGGAAGCTTGAGGAGAGGAAGCACAGAGTCTCCCGGGAAGTAGTAGAGTTAGTAATGAGCATTACAGAGACATTACATCATCCAGGTCAAGGATATCGAGGATAGAGAGGAGGAAATGAGAGAGAGAAGAGGAAAGAGGAGCTCATTGTATCCTAAGATGTCCTCCAGCAGTCTAGGCCTATGGCAGCATATCTAGGGGCTGGACCAGGGCCGGCCTGATACAGCCCAAAGTATAAGCACTATCAAAGAGAAAAGTCTTAAGTCTACTCTTAAATACTTTTTAAGACTCTAGGAACCACAAGTAGCCCCGCATTCAGTGAGCGCAGCTCTCTGGTGGGACAATATGGTGCTATAAGCTCCCTAAGATATGATGGTGCATCACCAATTAAGACTTTGTTGGTAAGAAGAAGGACTTTAAATACGATTCTCTGTCTTGCAGGAAGCCAGTGGAGAGCAGCTAGTACAGGAGTAATGTGATCTCTCCTCTTAGCTCTTGTTAGTACACGGGCTGCAGCATTCTGGATCAACTGGAGAGACCTCAGAGACTTAGCAGAGCAGCCTGATAATAAGGAGTTACAGTAATCCAGTCTTGAATTACAGATGCGTGGATCAACGTTTCTGCATCGCTTTGTGCCTGATTTTTGAAATGTTGCGTAGGTGAAAAAAGGCTGTCCTTGCGATTTGATTTACGTGGGAGTTAAAGGGCAAGTCCTGATCAAAGCTAACTCCGAAACATAAGGGCTTCATCGTTTACATATACAAACTAAGATCGATCTGATGAATAGGACTTGAACCAGCTTAGTGCGGTACCTTTAGTGCCAATCGACTGGTCCAGTCTCTGTCATCAGTCTAAGAAGAAGCTTGAGAGTTTATTTTATCTGATGTTTGTGTGCTGTGATTCAGGGCTTGTTATTCTGTCCGTTGGCAAGAAGCTCTGTTTTGGCAACGTTTAAATTAGGGGTGCACCGCCACCTTTTGAGTCCCTGTGCTCTGGTTGTCGTACCGATGCGATGCCAGTATTTAGTCAACACGCTGTTTGCATCTCTGTAAGCTACTGGGATCATTCTGTCACGTGGAAGGCCACATCAGGGTTTGACTTAAACATTGCTTTGCTGGCTTTGTACAACAAACATTCTAAATGCATTTTAGCAGAACCAGATATTATTCCACTCACGTTGTGTTGTCTTTGTTCAGCTTTATGTGACTAGGGAGGAAAAAGAAGGAAAAAATAATTATCTTCCTTGTCTGTCCAGCAGGTGTTGCTGTTGCACTTTCAAAGTATTTTCATTTGTTTCCTCACATAAGCGAGATGTGACATCACGGATGTGCTCATGGAAATAGAACTCATGCATATTTCTTCTTTTTTTCTGCTCGTGAAAGACTTAATAACTTGAATTAATTAGCATTGAGTGACTGCTGTCCATGCATCTGTCTGGATCTCATCACTGCCTGCAGTGTGAGTACTCTGCCCCCTGCTGGCAGCAGTAGTGCACACGTTTGGACAAATCCCAGTACTGTCTGTGGTATTTAAAATCTAAATAATAACAATTTAATTTTTTTTACAGGAGGCACATATACATATATTTATACTATCTCGTAAACTACTGAAACGTGTGACATACTTCTGTTTTAATTCTTGTTTTTTTGTTCTTCAGATTAAAAAGCTCCAGGTAATATTTAAAATAAATGCTGAGCACGTAGCCAATAATTGTTCTCTCCTGTTCCAGCCTCCACGTCTCGCTCAGCACCCAGGGTCAGACCATGCTGTCGGCGCTGGTCTTCAGCACCCTGCTGTGGCTCTCCCTCATCCTGGCGCTCAGGTTCTGCCTCAAACTGCTGCTCTCCTACCACCAGTGGATGTTTGAGCAGCACGGCCGGGTTTCCAACACCACCAAAGTGTGGGTGGTAAGCCATGCCTCTTCTTGGTTATCACACAGATCCATTGTGGTTGTTTTACGGCATCCGTAGATGCTTTAAGAAAATAAATACAAACACTACTCTCAGATGCCATTGGAAGTAATTGTATTCAAAAACCTTTCAACCTAAATACTGCAGACCTGTTTCAAAGCAATAAAGTGAACCACATTTCAGTTTGAGTCACGTTAAGATGAAATACTCCTTTATTAATCAAAGTTTCTTTTGGACAACACTTACAGCATTTAAAGTCTACATCCAAAGTAATTGATCTAAAATGCTTAAAAGAACAGTAGCAAGACCTTTGAGGTTTCAAGTCTAAAGCTGACTTTCAGTAGGTCCTTTAACTGAAGAATTATTAACTTATTGTTGGGTGAAACAATCATATCAGAGTTTCTATTGGCCCGAAGCTAACATAGGTGGGACTGATGTACTCTGTGTATGTGCAAAGGGTCCCCATCTGCAAATGTGCCCTTTTTTAATGACGGAGCACAGATAACAAGCTAGACGGACGGACGGTGCTCCTGTTTCAGTTGGATATGTCTTACGTCTGTTAGATGTTGAAGTGTCTCTAGAATCCTCACATCCCTCCCGTCTCTCCCAGACTCTGCTGAGGTTGCTGTCCAGCAGGAAGCCTCTGCTGTACAGCTATCAAACCTCGCTGCCTCATCTGCCGGTTCCTCCCATCAAAGACACAGTGACCCGGGTGAGTGCCCCAATGTGAACACTTGTAGACAGGAAAGTGTGTGTGTGTGTGTGTGTGTGTGTGTGTGTGTGTGTGTTAGAAAAATAATTTACACTTCACTAATTGTACATCCACAACTGCTCAAAGAATAGATGGAAACCTCCCTCCTTATATCCCATACTAGCAGGTCATCATGACGTCTTTGTACAAACAATAACGTTCTGTCCTTCGTCACCCATATGATTGTGGTGATTGTGGATTCTCCCGTCCATAGCCCAAACATGTGATAAGTACTTCAGTCATGGAAATGCAGATCTAGTTGGTTTGCTTAGTATACAGGACATAAGACACCCTTGGGGGGGAAAGTTCATCTAGAAGTCACAGGTCATACAATAATAGAAGAAATAGAAGAAAGAAAACAATGTTTTCCCAACAGTGTGTGTGTGTCTAGTCAGATCAGAAATGTATGCACAGAACCAAATTTGGACTAATATATTCTCTCTCTCTCTCTCTCTCTCTCTCTCTCTCTCTCGCTCTCTCTCTCTCTCTCTCTCAGTATCTGCAGTCGGCGCGTCCTCTGTTGACCGATCCAGAGTTTAAACGCATGACTGAACTGGCCGACCAGTTTGAGTCCAACCTTGGAAACCGCCTGCAACGCTACCTCAAACTCAAAGCTCTGTGGGCCACCAACTATGTAAGTGCACTCAGTCAAGAGCTGAAACGATGAGTGGAATGATCAATTAGTCGATCGATACCAGAGCAATCCTTCATCGTTGTTTTCATTTTTTTATGACATTTTCATTTAACATTTTTCATCAAATAATTTTTGAGGATCCCCCCCTCACGATTTGGCTGACATATGAAACGTGGATTCATTTCACACTTTGAACCTTAACTGTAACAGTGTGAAATAATGTTTTACTGACCATTGTTATCCACCAATGTTTAGTAAAATATGCCATCCCTGATTTGATAATGGATAATGTGGCTAATGAACAACCAACAAAGGTTCCGTTCAGTTACACAATGATGCGTTCAGGCTCGGTTCGGTGAAAATGAAATGAAATTATAACATTACCCGGATGTAACATAACCCAAATGTAGTTTTGGTGAGAAACTAAATCCACTGAGTTTCACAGCAACATATAGTAGATATTAGAGATGAACTATATCTAAATGGTAAATGGAGCTGTACTTGTAGAGCGTTTTTCCTAGTCTAGCGCTTTAACACTACTTGTCATCATTCACCCATTCACACACTGATAAGGACGACCCTGCTCACCACTGAGCCACAGCTGCCCGTCTATCTGCCAGTGTGGATCATCAATGATCTGCAATTAGCTGCAAAAAACACACAGTCTGGTATCTCTGAGTTATATTTGTTCCCTTTTTTCTTTTGTGCTGATCCGATTCGTGACTCCGACCTGTGAGCTTTATGATCCGTTGCCCCACCACTTGCTGTACTTGCCTATTTGAAGAAAATTCTGAGAGTCTTATGCTCTGCCAAGTCCTCCACAAGCCCTACTTCCAGCCCCTTGGCTCGCTCAGTGACATTAGATAAAAAACTGAAGTCTCTCTTGAGGTATCCTGGCGTTAACTCCAACTGCAAAACAAAAAACAGCGTTTGACCGGTGTTTCCAAACCGACCCGTTAGTTGTACGATATATATTTAGAAGATGTTCACTGCTTTACTGGAGCTGTTATCGATGCTCTCTCCAAAGTCACTTTGAAACCCTTTAAATTAAGAAAAGCTGTCTATTTCTTTCAATATGTGCACATAAGCAGCATTTAAATACACAGGGCTTTGTCCTGCCAGCTTCTCTTCACCGCAACATTTTTCAGGCTAAACGCTCCTCCTTTGGTTTTAGTGCCTGCATTTGTGCGTACAGTGAGCATATTGAAATGTTTAGCTCCTTCCTGCACCTTCAACTCGCACACTATGAAATGCAGTACATCAAACATCATCAAGGGAACATCAAAGAGTTCTAATGGAGGCCCACATTCACACATGAGATAAATGAGATAATGATGAGGATAACCCACAAAGTGCTTTGCAAATGGGGGATGTTGCCATAGAGGGAAACATCAAACAGGGTAAATTAGATATATTGAATTCATAGAATGCGAAACATGAGATGGAAAATATAACCCATGGAAGAATAATAATAAAAATAGTACCCATATTTGCAGCGGGAACATATACATCAATAAACATTGCAGCAAATGTCCCCATTCTCTTTTACTCTTTTCTACATTTTAGAACAAAAACTGTCAAATTATTTCTCCTTGAGTACCAAAAAAAGCGATAACTTGCTTTTTGCCCTTTAAAAAAAGAAAGCTTTGATCATCTCTATGTTTTTCACTCGGTACAAAGTGTACAGGAAGTGATTTGTTTTATTTTGTCCTGTTTTTATGAAAAACTTTTAATGTCCTGTGGTTCCAGGTGAGCGACTGGTGGGAGGAATACATCTACTTGAGGGGCCGAGGTCCCATAATGGTCAACAGCAACTACTATGGCATGGTAACCAGCCTCCTTATATTATATAATATAAATATTACAGCTTTGAGAAAAAATCCCTTCCCCCATTTCTCCATGTCATCAAAATTGTAAGTCTTGAATCCTAACGTCTGGTGTGCGTGCTCTCCAGGACTTCCTGTACGTGACCCCGACCCCGGTGCAGGCGGCCAGGGCGGGCAACACCATCACTGCCCTGCTGCTCTACCGCCGCAAGGTCAGCCGGGAGGAACTCAAACCGGTACGGCTGCGTTGGACTGTGTGTGTGTTGCGTGTGTTTTCTGGGACTGATGACATGTTTGCAAGGAACGAGACAGTGTAGCCTTAACGCCGCTATTATCTCAGTATTGATATATGCGGTAAACACGAGAGCAAGGTGTCCGTAAGGAGACACGCAATAAGTGCTCACTTTAAGTGAATGGATGTAACTTTGTGTCTTGAGGCAAGTTCAGAGGAAGTATGATTTTAGACACGTGTGGGGACGGCAGTTGCGTAAGAATGTGTCCCTTTTACACGCATGCACATTTTCACAGGGCGAAGAGAAAATATTGCCATGATCTTGGTTTCTGCACAACCTCCCACTGTTGAGCATAATAACATTTATTATACTATAAATATGAATTCAGCCAGTAGAGCAGGGCAATAAGAAAGGCAGGGTAGAATTATGCATTCACTCAGTTTAATCTAATTTCGGTATTTCTCTCTTAAGTGACTAATCGGGAATTTTCTTTAATTGAAATTGGTCCAGCATTGACAAATACAACTACATGGTTTGTTTGCCTCTTGCTTGATCCTGACTTTTTCCTATTGTGTCTGACCAAGTCTCGCCTCAAGTCTCATTCTGAAATCTCGACGAGGAAAAAGAAAAGTGAGAGTTGGAGAAAAGAGTGCTGTTGTTGTCCGAGTTTAATGTGTAGATAAGTGTAGCTTACCTTAAAGATCTCCAATGTCATGGGTGAATATTTAGTTGACAATGTGAACAATGAATGGGGCCTGATCCTCTCACAAGATTTTCTAAATGAGACTTATTCTTGGGCGAGACTTCGTAAAACACAACATCTAGACTCTAGATTGAGTAAAAGGTAAAGGGGGAAAAAAAGGTTGTACGTCTCTGTGGGGTCCGGCCCATGTTGTTGTTAGACACTTATAATAACAATCTTCAAAAAACTAAACAAAATGATTGTTCTGAACGCGTGGCCTGCCGTCCAGCCAAACGATAACAATAGATGTGTGTTTCTCTTTGTGTCAGAGTCGTGTTCCAGGAACTGTCATCCCTCTGTGTGCCGCTCAGTGTGAGAGGATGTTCAACACAACACGCACACCAGGAGTCGAGACTGGTAACGCACACACACTGACAGCTACACACATCCAGCTGAAATCTCATCTCACATTGGAAAAAAACAAGCTGCAGTAAAATGTATTATTGTTAGAGCAGATGATATGATAACATGATGAGTCGGAGGAATAACCCTGCCTTTCCTCAACAGATGTGCTTGTGCACTGGCAGGACAGCGAGTTTGTGGCAGTGTACCACAAGGGTCGTTTTTTCCGCCTGTGGGTGTACACAGCGGGCCGGCTGCTGTCTCCCAGGGAGATCGAGCACCAGATCCAGAGGATCCTGGACGACCCTTCGCCCCCGCAACCCGGAGAGGAGAAACTGGGAGCGCTCACTGCTGGAGAAAGGTAGAAACATACAAAAAAGGCCGTGCTATACATTGGAATGTATTTGTTGATGTTGCATGTAGTCGCGTTGTGCGTCTCTTACCTGTTGAACTTAACTTAACGATTAATACTACTATATTAATAATCAGTTGTCACGGCTGAATGCATGGCTTATTCCTGGGTTGTTTACTGCTGTGTTATTTGTCAAATCACAGTGAAGCGTTTCTGTAACGAGGAGACTGATGACAAGGTCAAGGAAGTGAGGCTGTGTGTGTGTGGGCGCCTGTCATTTGTGTAATGATTTACAAAAGCTTATTTATGGGTGGGCTCATGTCAATGGGCAGGAGAGGTAAGAAACTATGTCACTGTTTAACCGGGAAACACAATTCCCGGTTAAACAGTGTTTGTTTCTGCCTTTTTAAAGGAGGGGTCAAATTAAATGTTCATATTTTCCTAATTAACCTTCTCCTCCTCCTCCTCTTCCTCCTCAGGGTTCCTTGGTTCCACATGAGGGAGCAGCACTTCAGCTCTGGCATCAACAAGCGATCACTGGATTCCATTGAGAGGGCCGCCTTCTTCGTGACATTAGACGATGAAGAGCAAGGCATGAAGGGGGAGGACCCGGTGGGAAACTTGGACCGCTATGCCAAGTCCCTGCTGCACGGGAAATGTTACGATAGGTGAGTGAGGACACACAGGAAAGAAATTAGATGGCCGTTGAGATCGGACCCACAGATACATTATCTATAAAAAATACTTTGAATCCCTAAATAACCCCTGATGAAGCTCTGGCAGACTCCAACACTGTGACACACGCTAGAAATAGTGAGTTGGATCACTTTTCAAATGAGGCAGCGCACATTCTCAAATATCGTACCCACAAACTGTTGAATATTCTGAATCTTTAGAGCCCATAAAACACGTCGACAGACAACACATTAAAAACATAAGGGTGCAAAATTGTGGCAAAAATAACCACGTTGTCAGAATCCCCCCCAATATTGGAAACATTTGTGAGTTCAATGTAGAGAATTATATTTTTTTAAATTAGCAAGGCCTCTACTCTGCCCATAGGAAGCACTACTAATCCCCTGTTTTTAGTTCAATTTTACTTATACAATAAAAAAATACAAATAAGTGCCTGAACCATTTTTTCATCCTATACTATCTCTGCTGTCGTCCCTCAGGTGGTTTGATAAGTCCTTCTCCATTGTGATCTACAAGAACGGGAAGAGCGGCCTGAATGCAGAGCACTCCTGGGCGGATGCACCGACAGTGGCTCACCTTTGGGAGGTGTGTGTGTGTGTGTGTGTGTGTGTGTGTGTGTGTGTGTGTGTGTGTGTGTGTGTGTGTGTGTGTGTGTGTGTGTGTGTGTGTGTGTGTGTGTGTGTGTGTGTGTGTGTGTGTGTGTGTGTGTGTGTGTGTGTGTGTGTGATCTGCGTGGAGAAGGTTTAATCATTATGCTATGCTATGCAATGCAATGCAGTCTGGGGGAGGAGGAACAACGTGTTATATTGCGTGTTTGCTGCTTATGGGTCTGTACGCACATTCAGTTGCTCCTTTTTATGGAAGAAAGAGCAGACATCCCATACGGTGTTGTTATACATTTAGTTTCTTCCTCTTCAGGATGTTTACATCAACGATCTTGTTAAAAAAGTCATAGAGGAAAATTACTATCACAGTTCTGGGGATTCCTGTTAATTGGGATTGATCCGATCAGACTCTGTTTTTCGGCACTGCCGGAGTGAGAGAGCCTTTTCCGAGAAATGTCTGTGTAAAAAAATAATTGGAAAAGAAACGTTGAAAGAGGACTTAGCACAGACAATGATTGCCACTCAATCTTCACCACAGCTGCTTATTTTCAAATTAGTCCCACTTGCCACTGCTGCTACACAACTGAAGTGCGCCATGTTTCTTGCCAGAATAAAAGGAAAAGGATCCCCATGACAGATAGTTGTTTGTTGGAGATCATCGGACAGCTGCATTGAAAGGACTTCATACCAGTCAACATGATGTGTTAATAGAGTGCGTGGTAGTCGGACGGAAGACACAATGAAACAGTTGTGTACAAACACAGCATACTGTATGTCCACTTCTGCTTCGACGGAAGTGGATTTTTCCCCAATGACCAATCTTTCACTTTTCTTTTCTACCAACTACTTGGGAATTTAGTCATTCATTCCATCATCAGAAGTTTAGCACGAAACAAAGCACATATTGGAAATGTACGCATGAATTTTGTGTCCATACAGAAAGCCTTCCTGCGTCTGCATCTCAATATTTAAAGTTACTGTGAGGAACTTTTAACTGCTTATAAAACGGCATCAATTTAATACTGATGCCTCTATGTGACTCACACAAAGTCATCGGCGAGGAAACTGGCTTTTTACAAATAGTTATTCCTGGGGGACCGGGCTGTATTACTGGGCCCGCTCGGGGACAAGGTATGCGTGGGAGAACCAGAACCAGCGTCCCAGGCGGCGTGAATGTGTGAGGAACATGATGTCCATTGTCGTGTTTGTGTCGGTCATTCCAGATGTGTTTGTTCACCACCTTATTTGCCTCTATGAAGGTTTTTCTCTGGTGGGCCCACTGCCCAACAAGCATAGTTCTGCTTATGTAACATGGGCATGACTGTCAGACCCTGCTGCTGGGAAATCTGAGGATTTCTAAAAAGGAATCTGGTGCTCAGAAACAGCACCGTTCTTTTTCCACTGAACCAACCAAAAACCAAGACTAAATGAAAGTTCCTCATAGTAACTGAGTAGGTTGGGTCGTATCAGTTGTATTTTGTGTAAGTAAGTATTTACATGCGTTAACATGAGCAATGTCTCTTCCCCTCTCCAGTACACTCTGGCCACAGATGCCTTCCACCTGGGCTACACTGAGGACGGGCACTGCAAAGGCGACGTGGACCGCTCGCTCTCTTCCCCCCAGAGGCTCGCCTGGGACATCCCTTCAGAGGTACTCGCATGTCTGCTGAAGCATTTCTGCCCGACACTCGTGTCCAGACAGGACGACCCACACTTGTGAGTGCAATTGCACACATATCATAGTGCATAGTTCAGAACATGCCTGAATGCTTGGGTCTCTTACTTGTGCCTGCCTGTACAAGCGCACACAAGTCCAGAGAACATCTCCGACGCCGCAAGTACACATGGAGGTGGAGCTCGTCACCATGCTAGCTCTGTGTTGAATGAGGTTGGCTAACACAAACATCCTGTAAGTGGTATCATCAGTACATTATTATTATTATTATTATTATTATTATTATTAAGAGTCTAAAGATTTATATCCCTGCTTATTCCTCTGACTTTCCCTAACCTGCACTGACTTATCAACAGACATCTTGCTCACAGTCGCTGCTGTAAGTAGGAAAAGGTGGAGGGAACGTAGGGGATAAACGGTAAAACATTAAAGTCCGTGCACCGTGTCTGTCATGGGAGAAGGACCTTAGCTGTGTGTTTCAGCATATTACCTTTTGAAAATATAATCCAGCCTCGTTCTACATAGATGCACTGTCTTCGCCCTTGTTTTCCATTACCTCGGCCCACACAACACTTTCAGAAGCGGCTTTTTAACAGCCGAGATGCGAGCATTAGTTTGGCAAACTACTTGAAGATTAATTGACGGCCCTTTGCCAATGATTGCATAATTTTCAATAGCCGGCAATAGTATGGTCTAATGGTCAGATTTGTATGGAAATTAATTGTCAATCAAAATTCATAACTGTGACAGCCCTGTGGATAGGATTTTTGTCAAGGCTGAAAACTAGTTGCCCCGTGGTGAAATTCTGTTGACGTTACAGTCCAGTTCAAATCGAAGCAGACAGCTACACACTCATTCAAAGCAGAAAGGGCAACGTGTGTTTCGTTGGAAAAATCACCAATCTACAGGGCAACGCGAGAGTGGTGTTCCTCTTTAAGGCAACTGCCCATAGCAGATGCATCTGGGTGGAAAAAAGAAACAATTGAAGGATTTAAGCCCACTTCCTTTTTATATCAACATATATGAACTTTGGCTCCAGCGACTGGCACACAGGAACAAGCAGTCTAATAAGAGGCGCAGGGGTCAGAGTAGGCTCAAAACGAAAACGAAAGCATAGCAGACATTTATGAAATAAAAACGATCTCTGTTCGGAGGGGCAACGCGTATCGCATGGCCATTCACGAACACCGTAGTTGAAAATGTTGTCTGTGAAAAAGTGTTTCTTGTTTTGCCAGCATACATGTTTTTTTTACTGTTCCTGTTATACTCACTTGGGGCCAAAAGAGGCTGAAGTGCAACCACTACCCCATGTTGTAAATGGGACTAAAAGCATTGATCTTTTCCACATCTCTGATTTCTTAATGGGAACCTCTGTAGTCTGCAGCCGTTTAAAATATTATCTGCTTTGAATTACAAAGCTTCAGTAGGTCAGATAGCGCTCCAACACGGGACTGTTGGAACTGATGCAGCGCAGCCTCCCTCCAGCATCCGGTAAATCACGGCACATTGATTAATTTTGACACGCTCATTTGGGTTCGGCGCTGGAAAAGCTTCTTCCTTTCTGACATCCAGTGTTCAGAGACTGTTTGTTTATTTTTATATTCCTTATCACCTTTGGCAAGACAGGTTAACAAATACAGGAAACCGGTTTCAGGATATCTGTATTTCGGATCACAAAACGGCAAGAGTCATGACCTCTCGGTCTCGTCAACGAAAAGAGGTGTCTGAGTCCCCAAGAGTATCCTGTAGGTCGACCTCCTAACTGGATGATGCCGGAAGTCTGCCAGATAGGGCGGCACCAGCAGAATATTTAACATCCATCCTCAAAGGGGCAGGAAGCCAGCAATGTGTGTCTTATTCTTCGTTATGTAACAGATGGGTAAATGATAAACCTGGATAATTCATCTACTTTTCACTGGGAGTCTACTGGCTAACCATAGTTTAATGATTTACATTCTCATGTGTGTGTGTTTACAAGAAATAAATACATATTTCCTGGTTTAGTTTGCAACGCATACATCTTTTAGTGTAGTTTTTTTTTTACACTGCCCGACTCAGTGAGAGCATCGTCTAATTTCTGGTGTAAATGTTTATCAATGATGTAACTTAAGGGACAAACGGCACTCTGCATGGTGCAGACTGCAAGGTGGTTTCCGATCGCAAAAGCCCTGTTGGTTGCCGCGGCAGCAGCATCTGAGAGATCTTCAGACTTCAGGGGAAAGGCCGGGGTTTTCCCTGCAGCCTGGCAGGCAGGGCAAACGGCTGGATTCATAATCGAAACCTCCACTGACAAAGGAAAAAGGGAAATGGCCCCGAGAGATCTTTTGTGATCGAGACATGCATCAGCAAATTCAATATCTAACGTTTGACAGTATATTGGCCCCCTGCACCTTGATTGATTAATAATAATGCATTTGTAATGCGTTTTGATTTTTACTAGACAGGACACTAAACACTTGGAAAGTTCAAGTAGACTGTTATTGGACGGTCTTGGCAACCGGCCATAAAAGCAGACTTTGTGGCGTGTGAGGCTTATTGAAGTCTAATGCAGCGTGGGTGTTTTTCAATTGCCTTCAGTTTACCAAAATCTACTCGCTGGGCCATTAGTCGCTTTCTTTGGATCACAGCATGCCATTGTTTTAATCTCACAGATGCTATAATGAAACACAAATGGAGTCTCAGTGATACAAGAGCATAACTCCAAATGTAATTATCATGTTTAATGATATGTAATTCACCACCATTCTAAAGTCAGTGTAAACTGTCAAAGATGTTATCCTTTGTCTGAATTACTATCAAAATATTACATTACATTACATTTAATTTAGCTGACGCTTTTATCCAAAGCGACTTACAATAAGTGCATTTCACCATGAGTACAAACAAGAATCAGAACAACAAGAATCAAGAAGTTACAATTTCGTCAAAACGTTCGACTACAAAGTGCTATCAGTAAGAGCCATTTCAGTGCTACTAAAGTGCTACTTTCTTTATTCAAGATATAGTCGAAAAAGATGTGTTTTTAGTTTGCGACGGAAGATGTAGAGACTTTCTGCTGTCCTGATGTCACTGGGGAGCTCATTCCACCATCGAGGAGCCAGGACAGAGAACAGTCGAGACTTTGATGAGTGTTTAGCTCGCAGCGACGGAGCTACAAGGCGATTGGCAGAAGCCGAGCGGAGCGCACAAGCTGGGGTGTAAGGTTTTACCATGTCCTGGATGTAGAGGTTATTTTCATTAAAAACACACAATTAAAATGATTAGAAACAAAATTATTGTATTCTTATTTAAACACGTGAAAACTGTATTTTAAGTTTCTCGCCAAAAACAACGTTTGACTAAATACTATAATTCCTGATCGTGCAAGTGAGGCTAGATTTACTAGCCCAACGTGGTACTTTGTTTGCCTCCTTATTGTTGTCCTACGTCTCTGTAATTGTTGACCGTACAGAACTTGGAAGATGAAACTTCCCAATTTGGAAAATATAAATGACAGACAAGGCAAGTTGTCTCTTGCTCGCTTAAATCACTCAACACACCCGAGTAGATTTCCACCATCGTTGCCTTCCATTGCGCCAACACTGTGATGACTTGAGTTTTGTGCCAAAAACCGATCACCTTTGTTCCACGCTCTAAGCCTCTCTTTCTCCGTCTGTCAGGTTCAGGCTCAGGCGTGCAGCTCCCTGGCCGTTGCCCAGGCGCTGGCGGATGACGTGGACTGCCACGTGTTCCCCTTCAGAGAGTTCGGAAAGGGACGCATCAAGAAGCTGCGCGTTAGCCCTGATGCATTCATACAGATTGGCTTGCAGCTGGCATACTTCAGGGTGAGGCTTTCACAGGCGCACACACTTTGTAGAGTGGAGTTGGTATAGCGGCAGAAATTAATATTGTATGTCGTTGTTGAATATTGGTTCCAGAGCTAGATTGAGTTCTGCTATGAAAGCTCGATCTGTATTAAATTCAATTGGAAAAAGCAAATTTTTTTGTATTCAAAGCTCAATAACAAAAACCCTAAATCCCATTATGTCATGCCGTATGTATTAAAATGATTTAAAAACATTTAACTTTTTATTATTGCTTGTATTAACTTTGCAGTCTTCCCATGTGTTTTGAACGACGCTCTCCTCATCCCCAGGATCGCGGCGGTTTCTGTCTGACTTACGAGGCGTCGATGACTCGTCTGTTCAGGGAGGGCCGGACGGAGACCGTGCGTTCCTGCTCCAACGAGAGCTGTGCCTTCGTCAAAGCTCTCGAGAGTGGAGAGGTACTGTCCATAAAGTCCTACATTGTGGTCTCTTTCAAGTAAAATCTTAATTGAAAGCTCCTGCTGACTCTATTGTCCGTCATCATATTATTGGAGTAAGAAATACAGACTAACATTGGCTTAGACTCCTTAATCTGTCTATCTCCAAGGCTGCTTTGTATTTCTTGTGTAGTCTGGTTGAACCGGGCTCTGGAGGGTTAACCTCCTTTATGTGCGGTTTGTTTGGGTTGCTCTGAACGCCGGAGACGAACTCTGGTGCAAATCAAACATCCGCTCTCTGCAGCTTCTGTAACCGGTGTAGCAGGAAAGCGTGGTGGAGTTCACAAGCTAGCTGACAACGTTAATGCTGCATTAACACGCTCTCTTGTCACAGCTGGGAAAAGCACGTTGTTATTACAAGATAAGTAACAACTTGTATCGACTCGTTTTTTGTACATTGTTAACCGGTGTAGCATGAATACTTCCTAGCCAGCCCCTAATAGTCAGATTGCACAACTGTGCGACGTACATCACCAACAAGGCAAATGTTGAACACATGACTTTCGTAACAATTTTTAGACATTTTTAGACATAACGCAAACCGGACCAGTTGCAGTATTGAGAGGATGAGTCATCCTCTCAATGGTTCGATTCCAGACATCTGTGTGAACCCAGCCTTTGGGATGTCAGTAAAAAAAAAAAGATGACTTGGTTTGACAGGCAGAGGACCAATGCAGGCGTCTCTTCCGACTGGCCTCCGAGAGGCACCAGAACCTTTATCGAATGGCCATGACTGGAGCCGGAATTGACCGACACCTCTTCTGTCTGTACGTGGTGTCCAAATACTTGGGAGTAGAGTCGCCATTCCTCAAAGAGGTACGCTTTTGAGTTTCTTAAATGTTACATCTCTATTTTAGTCTTTTTGGATCGATTGACATGCACAGAATATGATCTGTGGTAAAATATTTTTTTATGTTTTCCCTTTTCCAGGTTTTGTCGGAGCCTTGGCGTCTCTCCACCAGTCAGACCCCGGTGCAGCAGATGGAGCTGTTCGACCTGAAGAACCACCCCGACTTCATATCGCTGGGCGGCGGGTTCGGACCTGTGAGTGACGCATACCTTCCTGTAGTTGTAAAGGCAAAAATATAGAGCACAGTCAGAATCTGACCGTGTGGTTGTGAACGCACACACACACACACACACACACAAAATGGTGGTTATGTACAGTGGCTGGTGTGTGAGGTTTAAACACTTATCTCTCTCCATCTCCGTGGTCATGTCAGGTTGCCGATGATGGTTATGGGGTTTCGTACATCATCGTGGGTGAGGACATGATCAACTTCCACGTGTCATCCAAACACTCCGGCGGCGATACTGTGAGTAAAGCCTTTGATACGTTCAGCAGTGTTGGGATCTGGTGTTGATTTCCTTTTTGTATGTTTTCTTAACGTTGAACCACACAGGGAGGAGCCTTGTAATTTTCTCTAATTTTCTTTGTATTAAAGTCTGCTTTTTTGTCTTTTCATTATATTAACTGCACAATCTTTTGGGAAAAAAGAGCCTAAAATCAGTGTTGACAATATCTATTCCAGCTCAGATGTCTAGACATCCAAAAACAAAACAAAGACCTGCTCTTTGTTATCACAAATCTTAAAGATTTGTCACATATCTTATCTGGATTGGTTGTTAACATAACGGCTAGACAGGCTTTCCGGATATGTGGAAGGGTTGAGCCATTCATTCATTCTTAAACCACAGAGCACATGACCGAGCAGAAGAAACTATGCAGTGCTTTGCTGTTTTCGGTTCCCTTTTCACAATTAAACTTTTCCTGTAAAAGGGGATTTTAATAAAGCGAGTTAATGGCCATGGTGCTCTGCCGGAAACCGGTGGATTGCTCCCTCCGGGTGGGGACAGAGTGCCTACCACAAGCGAAGGAGTTCAAGTATCTCGGGGTCTTGTTCACGAGTGAGGGTAAAATGGAGCGGGAGATCGACAGGCGTATCGGTGCGGCTGCAGCAGTAAAGCAGGCGTTGCACCGGGCCGTCTTGGTGAAGAAGGAGCTGAGCCGGAAGGCGAAGCTCTCAATTTACCGGTCGGTCTACGTCCCAACCCTCACCTATGGTCACGAGCTTTGGATCGTGTCCGAAAGAACGAGGTCGCGGATACAAGCGGCCGAAATGAGTTTCCTCCGTAGAGTGGCCGGGCTCAGCCTTAGAGATAGGGTGAGGAGCTCGGACATCAGGAGGGAGCTTGAAGTCGAGCCGCTACTCCTTCGTGTCGAAAGGAGTCAGCTGAGGTGGTTCGGGCATCTAATTAGGATGCCTCCAGGACGCCTCCCTTTAGAGGTTTTCCAGGCACGTCCATCTGGTAGGAGGCCCCGGGGAAGACCCAGGACACGCTGGAGGGATTATATCTCCCAGCTGGCCTGGGAACGCCTCGGGATCCCCCAGAATGAGCTGGTAGATGTTGCGGGTGAGAGAGAAGTCTGGGTCAGCCTGCTTGACCTGCTGCCTCCGCGACCCGACCCCGGATAAGCGGTGGAAAATGGATGGATGGATGGATGGATGGATGGAGTTAATGGCAGATATGACAGCGTTTTTGTATCCGTGTGTAAATATTGCCGTCGATAAGTTCCAAGAAATCCCCTCTTGTAAATGACAAACTTGGTTAGCGATCATGAAGAAACGTTGTCTCTTTAAATAGTTTGTCAAGTTTATTTTTACACTGAAAAACGTCCCAGGCGGGATGATGCAACGATTACTGTGAATTCAAGCGTTTAGGCTTTTAGAGACAGACGGCAGGTTGTCGCAACAGCCGATGAACTGCTGTCCACGGAGTGTGAAAGGTGTCCGTCATGTGATGCTGATCAATAATGCTGCTACTCCAAAAAAGACTACCAGCTCCATACCTCCTTTTTAAACCTTTGTGGAGCCAGTAAACACAAAGTATCCCTTTTTCATTCTTTCCCCACACTTGTTTTAATACTTTATTTCCTGCATTTTTAGGACTCCCACAGGTTTGGAGCTCAGATAAGCAAAGCTCTCCAAGACATCATGACCCTCCTCGCCGCTGATGTCAAAACCTCATCGTCGTCTTCGTCCTCCAAAGGCGCGGCCCAGCCGCAGTCCAAGAAGCTGCTCTGAACGCGGCAGAGAGCGGCTCACGACGTTCCCCTCACGGCATCTCAGCTGAGTGAAGAAACCACTCGGAACACCTTATCTAGAATCTGTACCGTCAACAGAGCCACCCTTTTTGTGACCGACCTGAAAGCATTGTTGCGACTGGCAAAAGTAAATTTGACGAGCACTATCGGAGAGGGAGATCTCGGTCCAGTTGGAGAGGCCGGGTGCTCCTTCGCTAACACTTTTTCGTTAAGACTCAACCATAGCGTAGGCTCTCAGCCTCCAGCACACTGAAGAAGCAAGGAGCCCTGTTTGGGTCTGTCGCAACCTGCACACAGTGTTATGATTTGCATTCTTCAACGGAAACTAACAAAGACATTTATTTGGGTTATTCAGCATTAATATACACTCTTAATATTACAAATCATTTTGTAAATCTTCGCGAGCTGCTTCTGTCAGAGGGTTTAAAGCTGGACATCGTGAGAATGCAAGATCTTTCAAGTTCCTGCTCTCTCTGAGAATATGTTTTTTTTTTAGAAAGAAGGGAGTGAAGCGTATCACATTAGAAGGAAGTTATGACCACAAGAAGAAGCACAGAAAGGGAGACAAATCTTCCTGACAAACCACGGAAAAAAAATTAAAACCTCGATCAAAGTGATGACACGTCTCTTTAGCTTGTAAGAGAAACGACTCAATTCACAACAATTTGACATCCATGTGCGCTGGCTATGCGAGAGGGGACAAGGAAGTGAAACGAGCAGAAGAAGATAAATCTAAATGAAGGGAAAGGGCTACTTACAGACCTCCAACTAAAATAAACATTCTATTTTTTTTTATTGTCATTTAATTTGACAAATGGAACAAGAAGTTCACAAGCTAGAAAGAGTCCCAGTCTAATCCTTATGGTGTGTTCACACCGAACGCGACGCGAAATTTCGCGTCGCGTTACTCGCGTGAGTTTACTCGCTCGACTTTATTGGTGTGTTCACACCGAACGCGACGCGACGAGTGAGTTTACTCGCTCGACTTTTAACGCAAATTCGCTTTAACGCGGGCGGGGCTTATCTCCGTAAAAACAGTACCGTTTCCGCCATCCACCATTAAACTAACCACTAGTTCTGCTTTAACCTTCTTGTGGAAGTCCCTCTAATGTCGGACCATCAAACGCCCCCGTGTCCGGGTTCATAATATCATCCGTAGCCGCACAACAGCGTCTGAATGACGGCCGCTGCCAGCGATACTTCAGGTGGATCAGCAGCCGTTTGATTCAAACCGGCAGGACGGCGGTGATGACGCGCAGAGCTTCTCAACGCTGATTGGCTTTCGCGACGCGAATTTTCGCCCGAGTTGGAAAATTTCAACTCACGCGAATTTCGCGTCAAACGCGCCGCGCCAAACGCGCCGCGCCAAACGCGTCTAACGCGCCGCCCGGCGAAATTTCGCGTCTGTCGCAACCAAACGCGTCTGTGCATTGACTTTACATGTAATCTGGTCGCGCGAAAAATTCGCGTCGCGTTCGGTGTGAACACACCATTAGGATTGGCTATTTGAATTTAATAATTTTTTTCAGTTCCAGGGTTACTTCCACCATCACCTGATCTCATGGATTCCATTTAAAAATGGAAATTTAAATCTCCAGTGTGTTGCTGTTGTAACAGGTACAACATATTACACATATTAGTACACAAAATCAGTGTCAATACTACGATATAAAAACACTCCACCCCAAGTAGAAGTCCTGCATTAAAAACACACTATTAGCAAATGTAATTTAAGTATGGAAAGCAAAAGTATTCATTATGCAGCTGAACATTAGCTTGTATTATCATATGATATTGTATTGTCATAAATGATTGATCAACATGTAAGCAGGCTGCCAGCTCTTTGGGCTCTGTGAGGAAGCGCTGAACTCAAACAGGAGGCGACTGTTTTTATTGGAAGTTGAATTGACTCCATTTTAGGTACAGTATCTGATGACACTAATCATATTCCATATTTAGCAACCGCATGGAAGTTATACAGATTTGATGATTCAGGGTGTATTTTGACAGAGATCAGGTGATGCATTATTCAATTTAGGGCCATGTCTTGGGAGGGAGGAAGGAAGGAAGGGAAAACAATTAATACAAGAGACTTTCATTATCGTTTTGTGTTTTTTTAAAAACAACTTTTTAATGTAAATTCGGTAGATTGATTTAATAAGGCACAGATGTTGTAGGTTAATTGATAACTGTATGGACATGCTTTCTTTCAGCTAATCAAACAGCTGATGCTGTGAGTTACTTTTTTGCCAGTGGAGGAGATTGTTAGTGTTTCAACCGTCACTTTCTAATACTCACTCAATGACTCACCCCTTTATGGAGCTTGTGGCGTTTAGGGAACAGGTGTGGCTGAAATCAAGTGTTGATTTAGTAAAACAATTTCAATGCAATTTACTTTCTCTTTATATATATATATATATATATATATATATATATATATATATATATATATATATATATATATATATATATATAATAATTATTATATATAATTTATTATATATATATATATATATATATATAATAAATTGATTTCCAACATGTGTAACATGTATTAATTGTGTGTGTGTGTATGTGTGTGTGTGTGTGTGTGTGTGGCAGGCAGTTTGTCATTGTTAGTTACAGATGTTTCTCATGTTCTGATGTGGCGGCTATATTTAGCACTCTTGAAGTTTGAAAACTTCACATGACCTCTTGGGAACGACTTGCGAAAGATTGGCTTAAAAAGTGGCGTCGACCTTCCGCTCATGTTTTTCTATCTGTACCCTAACTATTTCTCTTTTGTTTTCTTTAAATGTTTAACAGAGATGGTCGTCTTCATATTTTTAATAACATCAGACCACAGTGGCTTCCGTTTCTGTCTCAGGCCCGACGTTCAGCGTCTCATTTCCCAAACTGTTGGCGCCGTTGGCTCCCTCTGATCCACCCCGATGAAGACAACTTCAGTAACAAAGCCTCTACCTCGCACCGGCTTGGCAACAACCTACTAAACCAGTTTAACCAGTTGGTCACGATTAGCTGGAGGCCATCAAGAAATAGGGAATTTATTTTATTTAAAAAAGAAAGTTTTATAATCCTCTTTTAATACCACAACCTTCTCCCGCCTTCCATACATAGATGATATATGATATATGGTACATTTGTGTAAATCTAGGGGAACACCACAAAGAGGCCTTCTTCGTTACTGTCTTTATTTTTCTTCACTTCACGCCTCAGCCTGCCAGAACATCACAACCTCTTTGGTGCCTCAGTCTACTCCACTGTGCCACATATATTATTATTATTATTATTATGAAGTAATATATGATGGATTAAAGATGGAATCGGCACGCATTCAACAGTTTGGACAATGTGCCTCGAAGGAAAAAAACTCAGCATCAGTTCTACAGTTTGCTTTGTGTTCGGAGGAAAGGGGAACGTTAACGTTGGCGCCGACCTTTTTGGTTTTGGAATATATTTTTAGTATTTGTTTCTGTTCAATCTGTTACTGCTGTTTTTTTCAGTCTTGGTTAATAGTGATGCTTGAGCTTTTTTTAATAAAAATGTTTGGGTATCGTACATAATGTTTTTTTTTCTTGAACGTATATATATATATATATATACACTCCAAATGTGCTTATTATTTCTTTGTTTTCTGTCGGTGGTTTTTACACCAAGATTTATTTAAATGTCAAGTGTGGACTTGGTGGTGGAGGCCACTGACAGTTGGTGATGGTTCTGTGAAATAAAATACTTACTGACCCCAGAGAGCATTGGCTTTTGTTGCGTCATTTCTTAGGTCTCCTATCGAGCAGAAACCGGGATCATGGCTCACAGCTCAAAATGTCAGCTGTGACTAGACCTCAGTGGATTTCTTTTTTTTTTATCGAATACTTTAATGCTTCAGATGGAATTCTATAAATTTAAGTTCTCACTTATGAAAAATCTTGTCTCAAGTATCCCATGCTTTTGAATCATCAGAAATGTCACTCTTCACGGCATGATATTGTTTCTTGCTAATAATGTTTCACTTTTCATTTTCAAATGTAGCTGGGAGATCCCCTGAATCTCATTTTTCTTGCACTGATATAACTGTTATATAGTGAATAAATGTTTCGCAATTTATCGCATCTTTCAGAAAGTACCCAAAAAAACTAAACCATGGGGGAATAAACAGGAAGAAACCTTTGAGAGAGCAGCAGAGGAAGGAGGAGTCTCAGGATGGACAGATGTGGAATGAACATAAGTAATACATTTATAACCCAATGCATTATTTACCATTTTTAAAAAGCATGCAGAAACGATACAAGAGTATTATAAACATTGACAGAAGCACAAAACATAAAAAGCCTGCAGGGCATATATATATATATACAGTGGCGATTCTAGAAAATTTTACATGGGGTGGCAGAAGGGTGGCAAGTTGAAATGCAAGGGTGGCATGTTGAAATCCAAGGGTGGCATATCACACACACACACATGCCTGGTGTCTATATATATTTATTTATACAAATCCAGATAGTGAAAACAGACAAGAGCAATGGAATAGCTTAACAGTTAAGTTACATACGTAATGAAAATAAAAACTGAGAAAAAACTGCTATAACCTTTTCTGTCAGTCCACCTTACTGTACTAAAGACGTTAGTAAGACGTTAGTAAGACGTTAGTAAGACGTTGGTTAGCTAAGCTAACCAACGTCTTACTAACGTCTTACTAACGTGGTAACTTCAAGGCTAGCTAGCACAACCAAGCTGTATAGCGAGCTAGCTACTGTATGCTACCGACTTTTGCAAGCTAGCAATTAAATAAACGATTGAAATTACAACGGAACTGTCTATCACATATGCAGTGGCGAAACCACCGGGGTGGCAAGGGGTGGCAGCTGCCACCCTAAAAAAATTGCTTGCCACCCCACTTGCCACCCAGGTTGTCAGAAGTGTCTCCTATAATATACTATACATTTATATAACGGTATTATATTTTTGCTACTTAAGCTGTTGATCTCTTTGGTAACTTGTTCTAAAATCTTTAAGTCGTCCCCCCCCTCCCCCCCGTAAAATGGTTGAGTCCAAGAGTCCGCTTTGCTCTCGTCACCGTGGTTGCCCATCTCCCGGCTTCCAGTGATGAAAGAAGGTACAGTACTGCTGAATCGTGAATCAAGAAAATGTAATGGGTGGTCATATGTGATAGACAGTTCCGTTGTAATTTCAATCGTTTATTTAATTGCTAGCTTGCAAAAGTCGGTAGCATACAGTAGCTAGCTCGCTATACAGCTTGCTTGTGCTAGCTAGCCTTGAAGTTACCACTGTTAGCTTAGCTAACCGTCTTACTAACGTCTTTAGTACAGTAAGGTGGACTGACAGAAAATGTTATAGCAGTTTTTTCTCAGTTTTTATTTTCATTACGTATGTAACTTAACTGTTAAGCTATTCCATTGCTCTTGTCTGTTTTCACTATCTGGATTTGTATAAATAAATATATATAGACACCAGGCATGTGTGTGTGTGTGATATGCCACCCTTGGATTTCAACATGCCACCCTTGCATTTCAACTTGCCACCCTTCTGCCACCCCATGTAAAATTTTCTAGAATCGCCACTGCACATATGACCACCCATTACATTTTCTTGATTCACGATTCAGCAGTACTGTACCTTCTTTCATCACTGGAAGCCGGGAGATGGGCAACCACGGTGACGAGAGCAAAGCGGACTCTTGGACTCAACCATTTTACGGGGGGGAGGGGGGGGACGACTTAAAGATTTTAGAACAAGTTACCAAAGAGATCAACAGCTTAAGTAGCAAAAATATAATACCGTTATATAAATGTATAGTATATTATAGGAGACACTTCTGACAACCTGGGTGGCAAGTGGGGTGGCAAGCAATTTTTTTAGGGTGGCAGCTGCCACCCCTTGCCACCCCGGTGGTTTCGCCACTGTATATATATATATATATATATATATATATATATATATAGTGAGCTGCGCCCAAACCACAGATAAGAGCCAATGATTTGACCGTTACGCACAGTTGGGTAGGTCGCCATCTTCTGCGTAAATGGTGTGTGTGGGGGTGTGTGTGTGTGTGTGTGTGTGTGTGTGTGTGTGTGTGTGTGTGTGTGTGTGTACAACTTTCCAGCCGGCTCTGTTTGTAGATAGAAAGTAATTAGGAAACTCTGGGCTGATGTCATGCAAAATAACAGAGAGGGGAGAGAGAGGGGAGAGAGAGAGAGAAAGATAGAAAGTGAAAGTAAAGTTTTCACTTGGGATGCGCAGCGACCCTCCAGTGGAGCAGACAAACGGAGACCGAGGCACAGAACGGTAGGCGCACGAATACTCAGTGACCATTGTGTGGTTAATTTGTGTTTTTCTGTGTCTGACTGGAGTGTCTGTATTCCTCTGGAGACGAGTGAGACGACTCCGTAACCTCCTCATGCCGTTAGGAATTATTCTTTTTTGTAATCTTAACTTGTAATCTACGTCTTGCTCGTTAAAACACCGGAGCCTCTGAGGGGAGCTGCTCTGGCCCGTGAGCACCCTGCGAGACCGGGCAGAGAGACAGAGAGAGCTCGTGTTTGCTGGAGCATACTTATCCTTGTTTGGTCTGTTGATCTCTTTTGTTAGGGTCGGTTTGTGTTTGGTGCGTATTCCTTCTTTCCTTTTCGATAAACATGTTTTATTCGCCTGCATGTGTGATAAGCTATATATATATATATATACAATATATATACACTGTACATATGGATGTTTATATATATATATATATATATATATAGAAATTCATCGGAATTTGTTCAAGCTTTTGAATGGGTTCATCTGTGGCGACTGTGGCTCAGTGGTTAGCAAGTCAGTCCATGTCGTTGTGTCCTTGAGCAAGACACTTAACCCTCATTGCTCACCGTTGCTGCCTGATCTCACAGAAATACGTGAAATGAACACGTTCCCTTAACCCCAATATGCGTGGTGTCGGCACGTAATGTGTTGAAATTACGTGTGGGTACCACGTAAACGACACCCATACAAAGTCAATGAGGCTCATTTACGTGGTGGACACACGTATTCCCTGATTCAAATAAACGTCCTCCTTTTATAATTTATTAGGTTCAACAACGTCACGCAGTGGGCGGTGGTAAATGTTGTTTTGTAGTTTACGAAACGTCCTCCTTTTATAATTTATTATAGTGAGTTAGTTGCGATTTTTCTTGTCTAAATAACAGTACATTGTTTGAAATAGATTGTTTCCTTTACGTTATTAAACCCTCTACGATATTTTATTATTCTCAAATGTATTTTCTGTCACCGCAGCGAATATTATTAGGCCTATTAATAATTATACTTATGAATCAGAAGACTTTCAGTGGTTACCACGACAACGATACGTCACGTTACGCTGGGCGCATTCAAAGCATGTATCCCATATCCCACAATGCAACGCGGTCATTCATTCAGAGACTCTGACAGCGATCAGCGGGTCTTTAACGCCATTATCGCTTCAATGTTCATATATATATAATCTGTGGTTTTATCACCAGCAACAACACGTTGCTCAGTTTTCTTCAGTAAGTTATGCACCGTAATAACATTTTAAAAAAACAGCTGAAGACTCAGGAAGTGACGTGATAATTACTGCTCCGAGTCTGTGAAAGATTGCTGCACGTTGTACGTGAGAATTTATACAATAAAAATACCAATAATGAAAAACAGTGTTTTATGCTAAGCACGTTGATTTGCCTTGTATATACTATATAACCAACCTAGAGTTAAGTGTTAGAAATACTGCCTGATGGCCTGTTTGACTACTTAACATTTGTTTTGACTTGTTGATAAACTAGTTAGGCCTACAAAGAGAAGCTTTTTTATTTAATTTTCCATGCATCATTATTTAAAAATGCAATTTTCTAATTTTGTAGTTGATGAATGTTAATAGCAAAGACTGAAGGGGGGAAAAGCATGAGCATATTTATGTGTGGGACTTTGTAAGCATTGCACTGCATTAGATTTAAACATATTACTTTTTAGAATTTTTTTTTTAATTTAAATTGATGGCAGGCCTAACATATTAATTATTATATTCATAAGATTATCCTCATATCAATCACAATGGCTACAGCTTATAACCATAAACTTTGCCTTTACTGAGAGATTTTTTCAAAATGAAGAAGGGACTAGTTTTAGGAAGCATTTTCAGGAAATTAAAAGGATAAGCAGATTGTTGCCGAGGTTTTTGCTCACAAAGTAAGATGTATATATCTTTGTTTGGGTATCTCTGCATATACAACATGTGTTTTGGTGTTTTGGCATTTTTGGCACACTTCTACCTCAGCCTACTGCACACAGACAAATGTACGTTTTGCATATTCTGCTGAAATAGAGACCTGTCAGTTTTTTTTCAGTTTTTAGTTGTTTTTTTTCAGTTTTCAGTTTTTCAGTTTGTTTTCACCTGTGAATCAGAGGGTTTATGTTATATATGACTGTCATGAAGGTTGTGGAGAGGAATAGAAACCAGTCTCTCCAGGCAAGCACAGAGAATAGGACCTGATCTATCTTTATTCTCCATGCAAAGTATGAGTTCTTATACTCTAGCAGAAGATATAGGTTACTCCAATATAAACTTAACATTTCTAAACTATAGGCCTAGTCGGACCTCAATTACAACTTTAAATAATATTGCTTGAGGCTGCAGGAGGTTTGCAATACCTTCATGATATGATGCATAGGGTTGTGTGTAGGTTGCTCTTGTCACTGTGTGTGAAAGATGAGCAATAGATTGTGGCTGTGTGATGTGCTTCAGTCTGGCTACATATCACTTTGTTTATTGTTAGTATATGTCAGCTGTATGATAAAACAATATGTCAAGTGTTATGTGTGAAGAATTTGAACTCAAGGCAGATATCACTCCGGGGATAATAAAGTATCGCCTGCAAATTGGTCTCTCCATGATATGTGAAAATGAAAACATTGTCGTAGGACTATATCAAACATATTGTTGGAAAGGTCTCAACCTCCACAGTAACATATGTCAGTCTGAAGAGGATCCATTACTCCTACTCTGAGATCTTGACCTCTGAACCTTGAACCTAGTCCATGTTTGAAGGCTTGTCATTTATCAACAGAAGGTGCTACAGACATAGGATCAGCTGTTATAGAAAGCTCTGGACCTCAGCTGTCATGTAGATATGGTCACCAATGTTTAACCACTGTAAGCACTGTATAATATGGTAATAAGCTAAGCTAATAAAACTGAGCAACGTGTTGTTGCTGGTGATAAAACCACAGATTATATATATATGAACATTGAAGCGATAATGGCGTTAAAGACCCGCTGATCGCTGTCAGAGTCTCTGAATGAATGACCGCGTTGCATTGTGGGATATGGGATACATGCTTTGAATGCGCCCAGCGTAACGTGACGTATCGTTGTCGTGGTAACCACTGAAAGTCTTCTGATTCATAAGTATAATTATTAATAGGCCTAATAATATTCGCTGCGGTGACAGAAAATACATTTGAGAATAATAAAATATCGTAGAGGGTTTAATAACGTAAAGGAAACAATCTATTTCAAACAATGTACTGTTATTTAGACAAGAAAAATCGCAACTAACTCACTATAATAAATTATAAAAGGAGGACGTTTCGTAAACTACAAAACAACATTTACCACCGCCCACTGCTTGACGTTGTTGAACCTAATACATTATAAAAGGAGGACGTTTATTTGAATCAGGGAATACGTGTGTCCACCACGTAAATGAGCCTCATTGACTTTGTATGGGTGTCGTTTACGTGGTACCCACACGTAATTTCAACACATTACGTGCCGACACCACGCATATTGGGGTTAAGGGAACGTGTTCATTTCACGTATTTCTATGAGATCAGGTTGTTGCTGTGTCTACGTCGCTTTGGATAAAAGCGTCAGCTAAATGTAATGTAATGTAATCTGTCTCTTTCTAGTTGTGTATGTATGTCATATCCAGCCAATCCAAAAACGAGGATTGTAACAAATTAGATGTAGAGATCTGGTGACTGGATACGCCCACTTGCTGTCAAAAATAAAATCAACTCGAGAGCGAACAGGCTACAAATACGCGAGCGCAGGTTGAAGCTTCGCGAGCGAGCAGGTTAAACATTCACGAGAGACTTTTACTCGCGGAGTGAGCAAGTTGGTCTTTCAATCAGAAGGTCGGTGGTTCGATCCCCAGCTCCGGCAGTCTGCATCGTTGTGTCCTTGAGCAAGACACTTAACCCTCATTGCTCACCGTTGCTATGTCTACGGTCTACTATATAGCATGTAAGTCGCTTTGGATAAAAGCGTCAGCTAAATGAAATGTAATGTAATGTAATGTAATGTAAAAGCGCTCGTCAACGTAAATTACACGCGCGGCTGTTTGATCTGCGCGCGCGTGGAGCTCATTTGCGCTCTCCAATTATGACAAGGATATGCCTTCATATGTGTCATGTAGCTGATTCGGCGCAAGGTAACGGCCCGTTAGCAGCTGGTTCACGTTAACCGCTGATATGTGGACTTGAGTGGAAATGTCTGCCTAGCTCCTCTTTCTGTATACAATAGAGAAAACTGGAATCCTTTATTGGGGGGGGGGATGTTGCGACACACAGCCAATATATAAATGTTGCAATACTATTTATTATCAGGGGGTCGTAGTCTCAGTCACCGCCTTTGGTTTTAACAGACATTTATTGAAAAGAAAATCTTCAAGATTTCCACGTTCAAATTATGGACCATTGAGTGAAAACAAAATCCTGATTGCACTGAATAATTATCAGCTGTCTACTAAAATAAGTCGTGCTAAAATAAGAATTGTCGCTCCGTTATCTGAGACCATCTGCTGTGGGGAAAGACATGTTCAGAGTCTAGAGCAGCAACACTTCCTCAAACAAGATAACTAATCTGTTATGAATCCTGAAGTCATATTTGGAGAAAAGATTTGAACATTTGACGTTCCTGTTTTTTTTTTTACGAAAAGAACATTGTACTGCTTTTGTTGGTCTTGCATTGTAGTAAGTTGAATGTTTAGTTTTTTGGACCTTTTTTTGGACCAACAGAAAACAGTTGCCAGTTTAATTGCTGATGAAAACAAGTGCTGTCATCTGATATAATACCCTCTTTTGTGTATAAGTACATGAATTCAACTTGTGTTTCTATTTGATACACACTTAAACTTTGTTGGCAACACAAACTGTAATATGTTAGATTATCTAACATATTACAGTTTAGATATCTCCAAAGTGATCATAAAACAAATTGTGAGTGTGTTTTCTTTGGTATCTGAGACGGAGTCTGTCTTGATCTCCTAATAACATGACAACTCATTGTGCTCAACACAGATTCAGTAGCTTACAATTCTGAGCAGTGCAACAGATCAGGGAGCCGCTAAGTAAAAGTACGAAATGGCCTCAGCGACTGACATGTGTTCATGTGGGAGTCCAATAATGAGGTGGAATGTGACTTTTGTATTGTGCCTATATATTCGGTGCTCAAAGGACACAACCATCAGGATGCAACTCGACAACTTTTATTATTTCCCTTTCCCGTACATCACCCCCTCATATATCAGTGCGCCCTCACCTGGCCATAGCCGGCCACTACATCTCCCCCTTTTAGATGAAAGTTTAACTGCTTTGTCAGAACCTCAAGATGACAAAATGCATTCAACAATATAACTATTTTCTTATAACTTAACTTATCATTTTAGGAGTTCACTCAAATCCTCATTACAGCTTAAAAGTCTAAACTAAGAAACTAACAGAATAAATTATACTTTACTGTAACTATTGTATGAGATTACTCACTAGATGCATTAGATCAGAACATAGCTTTTCGACTAAACATTTCACCTTTTAAAACTGAACATTATGACATTTCTTTTGTTTTAACAACATATCATGTTTTTCTTTTCGGTCCTCCGTAGTGTGTAGGTGTGTGTTTAGCGTTCAAAGGTCCAGTCTTTCAGGAGCCCTAGAAAGTCTCCCTGACCTAGTCATTGACATGTCACCTGATGTTGGGGGCACTGGTACTTCCCTGAGGTGTGAACGGTTGCGTCGCAGCCGTCCTCCATCCGCGGTCTCCACCTCGTATGAGCGTGGTATAGGTGCAGGGCCCACAACCGTCCCTCTGGTGTGTGTGGGTCTGACCCACACCTGCTGTCCAGGCTGAAGAGGTGGCAGGGTTTGAGTGCGGTGTCTCCGGTTGAACGTTTGTTGCTGTTGCAGTTTCAACGCAGTGTCCTTTTCTCTGAATTCTTTGAGATCAGGCCACTGTGGTCGTAGCTGCAGCGGTGACACTGGGACTGGTGTTCTGAGTCTCCTCCCCATCAGTAGTTGTGCTGGGGAGGACCCGTGTGCCAATGGAGTAGACCTGTAGGCCAGCAGAGCTTTGTGGAAATCACCCTCTTTCTCTAAGAGAGACTTAACAGTTCTGACGGCCCGTTCAGCCTCCCCATTGCTGCGGGGATAACGGGGGCTGCTTGTCACATGTGTAAAGTCATAATCTCTTGCAAACTGAGAGAATTCATGACTGGAAAACTGAGGACCGTTGTCCGTGACTAGCACTTCTGGGCATCCATACCTAGCAAACACAGCTTTAATTCTTGCAATAGTCTGTTTAGCTGTTGTGCCCCCAGGTAGGGTGCAAACCTCAATATAGCGAGAGAAGTAGTCTATCATGACTACATAGTTCCCATTCTGCCACTGGAAAAGATCTGCTGCAACCCTCTGCCATGGTCTGCTTGGGAGGTCAGTTGTGAGTAGAGGCTCGACAGGTGTCTGAGCTTCACGTGCACAAATCTCACATCTCTCGACCATCTGTTTTACAGCACTCGTGATGCCTTGCCACCAGACAGATTCTCTAGCCCTAGCTAGGCATTTGTTGATACCCTGATGTCCCTGGTGAAGTCTCTGTAGGATATCAGGTCTCATGTATTCAGGGATGATGAGTCTCTCTCCTTTCATGAGCAGTCCTCCTCCATCATGCAGGACTGACCTTTCAGGCCAGTAGGGCAACAGCAGCTCATGCACATCTCGTCTGTGTTCTGGCCAGCCGTTTACAATGTATCGCCTGAGACGTTTGCCGGTGTTGTCAGAGGTTTGTGCGCTCTTAATTTGTTCCAGCTTTGTCGGTGTGACTGGCAGGCTTTCTACTACACTGTCCAAATAAGCTTTGCATTCCTTTTCCAGGTCTAGCTCCGCCTCCGTGGCTGTGGCTGGAAGCGGCGCTCTGGACAGAGCATCAGCTGTTATCAGGTTTTTACCTGGGACATGGATGATATTGAAATTGAATCTGAGCAGCCTTAACCTGAATCTGATAATCCTCGGCGGAAGGTCATCCAGTGCTCTGGATTTCAGGAGTGTTATGAGTGGCTTGTGATCTGTTCTTATAGTAAAATCTAGGCCGCTCAAGTATCCGCGCAGGCGCTCACATGCCCAGGTCGTAGCTAAAGCCTCTTTTTCTATTTGAGCATATCTTGACTCTGCTTTGGTCAAACTTCTTGAAATGAAGACAACCGGTCTCCACTCACCACCTAGCTGTTTTTGTGTTAAGACACCTCCTAAGCCATACGAAGAGGCATCCGCTGACACCATGGTTTCATGGTTTGGGCTGTATTGGGCTAACACCGTCTCTGACCCTAATTCTTTCTTAGTGTCCAGGAATGCTTTCTGTTGGGGTGCTCCCCATGTCCAGCTGTTCTCTGTCTTCAACAGATCGCGGATGGGCTTTGTCAAGTCCGGCAGGCGTGGTGAGAATTTCCCTACAAAGTTCACCATGCCCATGAAGCGGCGAACATCTGCCACATCCTTCGTCTCAGGCATGTCCCGGATCGCCTTTATCTTATCCGGGTCTGCTCTGATGCCCTGGGAGTTTATGACATGCCCCAGGAAACGGACTTCTGTCAGTGCAAACTGGCATTTTTCATTCAGAGTGAGCCCAGACTCTCTGAATTTCTGTAGCACCCTGTGCAGCCTATCGTCGTGTTCTGCCCGGTCCTTTCCTGTGATGAGGACATCATCAGCATGACATAACACTCCGTCAATGCCATCAATCAGCTGGGAAATCCTCTTTTGAAAGTGCTCAGGGGCCGATGATATACCAAAGGGTAACCTCTTGAAGTAATATCGGCCCTCTGGTGTGATGAACGTGGTCAACAGCATTGAGTCTTGATGGAGTGGTACTTGCCAAAAACCTGATGTTGCGTCAAGCTTTGTGAAGACTCTGGCTCCTTCCAGCTTGGCCAGCGTCTCGTCCACTGCCGGTAAGATGTGTCTCTCTCTGATGACGCTCTCGTTCAAATGGGTTAAATCTACACAAATGCGTAGTTTCCCCGACGTTTTCACAATAGGGACCATGCCTGCACACCATTCTGTTGGTTCTTCAACACGGGCTATGACCTCCATTTTCTCCATCCGGTCTAATTCCTCTTTAACTTTGGCCCGGAGTGGGATGGCTACACGTCGTGGGGCAGAGAGGGCATAGGGTGATGCATTGTCTTTCAGCTTAATTTTATGTTCACCTTTAAGTTTACCTAGCCCTGTAAAGACATCTGCGTAGGTTGAGCGGAAGTGCGTCTCTGCATTGTCTATGCTATGGAGCTGAGGAATCATCTGCAGTCTGCGAATGGCTGGCAGGCCCAATAAAGGTGTGGTCAGGTCTTTTACAATGAACACCTCCTCCTCAATCTTTCTGTCACCTCTCTGAATGACAGCATGTACTAGTCCTTTGACATCCAGAGGTTGACTGGCGGGCCCCAGCAGAGGTCTGTGTGTCACTGTGTAGCTGCCGTATTTCCCTTGCGTGTATTCTGTTTCTGGGATAGCAGTCACAGATGCCCCCGTGTCCACTTTAAAGCACATCGGGCCACCATTTATGGTAAGCATTTCAGTCCATGTAGACGACTGTGGACAGTCAACAGCTCCCAAATAAGCCGCCACATGATCCTCTTCAATGGATTCTATGTTTTGAGCTGATCTGCACACAGATGCAAAGTGTCCCCTCTTTTGACATTTTCTACATTCAGCATCTTTTGCTGGGCATTCCGTCCATGCATGTGCAGGGGTTTTGCCACACTTCCCACACTGCTTTGGGCTGGTTGAGGCCTGCTGAGGCTGAAAACGGCTTACACGTTGAGCTGAATTTTTCCTATAAATCTGTCTCTTGCTGTTGTAGGACACTGCATCCATTTGCTCCGGTGAATCGGCTAACCGGAGGACAACTTGCTGCTTTCTCACTTCCTCGTGCTGCCTCACTTGAACTATGGCTGTAGCTAAATCCAAGTTTGGGTTGAGCTGCATTTTTTCAGACAATTTGGCATCACGTATCCCGACAACAATCCTGTCTCGGATCAACTCTTCACGCAAGACGCCATATTTGCAATGTTCAGCTAGTATGTGCACTGCTGTGATAAAATTCTCTGCAGATTCGCCAACTTCCTGACTCCGTTTATTAAACTTGGCTCGTTCAAAAATCACATTATGCACTCCTATAAAATGTCCATCAAAAGCATCTTTTACCTTGTCATAGTCATTTTGTTTATCTTCAGCCAACTGCAATGAGCTCAGGATATCGTCAGCTTTATCACCCATTGTGTAAATTAGAGAATTCACCTGGTACGCTTTGTCTTTTTCCTTCAATCCAGAAGCAAGCCTGAAGCGTTCGAATCTTTTTATCCATGCGGGCCACGAGCCTGGCTCGAAGTCAAAGGGTCCCGGTGGTGGGATGGTAAAAATGTGATCCATGTCGTGTGCTAGTAGCTTACCGCTAGCTTGTTGTTAGCTTTCACCGTCAAACTTTCTCTCTAGCTCCACACGTCACCGTCTTCACTCTCCACACCGTTAAACTACTCCAACTAGTTGTCAGTACCCCAGACTCTGTCTGTCGCGGGTTTCAAGCTTCTGACACCATGTATTGTGCCTATATATTCGGTGCTCAAAGGACACAACCATCAGGATGCAACTCGACAACTTTTATTATTTCCCTTTCCCGTACATCACCCCCTCATATATCAGTGCGCCCTCACCTGGCCATAGCCGGCCACTACAACTTTCACTTTCTATCTGGTTGTTTTTACCTTTGGACCTTCTCCTCCATTTGTCCTTAGTGCGTGCTGTTTTGTTTTGGCAATGAATATAGGAAACGGGAGGTTCAAATGATTAAATTGATTGAATGAAAAGGAAGCTCTTTGCGCTGGTTAGCGCAATATTTCACATGGGGTATATCATTGAAAAAAGATAGAGAACCCTCTAAACTGGCCCGGCGTGGATTTGGTGTGTGTGTATGTGTGTGAAGGGGGAGAGAGGGGGGGGGGGGGGGGGGGCGACTTCTCTGGTTGTATATACGTTCTCTCTTGATTTAACCCCTCAGTAAACATTGTAAACATGAGTTTATGGTCTCAATCTCTAGTTTTGAGTATTCTTCAATACAGCATGATGTTCATTTAGTAAATTATGTGAAATTTAGATAGATAAATCAGGGTATGCAAATCAGGGTACTGTAACCCTTTCACAGTGTGTTCTTTCTTCATTACACTTAATTATAACACTTTGGTCTTTGGGATTTATCTGATAACCCGTTTGGAAAATAGACTAACACGATGAGATGACGTAATGCATACAGATATCATGTCAGCATTATGTTCATAAAGTACCGTATAGAGAACATGAAAGAAAATGCCTCAATGTATCTTTCATGACCCTTACTATAAGGATACTACTTCAGGAGAAACAAAATTCAGACGGGGCTACATTTCTGTGTTTTTTCTCAAAAATCTATGACTTTATAATCTTTATAAAATAAAGTTTGTGTGTGTGTGATGACAAACCCATTGACTATTCTTCTTCTTCTTCTTCTTCTTCTTTAGCGTGAGTCTGGATGGTCGTAGTGGCAGCATGACATCATTGACATGCAAGACCCACATGTTTGTCTTTGTAAGTGTGTCGTCGCTCTGGCATGAGAGCACCCAGTCCAATATAACGTATTGTTATGTGTGTTGTAAACATGCTTTCTCTCCATCACCCAGACTATCCTTTTTTTGTTTTTGTATGCCGCTGTTGTCTGCTAGGTGTTCCTGAACTCAATATATCTGTCGAAGGAGGGGTGTCACGACTATCTGGATGCAGATAAATGGGTGTGTGTTCACCTTTTGTTATTCAGTGGTTCTGTTTGAGCAGGAAAACTTTGAGGGCAAATCACGTTCAATGTCAGCGAGCACACCAGGTTTTAAGCTCGAGGAGCGTCCCCTGATGCACGACTTCTATCACTCCAGGCGGTAAATACTGCACTGCATCTCACTACCACTGTACTTTTTACTCCACTACATCTACTACTATCGTCGTATATTTGTAGTGTCAGTACAGTACAATGTTTACCTCTGAGCTGCTGAGGAGTCGTGTTTAGTGGCGGATTGAAAAGCATCTGTATACCGCCTCCGAGCGTCTGCATCAGGAGCGACATCCAGCCAATCCCCCAAAAAACGAGGATTGCAACCAATTAAATCCACAGGGGTTCACAGAGGAGTGGAGATATTCTCTCTGAGTGATGTGAAAGCACTCGGAAAAGTAATTTGACGTTTTGACGAACCTCTACACACACACACACACACACACACACACACACAAACAAAGGGACAGTGATTTGCCCTCATGTGTCTTTCTTTTTAGCCTAAAAAGTTTGTCTGTCTTAATACATTAATCATCAAAATGACCATCATAAACAATTGATCATGTCTTCTGTCCGTACACTTCTATGTTCCACCTTCAGGGAGCTAATCTAACAGACACCTTCAACCTCACGACAACTAAAGATCCCAAGGTAATCTGAAACCGAGAACCAACAAGGATCCCTTGAGGTTCTATGTAAACACATGTAAATGCACACCGTTGGACTGGACTGGATTTGATCCGGCGTACATGTGTTCTCTTCCCACCACAGGACACACTGCACTGCACTTTAGAGGCCGCGTGCCTTGGGGGAAGAAATGCAGCGTGCACGTTGCTCAGCGTATGCTTTTCAAGAGTGAGTGAAACACGGCCACCTTTCAGTGTCTTCAACGTCGGTGTCACGTCTGCCGCTGCTTCCATAGTGACTTGTGTGAACGATTGTGACGTTCCATGTCTCACTCGCCGTCCAAACTAATACATTATTGTTTTGCTCCTTTTTTTTTTATTACCACAGGAAGATGTAATGAAGAAAAGTCCAGAGTGCGAAGGGAAAAGTTCTCAGAAAATCCATTTCTTTCACTTCATGTGCTTGATGGCCAAAACCTTCAATCATACTTCTATAGGTACTTCACATAGAGATACTGCTCTCACAATCAGTGGGAGCTGTTAACCTGTGCCCCCCCCCTCCCCCTCAATAAAGAATAGTCCACCAATAACATAGTACAACAACAATAGTCTACATTGGTGTTTTTTCGCTTATTGTGATGTCATTTGTCACTCAAATCTGTGCAACCTAAGCTAAACGTTTATGTAAGAAAATAAGCCATGATGATTGACAAAAAGTATTGATACTGTATCATACAAATAATTTAATAAAAAAGGTTAGGGTTTTCATACATTTTGAATAAATAAACAAATCTGAAGGTAGAAATACAAACAAATACACCTATTGAACTATGTACATTTGTTAGTTGTGTTGCTTCGAATTGCGGTAAAATATCACCAAAGCATCATACTGAAGAGGTTTTTTTTTAATGTTGAAACTCATAATTTTCTTTTCTCTCTTTCTCGCATCACAGCCTGCGAATATGGTGAGTATGCAGTTGTGAATCACTTCATTAAACCATGTGCTTTCCTTTGTTGATGTAACATCATTGGTGTGATCTTTTTGTTTAGACACCGTGTGCCAGATGTTTCCACAGCCAACAGCATCGAGTCGTAAGTCACACCTTTTATTTAAACAGTATTTGTTGATACTGTGCATTGGAAATGTCAGAAACCATGTTTGCTGTTGCATAACTGCATGTCTTGGTCTCCCCACACAGTTAAAAAGTCCTTATGTACAGAGGGCCTGTTCACTCAGAGAACCATGGATACATATGGAGCCTTTGGTTATTATAGATTCTGCAGTTTTTGAGCGCTTTTGATCACATTTTGTTTCCTGTTCATCACCGTGCTTTTTTCCACCTCATATCATCATTCTTGCATGTCTACATTCTGTTTTTAACTGAGAACAAAACATTCTCTAATTTAATTTAATTAACACTGAACAAAAACAGAATCTGAAACCCCTTTCAGACAACTTTGTTTTCTGTTTAGGATGTTGGGGGATTGTTTTACTTCGTTATAAGTAAGCTAAATTACTAAATTATAATCAATCGTGTATTACGACTATGAAGTTAACTAGATACACTAGGTACACTACAACATAGACTACTTACTCTATGACTTACGCTATGTACAGTACGACTTACACGATGACGCACACTTCATACAGTATGATGTAAGCAATGTATAATATCTGTTGCGTACACTATAGTGCACGCAACTCACGCTACAATGTATGCTACGTAAACTACGCCGTACACTACGTATACTAAAGACACTACAAAGTACCCTATGTATACTACGGCGTACACTACATACGTTACAGCGTACACTACCCTGTATGGTACGTTTTATGGTCACAGAATGTCTCCTACACTCAATTGTTTACCCGTCCACTTCTTTGGATATCCAGTCACGACCTAAGTGCGCTGCCTGTACCTTTACATACTACTTTAATTTACCCACGTCTTCCACTACTGCTCCAAGTATTCTTCTTATAGATAGTTTACAACTTATTACTCATTTATTTCCTATAAACCCCATATTGTAAGATTTATTGACTGACTACATTTCTGCAGATCATGATCTGACAACAACACCATTAACAACAACAACAATACTGGCAGAAACAACAAAAGCAACATCATTGTCCTCGCCAACAAAAGCAACAATAACAACATTGGAGCCAACAACGCCGCCAGAAAAAACAACAAGCCGCACAAACACGGATTTACCCACGTCTTCCACTACTGCTCCAAGTATTCTTCTTATAGATATATTACAACTTATTTCGCATTTATTTCCTATAAACCCCATATTGTAAGATTTATTGACTGACTACATTTCTGCAGATGATGATCTGACAACAACACCATTAACAACAACAACAATACCGGCAGAAACAACAAAAGCAACATCATTGTCCTCGCCAACAAAAGCAGCAATAACAACATTGGAGCCAACAACAACACCGCCAGAAAAAACAACAAGCCGCACAAACACGGACCAACACAAAGGTGTGCTTTATGCTTGATCAAAAGTGTTTTCTGACACCATGTTTTCCTTTGATAAGAGAAAAGACTTCATGGATGCAGACTAGTCTGCATGTGCATGTTCACATCTCCAATATAGAGCAGTGCAGACACTGAGATGGTCCCAAACAACAATGTGGTAAATGCTGCCGTACATTTGTCGTTAACGCACGGGTAAAACTACCTAAATTCAGATCAAGACGTTTCCAAAAAGCTTTTCATTGTCATCCCCAACATTTTTCACCCAATAGGCCTTATTTATAAATCCTGAGATGAGCACATTTGTGTGTAATTGAGCGTTTCTGGACATTTTTACAGCCAATTCCACAACACCTACTATAATCTTGAATATATAAACCACCCACTTAGAAGAGATATACTTTAAATGAATCACAACTTTGTTTTATGCATGTGTTATTGAAAACAGAACAAACAGAAAGTAAGCTAGCCTTTTATATCAGATCCAATGTTATGAGTAGGCTACAATATACACATTCAGACTCACTCAAAGGTATAAATACTGAAGATATAAACGCCAAATAAAAGACTATGAAAGAAACTCAATAAATGTATTTGACAACCACAATGAAATCTCCTGCCGTCCATCTGTGGATCCCGACCACGCGACAAACTCCGGTTCTGCCGAGAGAAGCCGATGCGGAAGTGTCTTAGAACCTGTATTCTCTCTACTGACCAGCAGGGGGCGACTCCTCTGGTTGCAAAAAGAGGTCTGATTTTGTAGAATTTCTGATTGTGAGAAAATGACTCTACTCACTTGATTTATTCCCTCAGTAAACATTGTAAACTTGAGCTTATGGTCTCAGTCTCTAGTTTAAAATTTTCTTCAATATGGCTTGATGTTCATTTAAAGTGTCAAATAATAGACCATAAGGCAGGGTATGCTTTTGGGCGGGCTGACAGGTCGCTACCAGAGCCGTATCCGACCTCACTACGTTACTCCTCCGCATTCCAAATATGGTAACCTCCGTTGATTGGTTGCAAAAAAGTGAAGTTGGCGATGGCTGTATTCCAAGATGGCGACGGCAAAATTCCTCAACTCGAGGCGTCAAAACGGCAGTCCACAAACCAATTGGTGACATCACCATAACTATGTCCACTTCTTATACACAGTCTTTGGGATGGCTGGAATAATCCATGTTGCAGTCAGTGGTGCTGAAGTAGCAGACGGATTAGTAATAACAATTTTTGCTTGTTTTTGTCTGTTTTTACACTGCAAGTTTACAGTGGACTGAATTATTATACATATGTTTTATCTTTCCATAGGCAAGGAACCAGAAAAAACAGGTAAGAGACTTAAATATTTCAGAGCGATAGAGCTCTCTGGAAGCAGAACTAAGCTGATTAAGTTAAATCCGTTTTTCCACCAATAAATCTAATTTCTTTCCAGGTTTTGGATTTTCATTGTCTATGTGTATTTAAATAATATTGGTTTGCGCTCCAGTGAATAAAAATCTGTATGCATTTTGTATTTTATATCATAACTTAGAAATGAATTAGGGATGAATGGGTTATGCTGAAACAAATTTTAATCAAATTAGTAAAATAATGGTTCCATTTTTGTTTGCCTATTTGTTTTCCCATAGCGCTGTTTGATAAATGTCAAATGTGGAAGTACCTTTTCGGGCTGTCTCTGCTCTTCAACGTGATCTTGGCTGTTTACCTCTACATGAGCCACCGCGGGACGGCAGACAGGTGGCAGAGGGTACGGCCAGCGTAACAGCCGAGGATATTCAAGTGACATTCACTGGGCCTCATGGAGTGTCTTGAAAGTGACTCAATGTGTCGTTTCTTTTTTAGACTTTAAGCTACAAGCCCAACGGGAACGTAATCGCCGACCATACAATAACAGAGGTACCTTTGCATTTATGGTTAAAGATATTCCAACCTGTTATTAGGAGTCCATGACTACCTACTAAGCCCCTGATTGTTGCTATGAACTAGACCCACCTTTGCTGTTTCAGCCGCACAATTCTTACTGACAATTTGTGAAGCAAAACATATACAACATAGGTTGAGTCGTTTTTTAGTCACGTATTATACCTTTAATTACTTACAGATGAAGGAACGCTTGTCCAAATCGAATCCCCTCGTCGTTTTGGCCAAGATCTAAAAAAACATCTGGTTTTGGTCACACTCGACAGCTAAACATGCCACGACTCTTGGAGCTGTTTGTGGTGCTCCGTGTTGTGTCTCTGTCATGGATCAAGTGTCTGCAAGCTATCTTTGACACTGTAAAGAGTGTGAAGTGAAAACAGTGGCATCTTGAGGGGGAGGTACATTACGGCAAACTTGAAAAATGATCCGCGGTACACAAATTGAGAAAGAAAAAGGGCCAAAACCCCATCAAGTGTGGACCTTTTCTCTGTGTTTCTTTTTGTTTCTGTGTTTAATGTTTTTGACCGGTTCCCGTAGCCTAGTGTGAGTAATGACCAGTAACGTACGACGGGTCAGCTGTCTGATCCAGACCTGGTTTCCCCCATGGGGATCATTTGAACCCATTTGAATCATTTGTTATCGGACAGGAATTGATGTGTGTGTTCTACACTTTCCTCTCTTTCAGTCAGACGCACAGCAAGCATCTACAAACCAGGATGCGGAGATCGAACTGTTATCCAAGGTGTAACATTATGAGTATGAATGCAATATATCTCAACTCTGACAACTTTTTTTGGCCCTATCAGTCTTTGACATTTGATTGAATCTTTACCTTGTGTTTGTTTCTGCATGCAGTGGTCATTATTGTTTTCTATCAGGCCAACTCATCCCAATGCTAACAATGTTAGGTCTACAGTCTCATCCCAATGCTAACAATGTTAGGTCTACAGTCTCATCCCAATGCTAACAATGTTAGGTCTTGATGCGCTTCTTACGTGCACACCCACGTACGGACTTCTTCAGGTTCTCTGTAATGGACAATAAGACACAAGACCAAGTATAACGGTTTGTCAAAGCTCCGGCCGAAGGAGATATCGTTCCTTACAATGACTACGCAGTCAAAGCCTCACGAACGAAATCTCATCTTCCCTGTCGTGGCTCGTCTTTTATTAGATCTTTTACGCAGAGAAGTTACATAACTGCAGCGTCACCGCCGCCCTTGTTTACTATAGAGCAGGGGTGTCAAACTCATTTTAGCTCAGGGGCCACATGGAGGAAAATCTATTCCCAAGTGGGCCGGACCAGTACAATCATGGTATATATAACTTAAAAACAACAACTTCAGATTGTTTTCTTTGTTTTAATACGATCAACATAAAAAAAAACTGGAGCCTGAGGACAGTGTGTCCAAAAGCACAACATCACTATTAATCATAAAACACCTCAAGTTATTTGAAAATTCTGAGGACAAAGAACACACAAACACACAATGCCTCAGTGATTCACAGAAGTATATCACAGATCACATAACTATATCAGGGTGTCTCATGCAGCACTTTAAGTGGGGCTGCATAGTTTATTTGACTCCTGATACCTGGCATCTTTTAGCTTTCACCAAGGCATCAATATCAGGCGTCACATCCTGAGTGGCAGACAACTTCAGGATGTGATTCAAGTGCTTGTGCGTGAGCCTTGAGCGCAGCTTTGTTTTATTTATGCTCATTACAGAGAAAACTTGCTCACAAAGATATGTGGTTCCAAACATGCACAACAATTTTGCAGCGAGGGCTGTCAAGTTGGGGTAACCTGGCAAGATATTCTGATAAAATGTGTCCAAGCCAGATGCGGCAAATTTGCCCTTCAAATCCGAGTCACACTGTAAGTCTATTATTTCAAGTTGGATGTTGACGGGCAGATCAAAGGGATTCACGGTGAATGGCGAGCAAAAAACTTTGAAGTCTTTCTCCAGTTCACCAAAAATCTGAAAGCGTTGCTCAAACTCCCGTAACAGTCCCGTTATTTTATCTTTGAACCGCTTCATGTCTGCCACATGTTGGGTCGTGCACACATTTTTCAGACAAGGGAAGTGTGGGCGGGGGCGTGGTTAGCGCGCCTGCGGCGCGAGAGAGGGAGGGGAGAAAACACTCGAATCAGCTGTGGCTAATACGCCACAGCTGATTCCAATGAGTGGACCAGGCAATTTAAGCCCGGCTGGGTAGTCAGTCGGGAGGTAGACCGGTGGCAGGACGTAGCAAGAGAGAGTTGCTGTGTGTGAATCCTGAATAAAGAGACCGATGCAACCTGTGAGAGACGTGTTCTCTGTGTGTGTGCTTCCCACAACCGCCACAGTGGCGCCCAACGTGGGGCCCGACAGGACCCCGGCGGCGGGGACGGGGAAGCTGGCGCCGTACCGCACGTTCGACGAGTGGCGCGAGTACCTCGAGCGGCGGGCGGCGGAACGCACGAGTCCCGAAGACGGCCAGATGGTGGGCGCCGTGAGGGCGCTCAGGCCGGAAGAGGTCCCGGAGGGACGGCGGGCGAAAGCCCGGAAAAAGCAGGGAGCCGGGGCGGCGGCGACGCCAGCGGCGGCAGGAAGAGCGGCCCCGGCAGAGGCG
Source organism: Cottus gobio (assembly GCA_023566465.1). Classification (NCBI taxonomy): domain Eukaryota; kingdom Metazoa; phylum Chordata; class Actinopteri; order Perciformes; family Cottidae; genus Cottus; species Cottus gobio. The sequence goes on along the minus strand of CM042232.1, from coordinate 17,570,245 downwards.
CCGGCACCGGCAGAGGACCGGCGGGGTCAGACGGCCGAGGAGCGACGTCGGGAGTTCCGAGCGCTGCGGCTGGGGCCCGGTGCTCCGCCCCACCTGCACGCGCTGGAGGTGCGGCGCCAGGCGGACCGGTGGCTGCGCCCGGCGGGCGGAGGAGGGTTCGAGGAGGCGCTGGAGCTGGTGGCCACGGAGCAGTTCCTGGAGGGACTGCCGCCCAAGATGGCCCCCTGGGTCCGTGGCCGCCAGCCGGCGGGGCTGCTGGTCGCAGTCTCCCTGGCCGAGGACTACCGGGACATGGGACTGCCCGAGGAGCCGCCCGTGGGGCCGGCGGTCCTGACCCGGCCGGCCCCGACCTCGCGGAAGGGAACGGGGGTCCAGACCGACAGGGTGATCCGGCGGGAGAAGTTCACCCAGGCCGGCCCGGCAGCGCGGCGCGAGGCCGCGACGCAGACCCCGGACGCGGCCGAGCGGCCGGCCCCACCGACGAGGAAAGACGCGGCGGTGGGCACCGACAAGCCCATCCGGGCCGGGGCGGCGACCCAGACCGCCGACGCGACCGAGCGGCCGGCCCCACCGACGCGGAGGGACGCGACGGCGGGCAGCGACGAGCCCACCCGGGCCGAGGCAGGGGCGCAGACGGAGCCGGCGAGCCCGACACCAGCGCGCCGGAAGGCGCCGGGCCCGGCGGCCGCCAAGCCGATGCCCCACCTCCTCGTCGCCGGCGGGTCCCACGCCAAGGGTTCCGGCGGCGCCTTCCGCTGCCTCCGCCCCCGCTCTGCTCCTCTCCCCGAGACTCGCTCCGCTGGAGGCGCGGACGTCCTCGTCCGGGCCGCCGGAACCCTTGGCGTGGGACCCGCCGGCGACGAGGAGGTGGGGCATCGGCGCCCGCGACGACTGGGGGCCGGCCCGAGGACCGGGCCTGCTGGAGCGGGGGGCTGACCCCGACAGCGACAACGCCGGGCCGGATCCAGGGGGGCCCCCGCGGCTGGCGGGGCCCGTTTGCTGGACGTGCGGGGAGCCGGGGCACCGGCAAGCGGATTGCCCCGTGATGGAGGTGGATCAGGGGGTCCGGGTCTGGGACCCCTCCGCCCCAGGCCGGAGATGGTGGCGGCGGGCCGCCGAGAGGGGCCCCGCCCCCAGCCGGCACACCGGCAAGGGACAGGGGCGGGAGACTGGGCCATGTCCCGCGCCCGGACCCCCACGGATGGAGGATGCCAACGCCAGAACCACCCGTTGGCATCTGGCGGAAACGCAAGTTAATTCCATGGTGGTCCATAGGTCGGGGGTGCAGATGGTCGGGGCTGACTCCCGCTCCCGCTCCCAGTGGGAGGGAGGGGGGGGGGAGTTGGTTAGGCCGGTGGCTCCCCGGCCTGAGTCGGGCGGTGGGGGTATGTGGGCGGGGGCGTGGTTAGCGCGCCTGCGGCGCGAGAGAGGGAGGGGAGAAAACACTCGAATCAGCTGTGGCTAATACGCCACAGCTGATTCCAATGAGTGGACCAGGCAATTTAAGCCCGGCTGGGTAGTCAGTCGGGAGGTAGACCGGTGGCAGGACGTAGCAAGAGAGAGTTGCTGTGTGTGAATCCTGAATAAAGAGACCGATGCAACCTGTGAGAGACGTGTTCTCTGTGTGTGTGCTTCCCACAACCGCCACAGGAAGTGAGCTGCATCACCACCGGCGAGTTGCGTCTCCCACAATGACAACTTCAACTTGAAAGAACGTATGCTGTCATAATACTGCGTGACAACTTTGTTGCGCCCTTGCAGCTGTTTGTTCAAGTTATTCAGGTGCTCTGTAACATCCACCATAAATGCAAGGTCCTGCATCCATTCTGCGGAATGAAATTCTAACACTGGTTTGCCCTTTTCTTCCATGAACTGTTCAATTTCTTCTCGTAAATCAAAGAAACGCCTCAGCACAGCACCTCGGCTTAACCATCTTACCTCAGTGTGGTATGGCAGGCCATAGATGTGGTCTTTCTCTCTGAGAAGGCTGTCAAACTGACGGTGATTCAGGCTTCTGGATCGGATGAAATTAACGGTTTGGATGACCACCTTCATGACGTTATCCATCTTTAATGACTTGCAACACAAAGCCTCCTGGTGCAAAATACAGTGAAAAGTCCAAAAATCACGTCCTCTATTTGCAGATTGCACTTTCTCTCTGAACTTTGTCACAACGCCTGCTTTTTTCCCGATCATTGAGGGCGCACCATCTGTAGCTAGGCTGACAGCGCGGGACCAGTCCACTCCGACCCTGTCCAGCGCGCCGACGAGTGCGGCGAAAATATCAGCTGCTGTCGTTGTATCGGTCATCGGCACCAACTCCACGAACTCCTCGGTGACGGTCAATGTGTCATCAACTCCGCGGATGAAAATGGCCAGTTGTGCAACATCTGTAATGTCCGTGCTTTCATCAATTGCAACTGAAAACGCAATAAATGACTTTACTTTTTGCTTCAACTGGCTGTCCAAATCCACTGAAAGATCGGAAATCCTGTCTGCAACTGTGTTTCTTGACAGGCTAATATTTGCAAAAACCTGGCGCTTTTCAGGGCACACAATATCTGCTGCCTTCATCATGCATGTTTTTACAAATTCACCCTCACTAAATGGTTTTGAAGCCACTGCGATTTCATTAGCAATGAGGTAGCTAGCTTTCACTGCAGCGTCACTGAGGTCTCGGCTGTGAGTAAACACAGACTGCTGTTTCTTGAGACCCGCCAACAGTTCATTCACCTTCTCTCTTCTCCGCTGTCCTTGAAAGTTGTCATATTTGTCGGCATGAAGACTCACATAGTGGCGACGAAGGTTATATTCTTTCAGCACTGCAACATGCTGTGAACACACCAAACATACAGCTTTCCCATTCACTTCCGTGAATAAATAGGAGGATAACCATTTGTCTTGGAACACTCTGCACTCTGTGTCCACTTTTCTCTTTTTTGACAGAGACATATTGTAGCAATGAGGGTGCCAAAGCACATAATGTTGAAAGTAGAAGCCGTAATAAATATCGCGGGCTGGCTGCACTTGCTTGCCTTACTTGCTCTGCCCCGGTATAAACAGTTTGCTTGCTTATCACGATTGCTATTGCGCCATCCAGTGGACGCAATTGGAACAGCAGTTTCTTGTATGGAAAAATTGCAGCTCATTTTTATACTTTACAAAATCGCGGGCTGGATTAAACCCGTTTGCGGGCCTGATCCGGCCCGCGGGCCGTACGTTTGACACCCCTACTATATAGAAGGCATATATAGAGGAAGCTGAGTTCTCCCTCTTCGCACTTTCTCCGTATTCCCGGTCAACGCTCTGTTCTATCAGCATGGTGCAGCTTCCTGCCATTCTACTCATGGCTTCCTGTTATTGAGCGTGTAGGCATCATGTTGTTGAACTTTGCAAAGCTCAGTTGCTTGATCGTTACATAAGGACTTGCACAAAGTATATGAATATAAAACATTAACATCATGAATATAAAACATTAACATAGAGCATTTGATATTTCTCAACAGTCTACAGTCTCATCCCAATGCTAACAATGTTAGGTCTACAGTCTGGGGAGACTGTGGTTCAGTGGTTAGCAAGTCTGTCTTTCAATCAGAGGGTCGGTGGTTCAATCCCAGCCTCTGGTAGTCCATGTTGTTGTGTCCTTGAGCAAGACACTTAACCCTAATTGCTCACCGTTGCTGTGTCTACGGTCTACTGTATAGCATGTAAGTCGCTTTGGATAAAAGCGTCAGCTAAATGTAATGTACAGTTGCTGTAGACCCCGATATTGTGTTGACTCTCGTTTCTCTCTCTCCCTTTTCCAAGCGGACCGACAAACATTTGGACGATTAAATTCAGATTAGCTTCAACACTGAAGAACAAACGGACAACGTTTACTCTTAAATGCAGCACATCTGTGTGGATGTACTGAAGTATCTGGATGCCAGGCGGATAAGCTCAACAGGAGCTGTAAGGGGACCCTAGAGACTAGTCGGCTGAGAGACTTCTGGATCAACTTCTGAAGAATTTGAACGAACCGCAGGAAACGTTTGCCAGAGCTGTCCGCTCGCAGCGACACTTGTAAAGCATGCCGGCTGTTCAACCTATAACACTGCTGTAGTTAAGTGTTTGTTTTTTCTGATGCATGAAAAAAAACGAAGATGTGATTCACACCAAGCAACACTGTAGCCAAGACGACCTGACCGACTGGTCCTTCGGGGAGTAGATGTGCATGCAGCTTTATAAATACATAAGTTCACGATACAGTTTGATATATTGAGTATGAATAACCTAAAAAAAAAGCGATAAAAACAAACAGGACAGCTTCCATGTCTCAACTGATAACGTCTGCTTACTTCAATCCAGTCCAACTGTCCTCAAGTCACCGGCACTCTGAACTTTCCACTCATCAGTTTTCTACTCAGTGAGCCATTTGCAGCTTTTTGAAGGCGGGATAGAAAAATGTTGCCATCAGCAAATTAATTTCTCTGGGCAGTGTACCTCAAAAAAGCACTACTGTATTTTGGTAGCTCAGTTATTGTTTTTTGTATTGCGTGCATTGAGTTCGATTGTGCATCTTTGGTCAAGCTGCCCAGAAATTGTATACTTCTTTACTGTATTAGAATATCTGTGAGCCCAAGCTAGCTTGATATACTGAGCCACTGTAAGTACAAAAAATTGAAAAATAATACAAACTGATCTAAGGCATTTTCATTTTATATTTCATAAACTGTGAAATTCATGTGAAATTAGTATGATTAATATGTATATATTTGTGTTGAATGTATATATGGGCTGCACGGTGGCGTAGTGGCTAGCACTGTCGCCTCACAGCAAAAGGGGCCGGGGTTCCAATCCCGGTCTGGGCGGGCCTTCTGTGTGGAGTTTGCATGTTGTCAGCGTGGGTTCTCTCCGGGTTCTCCGGCTTCCTCCCACAGTCCAAAGACATGCATGTTAGGTTAATTGGACTCTAAATTGCCCATAGGTGTGAATGGTTGTCTGTCTATATGTGAGCCCTGGATAGACTGGCGACTTATCCAGGGTGTACCCTGCCTTCGCCCAATGACAGCTGGGATCGGCTCCAGCGCCCCGCGACCCTAAAGAGGATAAGCGGTTCAGATAATGGATGGATGGATATATATATCACATACATACACAGGCTTACATCAGCCTAACCACATGAAATTAGCAGCATTTGATTTTCATATCATATTTTAAATAAGGTTGGTGTATACCTTGTGTATTTTATTTTTTGCGATAGTGTTTGCACTTCATGTTCCATCATTTAGCAACTGCATATATATTTTGTATATACATATACTGTATATGCATGAATGTATTTCATATTTATGTTTTTTTATCAGACATAAGAGAATTGTGAACGCGTGTAGAGGTGTGTTTTTACACACACAGGATTAATGAATGGATTGAAAACTCAGATAATATCATTGGTTGAATTAAATGCTGGAGCCTAGAGGTTACTGCAAATTAGAATTATTAATTTCAAACTTCAGTCACTTCAGTGAACATTGGCCAGTTTGCTCGCCTCCATCCATCTCATCCCGACATTGTTCCCTAAGGTGCTGTCAGGACCTAAGCAAAAGACTAAATGTTTGTCTACAAGACTTTTGAGTATTTCTCTTTTTGGCAGCATTGTTATTGAATACCAAACAGAACATGTATGTCTTATCTATGTGTTATTTAACTCCTGTGGTATTTTTTCCGCAATGTATGCATTTTGTCAAAAGTGGAAGAAATGTAATCTTACTATCGGCTAGAGTTGTGAAGTGACTGACTATAGCTTCTTTCAGACTATTCCTATAGCACACGCTTTGGTTAGAAAACAAAACGAGACACTCCAGGTCAAGGTGTGTCGCTTCCAGTGACCCAGGGCCCCTGCTGTCTGATAGAGTGTCTTTTCTGATATTACCACGTCAGAAATGTTGAAATTATGCACATAACAGCTTTCAGATAAGCATATAGTGTGATATTGCTTGACAAATAAACATTTTCAATTGATGTTACTTGTTTGGGGGTCGTGCATTTTGATTAAAATTAAAAAGCGTACTTCATAACTTTTTTTTGTATCATTAGGATAACTACAGGGATTGTGGCTACAAATACTGAACCAATTTAATTTTATGAAAATGTTTTTCAGCTTAGGCATGGCAGTTCTTTGAGCAACTTAGCAGATGGGACAGCTAGATCAATATAGGGACAATATAGTGAGATGATTTCGTACGTCTATATTTCACAAACTGTTTGTCCTCCAGTTAAACACTACGAATGTTTAACTGGAAACAAATACTGACTTGGACTTGTGGCCAGTGCTGCAGTGAAAGTCCCATCATGTGAGACCACAACATGCTGACGCCTAAACATTACTGCGCAGTGGATCTTACAGAAGCGCAGGAGGAGCGTGTCCAGTGATGACGCAGGTGGAGTTACTTAAGAGCCCGCTGCGTCTCATAGAGGGCTTAGTCACGTCCGTCTGTTTTCTGATAACGCTAAAGGGGTGGTATCAGAAAACAGAGGGACGTGACTAAGCGTTGTATTTGGCGCCCTGTGTGCTGGTTAATCAGTTAACAGTTAGATGAAGGTAAATTATATTATCAGATTTATGTATCATAATAATGACACTGTTGGTTAGTTTAAGGAAAACTACTTGGGTGAGTGTCTGCAGGCAACCGTGCTTAAAGGTTTTTCCAACAGCTTATTTCTGCAGCTCGGGCCATCATTTTAGGTTACAATAACTGTGGCGACTGTGGCTCAGTGGTTAGCAAGTCTGTCTTTCGATCAGAGGGATACTTAACCCTAATTGCTCACCGTTGCTGTGTCTACGATCTACTGTATAGCATGTAAGTTGCTTTGGATAAAAGCGTCAGCTAAATGAAATTTAATTGTAATCAGGATCTCTCTTCCCGGGAGTATCGGGCCGCGTAATCCCACAAACCACACTTTATTGTTTCCAACTTTTCTCTCACAGCCTGGGTGCCGCTTCCTCCCCCCGTGCTCCCGCTACTGTCGGTTTATATCCTCAAAAGGAGTATGTATGGGGGAGAAGTGAGCAGAATGAAAAGATTACTAAGAACAGTTAATGGAGAAAGGGTTGACAGCGTATCTGTTCTTATTGAGTTTCAGGGGTCCGTTCTTCTGGAGAGAGTGAAAGTAGGATGTATGAGTTTCCAGGTGAGGCCCTACATCCCTCCCCCACTTCGCTGCTACAAATGCCAGAGGTATGGGCATATAGCAGCAGTATGTAAAGGAACAGAGATGCCCCAAGTGTGGAGAGGATCACAGAGTTGAGGACTGTAAGGATAATGTGAAGGATAAATGTTGTAATTGTGGGGGTCAACACAGGGTGACGTATGGTGGATGTGAGGTCAGGAAGAGAGCTGTGCAAATGCCCCCCACCAATGTTTTTAGCCAAAATTGCAGATGCTTTTTTTCTCATATTAAATCCTGATTATCTCCTCATTCACAAGGTCTATTTGAAACATTTAAAAAGCTATAAAATACAGAAGACCCCTGTGAAGATAGATAATAAGGCCATATATGTGTTAGTGGTATATTGGTTTATGATAAAAAAAACATTAAAAAATTATTGATTGGGTGAAGTTAAGTATTTTTAATAATTATTTTAGTTAAATAAATGTCGAGAACTCATGTTAACTCCGCTCAAGCATGAAAGTTCCCACAGTCCTCGGTGGTCCCTGAACGGGGCTCGTTTCACTGCAGCATGGTGCTCCTTGGCCTTAGCTTTCAGTAGGGAGCAGGAAGGCCTGGAATATTCATATTTCAGCCATAAGTAAGTCAATTTTCATATTTTTTGCTGGACACAAATGGCATTCCTGTGCATATCTTTGCGATGCTTTGTCTGAGAGTGGAATTTTGGTATTGGCGGACTCTGTAGGCTCTAAGGATTCTAAAACCGTTGAGTTTAGCCTTCTAGCTAGTAAACTCTTTTAATCAGCATTATTCAAAACTCAGGGTCCATACTTAGTCGTTTTTGAGTCACTTTAAGTCATGCTTATGGTTTATGTTTATAATTATTGTGTAATAGTGTTATAAACATGACACAATTAACTTATATTGACTTGTGGTGCAGGGATCTGCCATTTTTTGGGTTTTTTGTTTTATTTATTTGATTTTTTCTTATATTTTTTTGCTATGCTCAATCCCAGAGGCTGACGGGGCCTATATAGTTAAAACAGGAAACAACTTAAGCTATTCAGAGGCTGTGAAGAGAGTACAAGGACAACGGGAAATAAATGAGAGACCAAACCAAGATTTGAGAGCAGAGGAAGGTGTGTCCGAGGATACCGAGACAGCACTGACAGTCGAAAAGTTGATCCTGTTCATGGCGTATGTGATCAATTCTACTGACCAAGTCAAACACAAAACAGAGAAAATTAAAGAGAGAGGAGAGGAAGGGAAGCCAGGAGTCCCAGGGGATAAGACAGTATGATTGTACTACAGTGGAATGCAAGAAGCGAATGGTCAAGAGTTTAAAGGATTCATTAAAAACCTAAAAAAGAAACCAGAAAGTAAATGTGTTCAGGAAACTTGGCTTAAACCAGCACTAGTATGCTTAAATAATGGAACTGGGACCAGAGTTAACATCAGAACAGGCACAGAGTCTGCCATAGATCTTACTTTGGTATCAGATTCACTGGCAGGTGTTAGCTCCTGGGAGGTAATAAGAGGAACAACTATAGGAAGTGACCACTATCCAATCAGAATTGAAATAGGGCGGAGTCTAGAAGGAAATGAGACCGAAGTACCACAGAAATGGTCTTTTAGCAGCGCTGATTGGGAGAAATTTAGAAGGGTCAGTGATCAAGAAATGGAGAAAGTCTATCAGTGAAGATGTTGAGGAGTTAAATGAGTCTATATGTCAAGCAATTCTAGAGGCTGCAAAGCACTCTATGCAAAAGAAGGGAGGAAAGCACAAAAAGAAGATTGTACCATGGTGGACAAAAGAATGTGAGGAAGCAATTAAATCTCGAAAGCACAGATAAACAAAGAAAGTGTGGTAGCGGTCTTCTGTGACATAGAGAAGGCATATGATATGATGTGGAGAGATGGGTTATTAATTAGACTTTGTAAGTTGGGGGTTATGGGTTGAATGTATAGATGGATAAAATATTTTTTATTAAAGAGGATCATAGAAGTTAGAGTGGGAGAGAGCTATTTGGGAAAGCATGGTATCGAAAATGGAACTCAAGGAAGTACAGTCAGTCCTCTACTATTCTCCATAATGATAAATGAGGTGTTCAGTGAAGTAGAAAATGGGATGGGATTGTCACTATTTGCAGATGATGGGTCAATTTGGAAGAGGGGAAGAAATGTGGAATTCATAGTAAAGAAACTGCAGAGAGCCATCGGTAGTGGTCATACAAATGGGGTTTTAAATTTTCAGCAGATAAAACAAAAACAATGTTGTTTACAAGGAGACAAATTGGTAGTGATGTAAAACTAAAACTACAGTATATAATTATGAATTGGAAAGAGTAAAACAATTTAAATTTCTGGGTTTGTGGTTTGATGAAAGGGTCACATGGGCGGTACATATTACAAAAGTAGAGGATAAATGTAAGAAAGTGCTAAATATAATGAGGTGTTTGGTGGGAAGGGAATGGGGTGCAGATAGAAGTGCGTTGAAAGCCATATACTGGGGATTAATTCGATCTACAGTTAGGTCCATAAATATTTGGACATTGACACATTTTTCATTATTTTGGCTCTGTACACCACAACAATGGAGTTGTAATGAAAAAATCAAGATGTGCTTTAAGTGCAGACTTTCAGCTTTAATTTGAGGGTATTTACATCCAAATCAGGTGAACGGTGTAGGAATTACAACAAATTCAAATGTGGCCACCCTCTTTTTAAGTATTTTTTCATTTCAACTCCATTGTTGTGGTGTACAGAGCCAAAATAATGGAAAATGTGTCAATGTCCAAATATTTATGGACCTAACTGTATATTAGATTATGGGTGTGTGGTGTATGGGTCAGCAGCAAGATCATCTTTAAAAAAATTTGATAAAATACAATTTCAGGCATTGAGAATATGCACCGGTGCTTTTAAAACGACTCCAACGGCGGCACTACAGGTGGAAATGGGTGAAATGCTTCTAGAATTGCGGAGAACACAGCTGGCATTAACATATTGGGCTAATCTGAAGGGCCACAGTGAAGAACATCCAACAAAGGCAACCTTAATGCCTTGCTGGGAAAAGGAGAGGAGGGAGACCAGAAGCTTTGGATGGACAGCAGCACTGGAAGCAAAAGAAATGAACATTGACAAATTAAACTTCAGTCCAACAGTTCCATTGCCAGTAATAGCACCATGGATACTCCCTGAGGCAACAGTGGACTTTGCATTTCTTAAAAAGAAAAGCAAGGATAGAGGGGGTACATTTAATATGCATACAATACAGGCACACATTGACAGTTACCACAGTTATGTCCAGGTTTATACAGATGCATCAAAGAATTTAGGAAACAAGGTAGGGATAGCAGTTATAGTGCCAGAATGTAATACAAAAATAGGGGAAATGATTACAGAGGGAGTGTCAGTATACACAGGGGAAATGCTGGCAATAATGTTTGCACTACAGTGGATAGAGGACACAAGACCATTGAGGGCTATCATTTGTTCAGACTCCAGTTCATCTTTAGACAGCTTACAGAACAGGCATTCAGACAGTAGACCAGACATCCTCATTGAAATACAGCAAACATACAGGATTCAAATGATGGGTATGACGGTGGTGTTCGTATGGGTTCCTGCACATGTGGGGGTTAGAGGAAATGAAATGGCGGATAGAGCGGCAAAAGACGCTGCGAAGAGTAGCTGCTCAAAAGTTGAAGTCAACTTCAGTAAGACAGAGACCAAGAGTATTATTAAAAAGAGGTTAAAGGAAAGGTGGCAGAAGCAATGGGAGGAGGACAGAAAAGGGCGATGGTTTTTCAGAGTCCAGAGTAAAGTGGGGGAAATGAGACGGGCAGGAGGGAACAGGAGGGAAGAAACCGTCATTTCAAGGCTGCGATTTGGACACACTGGGTTGAACGGCATGTTATGGAAAATAGGGAAACACGACACATGCGATTATTGTGGGCAGGAAGAAACGGTAGAACACGTCGTGCAAGAATGTCAGAGGTATGAGCATGAAAGGAGGCAGATAGTTGGAAGCCTCTGCAAGGAGGGGGTACGGTTGGGTATAACGTGGGTGCTGCAAAGCAACTCGAGTGGGTGCTATAAAGCACTATTGCAGTATTTGAGGATAACCAGGATTATTGATAAAATATGAGCCCTAGGTTTATTTGTGTATTTATTTTGGGTGGTTAATTAATGTGTATGTATGTATATGTATATATGTATATATATATATATGTATATATGTGTGTATGTGTATGTGTATATATATATATATATATATATATATATATAGGTATATATGGGTAAATATGGGTATGTGTTTTGTATTAATATTTATTTTATTATATATATATATATATTATTTTTTTTATTTTTATTTTATTTTTCTGTTGCACCAAACAGTTGTTTGCCAACCGCCAATAAACCTTATAGAAGAAGAAGAAGAAGAAGAAGAAGAAGAAGAAGAAGAAGAAGAAGAAGAAGAAGAAGAAGAAGAAGAAGACCGGAAGTGGTGTTACCCCGTTCGAACACCGCGCGAGCACGTCTCCCAGCACTAACCGCGGCACGGAAGAGAAAAAGGTAAACACATTTCTGATGAGCACGAGCGACACACAACAAAGAGTGTAATTAGGATTTAATATAGGAAACAAATAGCGAGCTCAGTCGGCTCGGATGCACGTGAGCTTAAAGTGACTAATAGCTTGTCCGGGGTGTTGCTAGTTGCTAGCCTCGGTAGCCGTTGACGACTTTCCCTAACCTAAACTAACCCGGTGTTTCGGTTCATCAGGCGACCCCGTCACACTTTCTCATATAACTAGTACAGTATCTGATTAAAACAACCTCGCTAGAGGTCCTTCTCAAAATGCACTCGCTCTCAAAGGAAACGAGTCCACTCGCGTTGAAACGTCGTTCGTTGTTTAGCTAGTTAACTAAAAGAGAAAAGAAGGTTGAATTATGTATTAAAGTATGTGTTGAATTCATTGTACCGAAAATGTGACATGTTGCGGCATTCACGAGGACAGCTACGTAGTCTCTGCCTATATCCAACAACTGCCGTAACTACGACAACCACAGACGCGTTTGGCTGAAACGCTCTAGTTAACACGGTCCCTTGATGAACCGAAACACCAGGGAGTGAGCTAACGTTAGTTCTCGACAGTAATTTAGTTTATATGAGACAAATATAAAGGGTTCATACGGTCATGGAAAACCTGGAAAAGTCATGGAATTTTAAAATGTTTATTTCAAAGCCTGGAAAAGTCCTTGAAAAAAAAAAAATCCCAAATGTTTGGGAAAAGTTATGGAACTTTGTTATATTCATATGTTCATGTTGTTAATTTACGCCGAGTTTGAAATAATTAATATGCTTTTAAAAGAAAGATGCTTAAAATATAAGCAGGCACACACTGAGTATATCTATAAATGTTTATTCTTTTATTCAAACTATTCATTTGTGTAATTTAACGTATACTGTATGCTTTGGAATTCTCATTGTTAGTTTAAATACTAAATTTTCTCACATTTTCATGTTTACACAGAGATTTCACAAAATGTTTGGTCATGGAAATTTGGTTTGAACTCATGAAAATCCATTGGTCAAAATGTGTATGAACCCTGAATATAACAAAGCCAAAGCTCTTCATACACCTGTTTATGCTATTATATTGTAAGAAATATAACTGTATGGCGTCCATTGCGTATTTTCCAAACCAAAAAACATTAAAAACAAACCTATTATGATTATGGAGGTTGCCCTGTTTTTTTATCATAAGGTGTTCGTTAATATCACGCCAATTGTATACAAAGAGGAGAGGGGAAGTTACTCTGGACAAAGTGAATAGTACTTTAAACATTACTTTTGTGCAGAGTGTTCAATTGTTAAAGTCAAGTAAATTGATTTTGCTTTTTTTTACATGAAAATCAGTTGCCATTAATTGTTAACTTCGACTGTTGTTTGCCCGTAGCCAGGATGACGGACTCCTCACTCCTCACCTCCGAGCTGGAGTTACAGCAGCAGGAGGAGCTGTATCAGCAGCTGCTGCTGCAGGTAATATTGCTCTTTTGGTTACTGGATTCCAGTGAGACTAAGAAACGTATTGCACGCTGGCGATCACTGCGACCGCCGTGACAGTTACAGGAGGGCAAATGGTAAAACAAAAGTAGAGGCCAGTCATACAGTTGCTGACTCAGTAATGTTAGTTACCCTATCCCTCAGTTTATCAACAACAAGCAGGTCTGTGTTCGACCAGCAGGAGAACAAGGGGTCTTTTTATTGCTTATGAATTCAACTTTTTTAAGAGGAGAAATTTGTCTTTTCTTCATTTAGAAAGTGACAAAGTCTTGCTTTTAAAGGACCAGTTCATCATGTTGGCAAATATGTAGATTTGCTCTATTGCAGAGAGTTTGATGAGAAGATTGAAGCCACTCGTGTTCGATTTTTCAATCATCCCGTTTAAGTCAGCAGGAAAGCGAACAAACATATTTCCCCATTCTCGCTACAAATGTTGTTCTCGGCAACGAGATGACCTTTGAAGAGGGCGATCTGGTTGACCAGGCCTGCAGCAGCAACTTCTGCTCTGAATCTCCAAAACCCTGAGAGCAGGATGTCGAGTTCACATAAACACAGATGGCCTGTGCTGCGCTGGCCCATGTTTCTGAAGCTCTCATTAGTTGCAAATAAGCCCTTTGTATTTTGGAGGCTTCTGATTATGACTAGTTTTTGTTTAATGTGGCATTAAGTCATGAAATACTTTTGGTTTGGCCTGTTTTAAAATCACTTAGTTGTCCTCTGCTGCGTTCCAATGTACATTATGACACCCAAGCTTTTAACTATGTGTGGAAAAGAAAATGGGTCCTCAAATCATCCGTGAACTAAAATAGACTGCTGGCTGTCTGTTTAGACGATGGGAAAGATGCCGACTGAAAATCCAGACTCCAAAGTAATTCGACCACAACCTGGTAAGTAACTCCACAATACAAGTTCTAACGCAATCCTCGATTTTGACAGACACACTTTTGTTTGTTCATTCTCTATCGCTCTCTCTCTTCCTCTCAGGCATGTGTGTGAAGACTCTCTCGGAGCCAGGCCAGCAGAAGGTCTTCGTCAACATCTGCCAGTCAAACTCGGTCCCGCTGCCTCCGGAGATCTCCAGAGAGGATCTTGTTGAACTGCTCCAGTCGGAGGATCCCAGCGGCTACAGAGTTCCCATTAGCCTCGGCGAGCCACACACAGAAGTGGACAACAGTACGTGACTAATGCTTAAGAGGCTGTTTTGCTCTTTGTTTTTGTGTCGACTTAATATGTAGTTTGACTGTCGCTCCTATTCCCGATTTTTTTAAATATCTAAATGTGTCTGTGATTGAGGAGTTGCCTCCACGCGGCTCTCAACGTGGAGATGGTTGAGCCGACAGCTAGCAGCTACCACCCATTCATTTCCCCTCCCTCCCGGCCTTTCTATGATTCTTTTTGTTTATTGCTACCACTAATGCTCCGCATATTGTGTGCAGAACCGTAGCAGTTATAGGGTCGTGTTCAACAACAGTCATTGCATTGTCATACAATACAACCTGTTCTCACAAGAAGCTGCGTGCCGGCAGCGTTCTTTTCAACATTTAAGGGCTAGTGCAGTCGACAACGCCCATGCAACGGAAAATGCTTCTGAAAATCACAGCCGTGCCTCGCCTGTGTCAAAATGTATTGACAAGATCACCGTCACGGCAAAATGGTTTAAGTGCAATCGTGTTGCTGAGGGAAAAAAAACATAGATTACAGAGGGAGTTTTGCATGATTGTTATGTTAACAGCAACTTTCATGGTGGTTTACAGCAATAAATAAACATCCTCGTACTCAGGGTTAGAGCAAAGCCTTGTGGCCTTGTCGGCCGCGGGGTCAAACATTCAATCATGTCAGTGAACTCCAGGCACAGGAGGTGGTGCAGTCATGTGTCGACACGTTCCTCAGAGGGCGCGGCCATCTCTGGCATCGCTGCTCCCAGAGGCCGCCGCGCTACAGCAGGCCAGGAGACCTCGCCAAGCAAACCTCCAGTGACGGATGTCGGAGATGATGTTCGCCAGCAAGTACAGGCCAAATTGATTGTGCAAACTTCCTGTTTTCTCCCCAAGACTTGCATGGACCTGAGGGGTCACTCCATAAAGCTGGAGCTCATCAAATCTTGAAGTTAGTTTACACGTGTCTTTCTCCTCCGTTTCAGACTCTCAGGGTTGCACAGCGTATGATGTGGTCGTCAACCAGGAGTTCTTCCAGAAGTGCCAGGTGTGTGTGGTTTTGTATCCATTCAGTGCAGCTGTCTTATTGTGTAATTATTATTAAAAGGAAGCGGTTAAAGTGAGGAGGTTAGTATTTATAGTGCACGTATATGTTTGATTTTAGAGTTTGTAGAAAAATCTGTAGAAAAAAACATGTATGTATGTATGTATGTATGTATGTATGTATGTATGTATGTAGATGTGTATATGTCTGTATTATAACCCCGCTGATTTGAAAAATCTGAATTTTGTAAAATTAAACCAGTTGTCTGTTTTTCTTCTGCTAAGTAAATGTGAAACATTGATCACTGATGTGTTTTATTCCCTTTAAATATTAATAATAATACATATCATTTGTATAGCACTAGGGTAATAAAGAGCCATGTTGTGCTGATCCTCTGTGATTGTCTCCACCTAACCAACAGAGGGCATCCCAAGGCTGTAGCTCCATCCTGTTCAGCTGGCTGTGGTATGAAGGAAGACAAACTAACTCCTGTAACAACATTTATGTTTGTGTCTTGCAGAACGATCCCTTGTTCCAGCAGTTTGTTATTTTGGTGTCTTTGGAGGGTTTGGAGAACAAATACAATCTGGCGCTAAGTAGAGGTGTGTGTGTGTGTGTGTGTGTGT
Organism: Cottus gobio; assembly: GCA_023566465.1. Taxonomy (NCBI): domain Eukaryota; kingdom Metazoa; phylum Chordata; class Actinopteri; order Perciformes; family Cottidae; genus Cottus; species Cottus gobio. The sequence continues at coordinate 17,554,201 of CM042232.1, read as the reverse complement.
GTGTGTGTGTGTGTGTGTGTGTGTGTGTGTGTGTGTGTGTGTGTGTGTGTGTGTGTGTGTGTGTGTGTGTGTGTGTGTGTGTGTGTGTGTGTGTGTGTGTGTGTGTGTGTGTGTGTGTGTGTGTGTGTGTGTGTGTGTGTGTGTGTGGGTGGATTTTGTGATTTTTGTGTGTGTGTTTCTGCAGACTGGAAGGTATTGAAGAACAGAAAGTTCCTGGGTTCCGTCAGTGAGCAGAACATTCGGACGAAGAGCAGGCCGGTGATTCAAGAGCTGCAGCCTTCGTACGTCCCTCGGTCTCAGTGTCTGGGTTCTGTTTTTATGCCTCTGCGTTGGCACATTTTGCCATAACAACGCTAATTATTACTGTTTCACTCAAAGAAAGAGGAAGACCTTTTTAGGATATAAACTGCAACTTGACTTGTTGGCGTAGGCGTACAACCACAAGGCTGCAATTCTAGTTAATATCAAGTTACCTGGATAAAAACAACCCAAAATGCATGCTGGTTGCCGTCTGTTGACACATTAAACGGTCCACCTTTTCCAATATGAAAACAATCAGAAGGTGTTCATGTCTCCTGGACAATGTCTTTGATGAGAGTAAATTAGACGCACACATTCCTTCGGAAACAGCAGAGTTTCATCTTGTAGTTTCTTTATAAAATTACCTTTATTCAGCAACAGCCGATGAAACTGGTTGTTATTTAATATTTAATAAGACGACGCCTGCCTCTGCTAGTGAAAACTATATGAATATTCTATATAGTGCTCTATCAAGTGCATTCACTAAAGGAATACGTGTACATTTCTCTTGGTTTTATGATTGGGGTGGGGGAGAGTCGGTATTTCTGCTTAGTATCAAACGCTCACATCTCCCTCTCTTTGTTCCTGTCCTTGCAGGGAGGATTCCACTGCTACGGCCAAAAGGTAAACCTTATTCTTATTTTCCAGTTCTATGTTTTAATGCAAAGTCACAGCAACTTGCTTTATTACATCTTTTCTGTCTTGTTCTCGGGCTCCTTGTTTCTCATTCTCGCGCTCTCTGCATCTGTCCAGACCAGAGTTCACGCTGCTCGTGGAGCCCCCTGCTGGTGACCCTGAGTACCTCATTGCGGAAATACAGCTACCTGGAGTGGTGAGACATACAATGCACACATATGTGTACACACTCTTGTCTCTCCCCCGGTTCTCTCTTCTTTATTCTCCCCTTTTTCTGGACCCTTTTAAACTGTACAATTATGGAAATATGACTTGGAAGTGGGATGTGAACGGAAAATGCCTAAAAACAAGTATAATATAATCGGACAAAAGGAATGACTCTGGTTACAAAAAAAGTCTGATTGAAACAAACAATAGAATCAATAACAATGTACACAAGAAAGATGACATAACAATAAGAAACAAAACTAAAACAATTAATTATCATCACAGGTTTAAAGCAGATTTAAATATATTGGTTTTAAGCACTGTTTTGAAAGTGGCAAGTGTTGGAGAACATCTGAGGTGCTGGGGGAGAGAGTTACAGAGGGAGGGGGCAGCAATGGAGAAGGCCCGATGTTTGGACAGAGTGGGGGGGTAAGGAGGGTTTGCTCTGAGGTTGCGGGTGGGGGAGCGTGTCGGTGCACGAGGTCAGAGAGGTGGGAAGGGGTTCAGGGCTGTGTAGGGCTGTGTAGGCGATGAGGAGAATCTTGAACTGGATTCTTGGCTGTATGGAGAGCCAGTGGAGGTTTTGGAGGACTGGGGTGATGTGGTCTCTGGTGTGGGAGTGGGAGAGCAGACGGGCAGCTGAGTTCTGGATGTGTTGAAGTTTGTCGATGGTTTTGGTGGATGTGTCGTACAGGATGCTGTTGCAGTAGCTTAGTGTGACTAATGTGGTAGGGATGGGGTCCAGGTCGCAGGTTGGAGTCATCATACCAGATAGTGATTTATCTTAGAGGGAGGTTAGGGAGAGTGACCAGAAGGGTTAGTGGGGGATTTACAAGTCCAGGGTCGGGGGGGGGGGCGGACATTGAAGTGACCTGTTGGTTGTATATGGTCTCAATTTTGTTTGACAGGAAGGAGTTGCATTTCTCAGCTGTGGAGGAGTGAGAGTGATGATCCGAGGGTTGAAGACGTTTTTATGTACTTTATTTAGTATAGTTTATGGAGAAGAGGACCTTGGGGTTGGCGGAACCGGAGTGGATGATGCCGGAGTGGTAGGTGGAACGTGCAGTCTTGAGCCAGTTTGTATTGCTGTATGTAGTCCTTGTAAGCCAGGGTGTGTACTGGGAGGCCAGTTTTGTTGTAGTAGTAGTAGTCAGGTGAGCCACTCCTGACATGAACTTGTCTCCTGTGCAGCCGTCGTCTCGCTCTCTGGTCCTGGACGTCGGAGAGGACCGCCTGGTGTTGACAGCTAGGCCCTCGCTCTTCCATCTCGACGTCTTCCACGCCTTCCTCGTCGACCAGGAGAACAGCGTGGCACAGTTCAACAACAGAACTCAGGTGCACAGCGCACACACACACATACACACACTCACACATGCGCATAGTACACACTGCACACAGACAGACTTGATGCTTCAGGTTATGATGCTGTAGCTCATGGGGAAAGTGGTCGTCCCGTAACTTCAAGGTAGCCGGTTCGATCCCCAGTCTCCCCATTGTTTGCATGTCGAAGTGTCCTTGAGCAAGACTTTGAACCCCCAGTTGCTCCTCAGGCGCCTCACAGGGCAGCACACTGCTCCTTAATTCTAAGGATAGATAAATGCAGAGATGAATTTCCCCAAGGGGATCAATAAAGGATACTTGCTTCTTCTTTCTTATGCAACAAGCAGTTATAAGGCAATCAAAATATGATAACGGTATGCATTTTTATCAGTGTATCCAAACACTCTTTTTAACACACAAGAAAACTGAACAGGTCAGTAAGACACACAATAACTCTAAATTCCCACCACTTCAAAATACTGTTAAAGTCGGCCAACAAACATAATTCATACACACACTCATTATGTCTCTTATATCCTGAAAACTTTGTTCCTGTTTTCTCTTTCCTAGGTCCTTACAGTCACGATGCCCGTGGTGTCCTCATGAAACTAAGGAAGTCCTGTTATTTATTTTTGTTAAAAAGAAAATGATGCTGTGATAATAAAAGTTTTTCTTTTTTTCTTAAGTCACATTTCTCTGTGTTATTTTATTCACAACTTAATCCCCCATTGGAAAATCAGTCAAATCCAAATATTAGCTTGCTTGGATGTGTTAATGATAAAATATGAAGTAAAAATGATCTGACCACAAATCAAAATCCCTGGACGGGCTAGTTATTTTATACAGCGTACCTTACATTCCCACAGTGGCAACTGGAGATTTCCTCTCATCTGCTGTCGGCCAGTTGGCCACTGAGCAGCTCTACTGAAGCCCTGCTGGACCTCAGATACTGTAGCTGTTGGGGGGCGGGGGTTCCACACCCAGATTTTTTAAAAGCCTCGGCCTTCAGCAGCCAGAATCAGCCGAGTTACAGTGACCTACAGGTTCCATGTTTTCACCACTAAATGAAAATATCATGGAGGCCATGAGTTAGTAAGTGGACCTCGAGTTTTGGTTTGTCCCTGTGGAGTCAGGTCAAGACAGAAAACTCAACCTCTCGAGACCTCTGTGAAATAAATACTGGTTGTGGCCTTGAAGCTAGGCATGGATAAATGTTGTGAATCAGTTACCCCGAGAGGCTGGAAGCAGATACGCGGTTCTAAAACGTTAGCAGAGTACGGTAGCACAACAATAACTAGTGTTAGCATTGCTATGCTACGCTAGCTTCCGAAGGCATTCTGAATCTCTACAAATGTTCTTTTGCTTTTTAACAATTGAAATAGCAAATAAATACCTTTGCAGAAACAGTGTTGCAGGGAGTGCAGTTAGTGACAGTGTGGGCTCCATGCCATAACTCGGACAGCTGGATGGAGTAGCAGCGGGGGCGTGGCTTAGCAATGGGTTAATTGCATTTCTTGTTCATACATTACTGCACCTTTTTAAATGCACCAATTAGACTTTTAATAGTGTCATAAGTATCTTTGACCCAAGGAACCTTTTAGCTCTAATTATACATGACCTATATTGTAGCGAGCACGGTGACCTCCACAACATGAGGTCAGACCCAATCACGGTGCTCGTAGCCAAAACTCAGATTGTAATGTCCTGTCTACAGTAGCTGTTGTGTGTGTGCTCGTTCTTTCTGGGAAATGGAAACCTCCCCTTTCATGGAGAAAAAAAGTCACTTCTATTTCTGGATATGCTCTGGTCATCCCTCAGCCCGCCTCCATCCCTCTTTTGTCTCACCCTTCCTACTGTTGTTTTCCTTGCACATATTTTAGAACCTTCTGCTTGTCTGCTTAGATTAGATAAAACTTCTTCGGGGAGTGCAGCTTGTGACATTTTGGGCCCCTTGGGAATCCTCGACAGCTTGGTGGTGGGGCTGAGCGAAGGGTCAGTTGGCCCGCATACATCTTCTGCTTCCTCCTTCCACTTCTTGTCACCTCCTCCAGTCACCCATCCCTTCAGCTCAGTCTGACTCTTATTCTCATCATCTTTTTACCTCAGCTTGTCGGGTGGCACATTTAATGAATGAAAGTTTGCCAGTTCTCCCCCTTCCATGTTTCTCTCCTTTCCATCTGTCATGCCTTCCCTCTTTATCTTGTCATCCCCCTCTCCACCTGCCCTGTGGCACCACTCCCATTTGCCCAGTGAGGTCATCCCTCTGTTCTCCCTAATCCTGCTAGGTGCTCGTCTTTCTGCCTCTGCTTAAGCCGCCTGTGGCCCCCAGCCCTGACCACACACACACGCAAATCTGAACATTTGCGCACACGGACTCAGAGTTATTCTTGTATCATATACTCGGACACTCAGTAATTCTTTCAGCATGCATACACACATATTCATACAGACAGTACACACACACACACACACACACACACACACACACACACACACACACACACACACACACACACACACACACACACACACACACTGCCCCTCCACCTCTCGATATAAAACGCCCTCTGTCTATACATTAGCCATTCTGTCTGTCTCTGTCCATCTCTGCCTCTTGTGTTGGGTGGTACCACACACCTTCATTAAGGTACGTCTGTCTTTCCTTTATTATGTCCTCTCTAGCTTTTAGATTGAGATCAATTCAAGCAATTTGTTTTCCATTCGTTTCATCATCATAGTGTACACTTTGTTGAATGTATTCTGTTTCAGCAAAAAACACTCCCCCCCATCAAACTTCAAACAAAAGTAAAAACAATTTAGGATTGTACACTTAACATAATGTGTGCCAAACTTGATTTTGCAGTTGTATAATTTGTCAGTGCAATGCTGCTCAAATATGAGGTGTCTGAGTGTCCCTGAATGCACCACGGTGGAAGAATTTCTGCTTAAAGTTCTGAGGATTTTAGACTTCTGTAAACTTTTACCGCTACACCAACACAATGGAGGTGAATATAATTTAATTTGTGTTAAACAGCACATTTCTCCCTGTCGCTGTTACCCTGAATAATTCAGAGACCTCCCTTGCAGCAGCTACAATGATCTTTGTATTACCCGGAGTCCGCTGTACAGTGTCTGAAAAGAGACATTATCAGTGTTTTTTTGTCAAATCAAATGTCTTGCCCTGCTATGAGCAGTACTAAAATTCCATTTACCGAAATCAATTGCTGGATGTTGCCAAAATGTCAGCAACTAAAACCAGCAATAGTCTGAATGAGTAGATATCCCAAAGAGCACTTTTAATTTGAAATTTAGTCTTTTTACTAAAAGTGACAAATTAATGAATTAATGTTTTCTAATTCTAGTGAACCAACTCTTTTAAAGCATATGATGTTTTTATTTCCCATTATACTATTTAAGTACATTAAGGCTTTACTTGTTGCAAACAACAGATAAACATTGACTAAAAACGTCGGTGCTTGCAAGTCTTGATAAGCATTTGGCCACCTTCACCTGTGTGCCTTTGTTAGCATAGCACGTACTCAGACAAGCCACACAGCACCTTTATTATGTAGGTATAGCTATTGATATGCCCAGACACAGAATGAGGTCTAAGACTACTCTAACGAAGTTCCCACTTGGCTACCAGCACCAAACTGTCTCCATAGCATTAGCTCTATAAGGCATTCAGCAAATCACCACAGCACCGCTAGCTAGCTAGAATGTCCTTCTTTAGCCTCAAGCTATCTGTCAAACGCCTGACAGCTAAGTAGGCTTTTGTGTGTTTTTTTGTGTCGAACATTTACAGTGGCTCGTTCAGGTCATTTTAAATTGTGTAGTGTATTTTTAATCTGTTAGAAAAGCTCGGGAAAATAGCTTTCATGTTGCTGAACATAGGAATTGATTTGGAAAAGACGTTGCACGTTATTTTCCGCCTGCCACACCGACATCGAGTTCCATGTCACGCAACATAATGCTTTATTGCCAAATAGTCTTTCTACAAGATAAAAAAGACATTACACAACTTAAGCTGACACTGACTTTCCTGAGCTGGCTGTAAACAGCTCGGTCTCCGCTTAGCTTACAATAGCCTCTTTTTAACACTAATGAGGTATTGTTTCACACCCATTCTCCTTTATTCCATACACACATACACACACACACACACACACACACACACACACACACACACACACACACACACACACACACACACACACACACACACACACACACACACACACACACACACATACACGCACACACATTGCCCTTGACTAAAATTAACCCTGATAAGGACTGAGCCTGTTGTCTGTTGGAACTTGAATCCTCTCCCAAATCCCCTGAGTCACTCAGCCCCTCCACTCATTCATCCGTCCGTCATTTCCCCCTTCTGTCCTTCTCTCCATCCATCACGTACTTATTCATAGGTCTTACCTTCGCATACCTTTTGAGTTAGACCTTCCCTCTCCATTTAATATTACACTGCCCGAGCTTTGAGTGAAAAGTGCCTTTAGAGAGGGACACAACTATGCTGTATTAAACTATGCTGTGTTGCTTTCTTAAAGAAATAGTCAAACATTTTGGATATACACTTTGTTTTTGTCTGCACGTTTCAACCTTCAATCATTTAATAATAGTTGTGTCCACATGGGGACACCAGCAACACATTTTTGACTTACTGTATTTTCCCCATTAGCTCCGAACTGGTTAGCAAACACTATTATTAACACATCCAACAGTTGTGAACCAACATTATCATTAATTGTGTGTTGTGTTTCTGTCCATCTGCCAAATGTAAGCCCAATATTCACTCTCTTTTAGCTCTGATTTTGGTCTCGACCAGCTTCTGAGGAAAATATATATCTTGTTAGCCGGTAAACCAACTGTAGTCGCTAAATGTTAATGCCGATGGAGCTTATACAGGGGGTTTATCAGAGCCTGTTTCTTTTATGCTAACAGCTTCCTGCTTGACCAAAACAACACCATGAGAGCGGTGTGAGTGAACAAAACTATAAAGTTGCAGACTGGACAGATAAACAAGGAGCTGAAACTCACTATAAAGCTCTGTAAAGCCGAAGGGAGTCAGGGGATAATTCTGACGGTTCAACGTTTCGAGCGACTCCTTTCACATTGACATTTGATCAAAATGTGTGTGTGTTTAGACAGAACCTGGTGGTTTTCCCCCTGTTTCCAGTCTAAGCGTAGCTAAGATTAGCAGACTTCACACCATACAGACAGAGTAGTGTCACTCATTTACCTCTCAGCAAGAAAGAGAAAAAGCTAATTTCTCAAAATGTCAAACTTTTTCTCAAAGATTTGAATCTATTTTTTTGCTGATGCTTGATAATGAAAAGAAACTTTGGAACAATCCCTATGTAGAGAAACAGATAGTTGATCAAAAACAGCACATGGAAGATTGGAGACTTGTTGATTTGTAGTCGAAAGGGCTGTTGGTGTCCGACTATGCCAAACTGCTGGGTCTGGCATGGCACTGGATATGACAGCAGTGAGGGCAAAGATAAATCCAGTCACAGTAAAGTCCTGCAGATGACAGACAGAGAGAGTGGAGGAGAAGATGCAAGGGCCTGATGGTGTGTAGAGGAATAATAGGAAGGAATCGGGATGTCTGAAGAAGGCTCTCTTTGTTTGGAATCAGATTTGAACAGAAACTTTTTGAGGCAGGAAGAACCAAGACAGAGGGAGAAAGGGTGAGTGAGCACAAAAGGTGAGAGAGGTGGGGTAGCGTGGCGTAAATCTCGAAAGTGAGAGAAACTCTATCTGCCCTGGTCTTTCTGCGTTAAACCCATGTCACATTCTCACCTGTTGCCGTCCCCATCAATCTCCCCGCGTGCCCCGCCAGGAAGGTGTCACTCAGCACACACCCACTGTGTCTGTGTGTGGTCTTACGCCAGGACAATGGCAGCTCAGAGGGACAATTTATAGCCAAAACCATGCCGGCGTGCATTGTGTCTCTCTCTGCTTATCTGTGTGTTTTTCTGTCTCCAAAGTGATTAATCAGAGGAGAGTATGGGAATGTGGCCAACATGGATTTAGCGATGATGACTCACTGACGTACTTATGCACAGCCAAGCCTGCGCTTACGTCCGTATTTTAAAGATACCTGATATGGTATTACATTTTTTTTAATCCAGGTATCCGGTATCTTTTTTATAACCATTTATAATGTTACTAACCACACGTAAAGTACATCCGATGTGAATCTTATTAGTGCTGCGTGTATAAATGATTAAATTAGGTAAATGATTGGACAACCTGGAAAGGTTGGGGAATCACCAATGTCAGTCGGATTCATTGTCTGGAAACCATGAATGTGTTCCAATTTGTTTTGCCAATCCACCTATTAGCTTGTTTTCATGTGCATATACAATTTTCACACGAAAAAACATTTGAGAGATGTTAAAATAAATAATTGCTAACTTTTGGATTCACATCAAACAGATCATGAACAGTGGCCTCCTGGGTCAAGGTCCGGTGTTTGTTTGGTCCACTTGATCTTGAACAAGGAAGTGTAAAGGCTGCTACATCACACACTGGGTTAATTCCCCATATGGTAGTATCTCCTCTGGTGTTCAGCTCAGTAAAAGAGTTTCCCTGAAGATCCACTTCCTTTATTTTATGTTTATTTTAAATCATCTGAATGTTTCTTCTGATTGATCTGTTGTACTTGAGATCGTTCTATTCCAATCATTCATTGATCTTCTTGATTTGATTGCCATTTGTTTCTCCGACTTGCAGCCATGTCAGATCTAGAAGAGGAGTTCGAGTGAGTACGGCACCATCCCTGTTATTTATTTCAGCATTTGTTCATCCCTGTGATGTTGACTGATAGATATGTTTCTCTGTTCCTCTTCCTCATCTATCTAGCGAGCAGGGTAAGTTTAGTATCCATATTTGTCACGTCATTCGTCGCTCACAAACACAATGAACAACATCCATGAAACTGTATTTATTTCTCTCGGTCTCCTTTCTCCCAGAGGCTGAAGTGGAGCAGGAGGAGGAGCCTGAGGAGGTGGAGGAGGAGCCTGAGCCAACAGAGGAGGATGGAGGAGGTAAGGTCAGGAAGACTCCCAGAATGCAATGCAGACATACAGTACAGCTGCCTGTTGACGCAAACACATGAAAACAGTAAGACAGACTTAAAGGGTTATGAGGAGGATGATAAAATCTCTTACAATAGATACATGACTTTCCTTGTTGTCTGAAGAAGCTCTCAAAGAGCCAAGGCATCAATCCATCTCTTCTTCATCTTCATAACTGAGTTTATTGGCTGGCGCTATACTAACTCTGACCTATCAACTTCCCCTCTATCCTGCTCTCCCATTGGCTGACACTGTGGTGGTTCGTGCTATCAGAGCAGCAGGAGTACCAAGGTACGGTGACAGCATGCCCATCATCACTTACACTTTTAGACACCATGACTAGCCCTGAAACCCAATAAGGTGGAAGTTGTATCCAGATATATGTCTTTTGTTGTCAAATAGACATTTATCTGCATCTGAATTTAAATCTCACCGACGATCAATATATATTTCACTTGCATTGTGTGTGATTTTAGTTTTCATTACTCATACAGAACCAGACAGGACAAAGTTAGCAACATACTAAATTAGCGACTTATTCGTACATAGAACAAACAAATGTTTTTCTCAGGATTGATGGAGACCAAAACAAGGCTAAAAGGAAAGTGAATACTGAACTTACATTGATGACATGAACAAAAAAACATCTCCAAACAAATGTTAATGTGTCTGCTGGATGTGTAAACGTGTTGAATATCTCCTGGCTTTTTTCTTTTACGTTTTACATTTTTACCAGAGCAACTTTGTGATTCCGGTCTAAAAGATATCAGAAAGTTACAACTGTTTTGGCAAACCTTTGGAGACTCTTGGTCACACCAAATGTAAAGTGGCCAGTCCAATACAATAGAAGTTATTATTATTTTACAATACTTAAAAGTTTACCAATTGTTTATTAATATCTACACCCACAATTGAATGTGTTCAGACATTCACAATTACACCCATTTAGGCATGCCAGGTGTGAGTTTTAGTTCTACAAGAAGTCCTCAGAGGACTTAAACCACAGAGAGCAAGGCCACCCTGTTTTAGAGCACAGTATTTTGACTAATAGTCAACTCCATTCTGCATGCACACCATATGAGCATTATGCAATTATGAATGTTCACAGAATGTTCCACAAAACTACGTTTCCCTCCAGCCACATTGGTCGGTACATGTAGAGTTCAACAGGGATTTTTTTCGGTAGTGAAAAGTCATACTCTGAATCAAGGATTTTTTATTATTAGCCATCAAGACAGACCATATGGCAGCTAGTTTGGAAACTTTGTCTTATATTACGAAAATAATTAACCAAAATGTTGTGGTTTGAGGCAAGAAATAGGGCCCGCACTTGACCTAACTGACAACAGTTAGGTCAAATGTTTTTGGGGAGTTTTACAATGGTTTTTGGGATGAGTAGGTTATTAAAAATAGTTATGTACACAGTTTTGTATCTTTTCCTTTTTTTCTCTTTCTTTGATCCGATGATTAATCTCAAATTAGTTAGCTTGGTTCCATGTTTAAAACTTTTGATTTAAGCTTTTCTGAAGTGGCAGCGGTGGTGTGAATGAATTAGAGAATCACTTCAGGAATCAGAAGTGTGTTGTCACTGTTGAGCTCTATTAGTGCCAAGTAATGGTGTGGCTCTCAATGCATGATGGGAATAATAGCTTTTGAGTAATAGTTAAACATGGGAACTGCTCAATTCACTTTCTTGACGAGCGAGTAGAGGACTGATAGCCGTCTTGTGATTTAACGGTAGCTAAATGTGAAACTCCAGCTAGCAGTCGGTTAGCTTAGCTCAAAAGCTGGAAACTGGGAGAAACCGCTAGCTAGCTACCAGCACCTCTAAAGTTGTGCCAAGTAGTGAGCTTTAGGTACCTCTAAAGCTGCCGGTAGACGGACGTTGTGACCTTTGGACTGAGGGATGCGCTCTGTTTCCACGTTTCCAATCGTTGTGCTAAGCTAAGCTAACCGTCTGCTGGCGGTTGTTCATGTTAATTGTGCAGTGGTATCGCAAGAGTATCGGTCTTTCTGGCCTTCTCTCAGAAAGAAGGTGAATCCGCACATTTTCCAAAATGTCAAACTATTTCCTCAAGCTTGCTGCTTGTGCAGTATCAAATATTAACTTTGGACTTCTTTCAATCATTCCACACCTCTACCCTCCTTATCTCCTCATGTTTTTACCCTTATTGTTTATTTGTCACTTTGTTCTTCCATTCTTTTCCAAATTGTGTTGTTGTCTCATTCTGGTGTCTGAACTTCCTCCTTCCTTCCTTTTGGTTCTTAATGTCTTCATGTCGTACTTTTGAATGTATTTCATTCCGCCCTCGACTCTCTTTCCTACCTTTTATCTTTTCTACATTCTGTCCGGCATGTGCGTGTGTGATATCTTTGTCACCCTCCTGTCTTCACGTGGCTGGTCCGTCAGATCAAGATGCCCAGGAGGAAGGTGAGAAATAGTAGACGTGTGATTCCTTAAAGGGGTCAAGATCCCAATTTTCTCCTCAAACTTCAAAATCTAAATTATCCACAACTCTTACTTTTAAATAATTAAAAATCTGTACCTTTGAGTAATCACACATTATTTAGAGGCTAGTCCTAATAGATGTGGTCAAAAATGAGAGTTTAAGTGTGACCCTTCATTTGGGAGGAAAGTGTTTTAGTCATATAAAAATGATGTCCTTGCTCTTTTCTTTTATTATAACTAATAAAAAAAAAACAGCTCGATGGCCTTTTTTCTCACATGCTTGCTGTGCTTTCCGTTAATTAATTAACAACTTTTTGATTTTCAAATTGTCCTTCCACATGTTTTGGGGAAACCTTGTTATTCACTCGTATGATCTTTATTTTTTGCTTGTCTCTCTTCATCAACAGAGGAGGAGCGCCCCAAACCCAAGTATGTTCACATCATTTTGTATTAGGTTCGGTTGCAGTGGTTCTTTTCTCAACAATGTCAATTTCCCTCAATCTTATTTCAATCTTTTCTCATTCTTTTTCTTCCTCAGACCCATGGTGCCTCAACTTGCCGCTCCAAAGATTCCCGAGGGGGACAGGGTGGATTTTGATGTAAGTCGTGAAAAGGGGATCAGCTGATTTTATCCAGATATTTTCAACTTGTTCCAGACATCCATGAGTTTGACATGATGGAGGCCTAAATGCATACAAAAAGATGTTTCAGTGGTACAATAATCAGTTGAGCCATACTGAGTTCTAAACGCTCCTTTTCCCACCAGGACATCCACAGAAAGCGCATGGAGAAGGACTTACTGGAGCTGCACACTCTGATCGACGTCCACTTTGATCAGAGGAAGAAGGATGAGGAAGAGCTCATCGGCCTCAAGGACCGAATTGTAAGTTTACTTCATTTAATTTCACGCCAACCTTGTTTGGTTCACTTTCAATTTTCAATTTGAGAAAAGGCAAATCCCCTTTTTGATTTCATATCATTTATTTTTTAACCCAAATGTTTAATAAATTGCACTAAAACATTTTATGGCTTCTTTGCTTTGCTTTTCATCAGGAGCGTCGTCGTTCAGAGAGAGCTGAGATCCAGAGGGTTAGAGCGGAGAAGGAGAAGGACCGACAGAACAGGATTGCGGTAAAACACACACAAACACACACACACACACACGTGCAATCTACACGTTTTTTCTTGTTCCCTCATCCCGACCATCCGTCTTCATCTTTCAGGAGGAGCGTCACAGAAAAGAGGAGGAGGAAGCCAAGAAGAAGGCTGAAGATGAATTCAAGAAGAAGAAAGTGCTGTCTGGCATTGGAGCGAACTTTGGAGGCTTCCTGGCCAAGGTCTGCTCTTCCTCTTCAGTAGAGCTCATGATAACAGTGATGATGATGATGATGATGATGATAATGTTCGACTGTGTACCGTGTGTGTGTTATCTGTCCCAGGCAGAGACAAGGAAGGGCAAGCGTCTGACGGGCAGAGAGATCAAGAGGAAGACCCTTGGTGAGAGACGGCAGCAGCTCAGCATCGACAGCATGAGGGAGGACTCGCTCAAGTGAGTTTCCCCTCGGTGTGCCGAGCGAACGTGAACAAGACAGGAGCCCGAATCCTTTCTAAATGTGCTCTCTGCGATCCCAAGGCAACAGGCCCAGGAGATGTGGAACTGCATCTACCAGCTGGAGTCTGAGAAATTTGACTTCATAGAGTACATGAAGCACCAGAAATACGAGGTACCACCGTTGAGCTGAGCCCCAGTGCATGTTGTTATCGCAACCCACTAGTGCACGCTAGTTCCTATATATATATATATATTTATATAAGATCTGTATATTTTACAAGCAATGTGTTTAATTTTTTACAATCAATCCAATCAAAAGCCTTTTGAAGTATGTTGCAGCATTTCAGAAGCATGTCTTTGACAAATGTGCTTCTTTTTTTATAGTGGAATCTCTGCCAAATAATAAATAAATAAATGACTAAATAAAAGACGATAGTGATAAATATTGTAATTCTACCTACTTTTAATATTTTTGTTAGGTCATGATATAATAGGTGTTTCTTTTGGGAGACAAATGTTGTTTGTGATTCTGAGGTGTGATTGAAATGATTTGGTTGCAAATGTGCATTTTGTATGTTAAAAGGTAACTTTACTATTTTTCAACCTTAGTTTTCTATGTTTTTTGTGTCTAAGTGATGGATGGGGACGATAATTATAATTATTGAGCGAGAGCGCTGCAGACACAATGTATTAACTCCTCATCGTCCACTTAAAGTGCTTGTTTTCGGTGAGAGGTTGAGACAGTTATTCTAAGTGTCTGACAGCCTTATAGAAAGGTTTTTCTTCATCTTTTGCTTGATCGTTATTGTGTTTATCCAAGTATCAAGAAGAAGTCTGTGGAAAATCTTGCATCTTGTATCCTCGTTGGCGAAATCAGCTAAACATTCAGCCATGACGTTGAAGATGTATTCGATAACTTCTATCTATAGTCTCTAACACTGGCGCTCCTCTCTCTCTCTCCAACTCTCTGTCACGTTTCCTTCGTTGGCTTCTGGCAACAAGTCCCCAAACACAATAGCAAACACACAGGATCAAGTGAAAGGTCAAAGGTTTACTTCTCTCTGCAGCGTTCTCGCTCAAAATTAGCAAAAGTGGTGGTCGCTTTGGAGAAAATAGGGTTAAAAAAATACCAAAGTGACTCTTTAACTTATATTCTGAGCTGCAGAGAACTGTAAAAGATTTTGAAAACGAGACTAAAATATGACATAAATATTATAATAATTTATATGATCCTGAAAATAATCCCATTGATTGAAATGTCTCCATGTTACCTCTAATTTCCTTTTCTTTGCCTCCTGTAGATCATCGTGCTGCTCAACAGAATCCAACATGCTCAGAAATTGTTAGTACTTAACCTTTATACAAAATATGGTATATGGTGCTTAGAGTCTATCTGTTCCTTGTCACATCCTTTCTCACATTTCTCCTTCCTCCTCTCACCCTCTCACAGTAAAAAGATCCTAGGCAAAGGGAAGGTAGCCGGTCGCTGGAAGTAAAAGGGGGCGGGGCAAAGAAGAAAAAGAGACAACACATTAATAACAGCACAGTGGAGGCCGTGCAGGAATGGAGGATTCAAACGTTTCCCTCTCCGTGGTCTTCTGGTGCCAGAGCCGCTTTGTAGGCCTTCCCTGTGTGTGTGTGTGTGTGTGTGTGTGAGAGAAAGATATTTGATGCTTCTTGATAATAAAGCGACACACACTCAGTTTGGAGTTGTTGTGTGGATCACAACCCCAAAAATGTGTCTGTTTTTTTTGGCTGCCATACTCGGGTTTAGGTATATTATGTAATGGCGTCCAGGAACTGTTTTGATTTTTAGACAGTCAATTTTACAGCAAAAGCTATAGTGTTCTTGAAGAAAAAGGCTTAGAGGAAAGCAAGTCTGTATCTTGCTTCCTTTAGGCCTGGATTTACTCTGGCATCAAGTTCTAAAAAATCTTTACCAAAGTGATGGCACTGTAAAACGTGATTGAACATAGTAGTATTGAACATAGTAGTATGTCGTGATCGACCGTGTCGAATGCAGCACTGAGATCCAGTAATAGTAAGACTGAAGTTCTGCCACTGTCTGTGTTTAAGTGGATGTCGTTGAAAACCTTAACAAGAGCAGCTTTCCGACACTCTCTTTTCTCTATTCGGACCAGCGTGGCATCTTTTCTTTTTCTTACCTGAGACTTCACCTTAATGGGTGCAATGGCATCAATAACATTTTTTACTTTAGAATTGAAGTGATCTACTAGCTCATTGGCTGAGATGCAAGAGAGGGCTGGTGTGGAGGAGAACTTCTGAATAAATAGTTCACTGGTGTTTTCAGTGATGTAACTCTGTCACAACCTCGGTTTGGACCTTTGTGTGCAGGGAGATTGCACTCTCAAAGAAAACACAGAAATGATCAGAGAGTGCAACATCAGTCACAGCAACCTTGGAAATGTTCAGACCTGTGTTAATGATTAGGTCCAGAGTGTGCCCCTTGTTGTGGGTGGGACCTGTTACATGCTGAGTCAGCTCATAGTTATCAAGGACACCACATAGCTGTATAGACCCTCTGTCCTGGGGATTATCAACATGGATATTAAAATCACCAACAATGACAACACAATCCAAATCAATACCGATTATAGACAGCAGTTCAGTAAACTCATCGAAGAAGGATGCGCAGTAATTAGGTGGTCTGTAAATGTTAAGGAATAAAACTCGAGTGGAATTCAGAGCCACATATTCAAAAGAAGTAAAATGACAAAAAGACATCCGCTTGCATTGAAGAGACTCATTAAATAAAATAGCAACTCCACTTCCTTTCTCATGCGCTCTTGTTTCCCTGAAGCGGGCGAGGAAGAAGGTAGCTGATCCCTCTCACCCTGGACACAAACTGTTCGTGTCCCTCCCCTCTGGCAGGAGGATGCGGTCCATCAGGACCAAGACCTCACGCCACACCAACAGTTTCTTCCCGTCTGCAGTCGGGCTCATCAACAGAGCCCGGGTCCCCGACTGACTAATGACTCTGTCACCCCCAGACAATTCCCACCGGACACTCCCCTGCACATAGCCTTATATTTAAATACACTTAATACTTTGGCATTGCACTTGCCACTTTCACACTCATGCACATTCCATGCACTTTATCTTATTTTTGGTATTTTTGGTATTTTGATATGCTGCTGTTTCAATGTAAATACTCATTCATCCATTCATCCTCATTTATTGCACTGCGTTAACTGTTAAATGTGTATTGTTAAATGTTAAATGTATGCACCTTCCCGCCAGGACAAATTCCTTGTATGTGTAAGCATACATGGCAATAAATGGTTCTGATTCTGTTTCACTCATGAAACTGAAGTTGGGAGGTGTTGATTCAATAAGAACAGCTGCACTGTTATCTTGGTCTAACCAAGTTTCGGTTAAAAACAAAAACTGTGCCTAACAATTAAATCATTGATTAAAAATGTTTTTCCTGACAGAGACCTGACATTTAATAAATAATTGAATAAATAACTATAGCACCAGGGGACACTGGCTGGCTAAATGCATTGAAGAAATCAACTGGATGTGCCGGAATTTTCTTCAAATAAATAAAGATTAAACAAAAGTAATCGTTTTTGGTCCCAAGGACGAACGTTTGAAAGTGAACGCTGAGCTTCAATCACTGATGTTAAAAACCTCAAACCAAGCCAGAAATCTAGGAGTAGTTATGGATTCAGACCTCAACCTGAACAGCCATATCAAGACAATTACAAAATCACCTGAATAATTTATCAAGGGTTAGAAGACCTATGTCTCAACAGGATTTGTAGAAACTTGTCCATGCATTTATCTTGAGTAGACTTGACTACTGTAATGGTGTGTTCACAGGTCATTTATCTTGAGTAGACTTGACTACTGTAATGGTGTGTTCACAGGTCATTTATCTTGAGTAGACTTGACTACTGTAATGGTGTGTTCACAGGTCATTTATCTTGAGTAGACTTGACTACTGTAATGGTGTGTTCACAGGTCATTTATCTTCAGTAGACTTGACTACTGTAATGGTGTGTTCACAGGTCATTTATCTTGAGTAGACTTGACTACTGTAATGGTGTGTTCACAGGTCATTTATCTTCAGTAGACTTGACTACTGTAATGGTGTGTTCACAGGTCATTTATCTTGAGTAGACTTGACTACTGTAATGGTGTGTTCACAGGTCATTTATCTTGAGTAGACTTGACTACTGTAATGGTGTGTTCACAGGTCATTTATCTTCAGTAGACTTGACTACTGTAACAGTGTGTTCGGTCCGTGTACGTTTTATTCGTCTGTTTTTTGGTTCATTCGAAAATACGGAAATACCATCGTTTCTTCGTTTTTTGTTTCAAACCAAAAACGGAAAACAGAAAACAGAAAAGCACTTCCGTTTTCTCGTTTTTGTCGTCTGAATCCCAAAACGAGAGAACGGAAGTGCCTAAAACGAATGTCAGAATAAAAGCCAGTGATAGATATTCTTATTTACAGTCTTCTATGCAAACACATGGCTGCCGTAACGTTAGAAGAACATTAATTAATCAATATAAATAAATAAACCTGGATATTTTAGCAACAGTCGTGACTACAGTCACTTTAATATTCATGTAACGTTATATATGTACGTATATATTAAACTTTTCAATTAATCCTTGCATTGTTTAATGCAACAGAGTTCGTAATATAGTTTAATCAAAGTAATTTGGGTGTGTAGAGTTGTTGCTGTTAGACACATATTTATATTTCCTCCTCATTGTGCTGTTTCTTGAGTCAACACAGCAGAGCCTGTATGAGACGCAGAGTAAAGGGTTTCCCCTTCCTACCAGTAGTTGGCAGTATATTTGTATGCAAAAGATACATTTAGTTAAATTTACCTGTGTCTTTGTTAATTAACTAGGTTATTGATTCAGATGTATTTAATGTTGTTTCTTTCCTCTGATATTTAATGTTCATTTGCTGCATAGTTGTATGTAGTATGTATTTACTTGTTATATTTGTGTCATTTTAGAACCAAACATTCCTCCATGGAAGAGTGAGCATGTGTTGATCACAAGGCAATACATATTGACAATTGAAAAATAAAGAGACAGTTGGTTTATTCTTATTAAGCAGCCTTCAATGGACCTCTTCAGTTACCACCCAGTCAGACCACCACCTGTGCTTCACATTTGACCTTCATTACTACATCATCACTGTTACTGTCATCATCAACAACATCTATCCTGTTCTGTTCTGACTCCGCTTTGGATAAAAGCGTCAGCTAAATGAAATGTAATGTCATTTTCTGTGACCTAATCGAAAGTGAAGACTATCTATGCTTTACAAAGCATTTATAAGCAGTGCCTCAAAGCTAGCAGAAGTCTCAGTTATCTTCAACAGAAATGGGAAATAGACACAAACAAAAGCCAGACACCTTGATGAGGGTGTGTGAAGGTTGTATCTGTCTCCATAATGAAGGCAGAACAGCACGATAGACTGGTTGTATATTGTCAAGTACAACATTCATGGTGCCGTATCACGCTCATTTCCAGAGTTTAACAGATCATGTTTACATTCTTTAATCTTCAAAAAAGATCACCGTCTGTCTAAATATAACTGTAAAAAAATCTGATCAAATAATTTATAAAAATTCTAATTAAAAATCAAAAATATCATGATTAAAAATATATAATTTAGAATACTCCAAAATAAAATCAGAAATAAATATATTCCAATAGAAATTCACAAATAAATTAACATATAATAAATGTATGTTTGTTGGTTGTTTATTCTCAAATTGTAGTATATATTTGAGAATAAACACACACACAAATATATATATATATATATATATATATATATATATATGTGGTGCGTGTGTGTGTGTATATGTGTGTGTGTGTGGGATGCATTTGTGTTCACCGTTGCTGTGTCTACCGTCTAGTGTATAGCATTCGCTTTGGATAAAAGCGTCAGCTAAATGAAATGTAATGTAATGTGTGTGTGTGTGAAATAATGTGAGGGAAACTTTCCGCTTGTGTGATGCAAATGAGAGGCTATCATGTTGGCACACAAGGCTTTCAGAGCATGTGATCTTCAGACCTCCTGTCGTTTTTTGGAAACGCTTTATTTGTTCAGCTATTTTTTTACAATCCCATTGTAAGCATTGAAAGTCGAAACAGCATTCCTTTTTTTATGATAAGCAACACACACACACACACACACACACACACACACACACACACACACACACACACACACACACACACACACACACACACTATGAATATGTGCACTCAGACACTCCAAGCAGGACCTCCATTCATTCAAACACAAGCACAGCCAGAGAGATGGACCAATAATCAGTAAAATCACGACTAAGTACAATATGTTTCACAGGGGAAAAACATCAAGTTCATATGGTTTGGAAGATGAGAGGCATCGGGGTAAACAAGAAGAGAACATAAGGAAAAGGTATTTTTATCCTATCAAAATGTATTTGACAATAGTATAGTATAACCTTGAGACAATCAAGTTGCATTATGGGAGGTGTAGTATATTGGGTTGTAATACCCAAGATGTCCTTGAATGAAATGCAAAAACTAGATGGCTGGATTACCCTTATGATATATTAATAGGTGAGTCGTTTAACTAGTAAATGAATGAGGGTATGTTTATCTTTCATACACCAATGCACACACATTTCACTACATTGTGCATACTGATAATCTGTATCAATCTGTTTCAGTACACACAATGTGTTAGTGTACATTTCAATAGTACGCATTCAAAATATAAATATAATAAATAGAAAGCACACATTTAGTTATATAAAGATATCCAAAGGAAATTTCACAAAAGAAAAGAAAGACAGTGAAGCACATTTAATATTACGATTCTATTGAGAGGTATTTTCATAAAACACACAGGGGTGTGGTTTCCAAAGAGAGGATAACCCTTGTATGCAGATGATGGTGTGTACACATGTGTGTGTGTGAGAGTGTATTTAGCGGATGGGGGCCTTCAGAGCAGCATCCACCTCCTCCTCCAGCAGCAGCGTGTGCCACTGGGCCACTGGGCGCCTGGGATTGGCCAACATGTCCGACCAGTGGCGTAGCCCGACGCCTGAAGCGCCGTAGCCGATCCAGCACTTGCCGATAGCGTCGTTGCTGCCCAGCTTGTCGTAGTCGTACACGGTGATCACCACCTGGACTTTCTGTGCGTGGAGGAGGAGAGAGTTCAACCACAGCTGTCTGTGTATTTCAGGGGGTATAGGAGGACAAATTATTCTTCCGTGCGGGAGGAACGTGTTCCTCGTGTATGTGTACAAACCTGGATCTGGGAGAAGGGGATCTCAAAGCTAAAGCTCTCATTGAAGTAAGGATTCAGAGTGTTTTGCTTGACCGACGTCTTCTTCTTCTTCAGTCGCTTCCCATTGTGCTGCAGCACCACCTTGACAAAGGGATCTGAGAGAGAGGCAGGGAAACAAATGCCATCCATTACCTTTCTTTTGTACAAGCGCGTGTGTGAGTGTGTGTGTGTGTGTGTGTGTGTGTGTGTGTGTGTGTGTGTGTGTGCACCTGACAGTCCTCCAACATCCATCTTCTTCAGGTTCTTGGCTTCCATGATGTTGACCGTTAGCTTCCCGGCCGTGGGGACGTAACGAAGGGAGATGCAGACATCGCCCAGCTTCTCTTGCTGTTGGGGACGTAACAAGTACACGGATGAGTTGTCACACTGTGCAGTGCTTTGATGGCTGTAAATGAGATCAATTCATTGTATGTGACAGTGGATGCCCCCCCCCCCCCCCCCCCCCCAAAATTTTCTTTTTACCTCCTCTTTCTCTCCTCCAACCAGATCCTTCCATTCTTGTATTGGCTGGGCGAGGTCTATGCTGTTCATGGGGATCTTGATCTCGCCGATGACGTCGTGTTTACCGAAACGGTCAAAGTCAAACACCTGCAGCACCAATGTCTGACCACCCAACTCACTGTAGGGTATCTAGAGAGGGATAGTACAGAAAGATGATTGATTGATCAAGAGTTTTCCTTGTAATGTGTATTGCTCAATGGTCTCTCTCTCTCTCTCTCTCTCTCTAGTATGGATGCACAGACCTTAAAGGTGAATGTCTCATTGAAGACGGGACAGAGGTTCTTGCGCTGGATTTTGGTCTCGAACTTCTTCTTCTTGTCCGGCAGCATGTAGACTTTGACGTAGGGATCTGAGGTCCCGCCCAAGTCCATGGCCGCAAGGTCCTGCGCCTGGAGGATGCCGACTATCAGCTGGAGAAGGTGGTGGAAATAAGTTAGACAGGAGCCATTCCTAGTCCCAAATCCCTTTCTGTATTTTTTACTGGGAAGACGTGCAGGCGTAAGTGTGTTTACATGTGTGTGTACCTGGTTTTCATTGAAGTTATAGTCCAGCGAGTACTCCAGTTTGCCAAAGTTCTCCTTCTCCTCCTCTTCCTTCCCATCCTCTCCCTCCTGGGAGACATACAGCATGGTTAGTGGTTAACAGACAATGTTATTAAGCTCAAACATTTTGGCTCCCGGGATGTGTTGCAGTCTCTGAGGGACGCTGTGATTCCTGCTTTAAGGCACGTATAAATATCAGCTCTAATGAAGTCAACGATGACCATACAGTGAAAACGACTTGGTGAAATGTCTTTAATATTTTTGCACAGGGCTTGGTCTTCAACATAACCTGTGGAGTTTTTGGAAATGTTTTATGATGAGCAAGGCAATGCATTCACTGGGTTTCGATGAGTGACAATGAATGTGAACGTTACTTCTGAAAAACTCCGCAGGGCACCGTTAAGGTTCCACTGGGGTTTCCCCCCAAACCCTTTGAAGATCATACTCACAATTATCACCAACAAGCATCAGGCGTAAAAGCGTAGATAAAAAGATACAGATTATTTTTTTTTTCCTTTTAGTTTTCTAACATGTAAAGTTTCAACTTAATTCTTTAAAAATAAAACTAGAACAGCAGCTGTGCCTCCGTCATCCCATTTGGCTTTTGTTCCCAGTTTAAACTGTCAATTTGTGCGTCACTTGTCTCAGCCTGGATAAAAGCCAAACAGCTGTTACTGCTGCTAACTCCATCTGTTGGCCTGTGGAGGGGGAAGTCCGCCATTGTACTTCCTCTCATTCACATGTCCCCAGTTGCATCTTTTGACCTGCCTGTTAAAGGACTAGTTCAACATTTTGAGAAACATGCTTGTTTTATTTCTTGCCGAGAGTTATCGGTCGATGCTACACCCATGTCCGTAGATTAAATATGATGCAACTGCCAGCAGCTGGTTAGCTTAGCTTAGCATAAAGACTGGAAATGGTATGACGGAGCCTGACTCTGTCCAAAGATAACCAGCACCAGTATTTTGTACTTTTGGAAAGAACCAGGTTAGCTGTTCCCTGTTTCCCCCCCAGTTTTTATGCTAAACTAAGCTAACCAGCTGTGGGCTGCAGCTACATATTTATCCTAAAACATGAGTAGAATAAATCTTCTCATCTAACTCTGCTGCCCACAGCTGGTTATCTTTAAAACAGACAAAGGGAACTCTAGTCCATGTATCAACAATGTTTTTCTTCAATTTACTCAGTCAAAATGTAATTATGAATAACTCCCAACTTCAACTGTTAAATTATAGACCCTCTGTGTAGTAAATATTTGACCAAATTCTTCTTCTTCTGGTAGTAGAATGACCGTGTGACCATCTCAGGAACACACAGGGCAGGACCCCTCTCATCCGTTTCTCACCTTCTTCTCATCTCCATCCTCTCCATCCTTATCCTTCTTTCTGCGCCCTCGTCCTCCCTTCCTCTCCCGGACCTTCTTGGGCTTCTTGGCTTTGTTGCAGCACTTCCTGTAGATGCAGAATCCCATGCAGGCGATGAGGGCGAGGACCACAACCACAATGGCTCCGACCGCCCACATGGGCACTGGAAAAAAGAAGGAAGCAGAGGACAGGCATGCAAAGTCATCAGATAAGGAAAAGGTGATAGGATTTTTTAATTATTTGTATTATCCCTGGCAAAGGCACCAATTTATGCATACAATGAAATAAAACATTTTGCATTCAAAAAGAATGCTGCTAGTGATGACGGAGTCATATTTTGCTTCGTACTGAACGCGTACTTTATTTTTTTTCATCAGCGGCACTGAAGCGACTTCTCTGCTCTGGTTGCAAAGGAGCAGCCCAGCTTTCTGTGGAGTATTCATGTGTTTTTACAGAAATACTGTTCATCCATATTATATACAATGAACTTGGCTGCTGATCTTATCTTATAAGTAGTTATTTGTATCATTCAAAACCTATGCACTTTTTCTTTTTCTTAGAAGTTTCTTAGAAGTTTTTTTAATATCTCGGGAATGGTGTGTCTCCATAATTCCACAATACCACACTCCTTCTCATGCAGAACAGTCGGTACAGATTGTTTTCTTTTGAACCGGTAGAAGACTTGAATAGGTAAAACTGAATGAAACAAGAAATGAGATGGACACTTACTCCTGAGTTTATGATCTTGATGAGCAGAGCGGTCACATGAAGAAATGAAGGACAGAATGAAGACATGAAAACACGAGGATTAGAAATATGATGGCATGATGATGAGACGATGATATGTAGGTTATAGATTGATTGTTATTGGTTTGTGTTTGCGTGTGTGTGAGTGTGTGTTGGGGGGCTTCAATCTTCAACAGCCTAGCCCTAGAACAACATTGAAATAGTATAGCTGCACAAGTAACCTCATGTTTCCTGTTTATTTCATATGTAGGACATGTTCTTTGAGAACACATCAAATGAGTATGTTGTTTTGTTATATATTATATACATATGTGCAGTATGTGTGTGTGTGTGTGTGCTCACTTGGCAGGTGCGTGAGCTCATTGAAGAACTTGTTCTTCATGCTGGCAAACTGGTGGTTGGAGTGGTGCGAGGGAGGCGGTGGGCGCTCCCGCTCTTCCTCCTTGGCCGCCCTGCGGGGCCTCCCCCCGGCCACGCTGACCAATCGCATCGCTGTTGCGGGAAATTGAAAGGAGAGCAGAGAACGAACGGTCAGCGACTTCATAATGTTACAATGAATTTTTGAGACATTAAACAAGGCCTCCATAAAACACATTCATTCTCTCCTCAGAATGCCCTTCATTTAAACTTCATGCTATTTGACCTTTCACCTGCGCTTAATCTCTTTAATCCTCTCTCACTTGCTTCACTCTCCGGCCTCCCATTACTTCTCTTTAAGCGTCTCACAAAGACAACAACAAACTATCCTCATCGAGGACAACTGCTTTATTTTTTATTTAGGTTTTACCTGAAAAGAAGTAGAATCACGGTATACTTCCAGTGCTGAATGAAGTACTCAGCTCCTTTACTTTAGTTCAGGTAGTAATACCTCAATGAATAAAAATAAAAACACATCAATTCTTGCTTTCAAAGAGTATCATCAAATCATGTTTAAATGTTGTCACACAATTACAGCTGCACAATATTATCCACAGAAATATAATGAGGTAGAAGTATAATGTTGCATGAAATGAAATTACACAAGTAAAGTCATGTGCCTTAAGTAAATACTAAATAGCCTACTAGCATACACAACATTACACAAATGTTTCAGGAGAAAGTAATTCAAAGTTTACTTTATTTGTATTATTCTATGCATTTTGGTAAGTTCAGGTGAATAGCATATTGTGAGCATATTGTGAGCTTCAGAGTAACACAGAAGTGTTTGAAATGTTGTTGTGCTAATGCTGATCAGCTGAGACGTTCACGCCTCCAACTCGTAGTCAGAAGTGTATATTACATACAGGTTCAGGACACTTTAGAGATACTTTACTTGAGATGTTTTCTTTATTATCTGCCCATCTAGTGAAGTGAAGATACCAATCCTCAGCTTAAAAAATGACATTATTTGAATTACCTTTACATAACTATACAAATCAGACCTGCTCACTAATTTCAGGGTTCACAATTAACAATATTTATCTTCTAAACAAACACAAGAATGTATTTTCTCTGCCTCTCTCACTCTCCTGCATCCTCTTTCCATGTGTCCTATATGTTCATCCCTATTTCCCTTGTTTCCTTCCTCCTCGCCCTCCTCCTCCACCTTTCCTTCCTCCCTGCACCCTTTCCATGACGGCAGTGTGTCAAGAAAGAGTAAAACCTGAGCTCAGCTGCTCATTGCTTGCACATAATAATCCCTCCAACTTTGTGACAGCATGCTGGTGGATACAAAGACACACACAGACACATTTCATTTGCTTTCATATTTGGACTGGTCACAGTATGCATGGGCATTATTAATGACATTAGCAATTCATATTCAGACTGGTGCTTTGCCTGTTGAGCTCATTATCCCAATACATAGACAAGCCTCAAGGACAATGGGGAATATAATTATTAAAGTTGTTTAATTCCTGCTTTGTTCGATTTCCAAAACCCCATGTTCAAAGAGTTCAAATCAGTATAACCCTTTTAATGAGGCACACTGTTAATTCAGACGGATATAAGGTCATAAACTGGGGTGACCTTCTGCCAAATAACCCCTGCCTGTGATCCTGGAGCAATATAAGTAAGAAGAAATACCAGTTGCTGGTATTTATGACAATCTCTATTGTGCCCTGTTAAGGGTTCAGCCTGTCATTTGTTGACATTAAAACACACATCCATATGCCGCTCTGTCGCTGCGCATCGACGTAACAAGATTAATTGCCAAAGGTAATCCAAAAAGCCCTCGGCTTAAACAAATTAAGGACAGTTTGCCTCTCTGCGGCTCCGCCCCTTTTCTCCGCCCATCTCGCCATCGTCTCTCCCTTCACCCCTCCCCTTCTGTTGTCCCTCTGTGTGTTATTTATCCTCCCTCATGACAGCTGGAATAGATAAAGACACGCTCCAGCATACATGCACATCATATTTCCGTAAATGAGATTTGATTTAGGTGGTGAGCTGTGTTACATTAACCCTTTCATGTCCCTGGACTGCAGGAGAGGATTAGAAAAGCCGACCTCTGTGTGTGGAGAGAGATAAATAGTCAGATGGATGAATGAATGGGTGGATAGATAGATAGATAGATAGATAGATAGATAGATAGATAGATAGATAGATAGATAGATAGATAGATAGATAGATAGATAGATAGATAGATAGATAGATAGATAGATAGATAGATAGATAGATAGATAGATAGACACTATCTATCTGACGATCTAACGATTGAAACACACACATCAGCCATGAGATGTTTTAAGTTTTCGGAGCAGCCAATTAACAAAATAAAATGCAGTTAAAAGAATTCAAATTGCCAATGGGACTAAATGAAAAGGAAAGCACATTTGATAACACCAGTCTCAGCCGTCTGGTACTGTACGTGCTCTGGATAAAAGCCCTGTGTCATCCTGCTGTGTCTGCAGGGGGCTCTGTGTGTTGCATAAGGACATTTTAGCTCAAGTTCACGAACACCCCAAAATCCGGATGATGAGCGCAGTTGTTATCTGGGTCACGGCAGATTTAGTTTGGAGCAAAGAAGTTCCACAAATCTTGTCCACAGAGACATGGTTTGTCAAAATATGACAATAGCCCTTTAAATTTACACACTGTAGGAAAGAACAATATCTGTCATATTGAACAAAAGTCACATCATCGACAATAAAACATTGCCTTTGTGTGGCAAAGAACCACCAACGCTTGCGATGTAATGGCACAAAAAGATGAGAGAATAAGTTATGTATGATAAATCAATTAGAATTAGTCAATAGAGATAAAGAACAACAAAGAAAACTTAAAACAAAGAGAAAAATGCCTTTGATGTCTTCTCTCTTGGCACCTTTTAAAGTGATCCAAACATAGTCAGCGGGAGGCGTTTTACCGGTTAAAGCACCTTTGGTCGTCATTTTTGACGTTTGAATGCATTGCTGTGAAATACAAGGTATTCATCCTGACTTGTTCACTTTCAAATTGTTGTATACTTTGGTTTATGACCAATACCAAATTAATGACAATCATGGCATCCACCTCAGCTGCACTTTGTGTTCAGGTCTAATTGTTGTTGTGAGTATATTTCCATGCGAGCATTAGCATTTAGCTCAAACCACCACGAGTCTCACATCGTCTCCAAAAGCCAAATAGTGGAGAAATATACTACTGTGACCTCAAGGGAGGGTCTGTTATGAATCAGGTCTCTGGTCAGTTCAACACTAGAAGTATTGTCTTTAATAGCTTGTGAGATTTGTTCAAATTTGACAATTTGTAATTTGTTTAATTGTCAGATTAAGAACTGAAACGATATTCAAATAATCAATCATTCAATCATCAGAAAATTAAATGCAACTATTTTAATAATCAATTAATGATAAATTAATCATGTAGTTAATTTTTCAAGCAAAAGTCTTCCATGACAAATCTTACTTTTGTCAAAGTACATAAAGTACTGGTTTGACCCCTCTAACTGATATATTTTTATATTTGACATCAACGATTATTGATAATGAAGCATCAATGTGTCAGCAGCATGGGGCTGTTTAGCTGCCGCAGGTGGAGCGAGTTCAAACCACTTCATAGATAGTTTTATATATATATATATTAAATGTTTATTCATTAATTCATTGAAATAAAACCACTTGAGAAGTTTATAGGGACACATCCCTCTATGTATGAGAGCTGTTAATAGAGTCACTCCAACTCTACAGCTTTTTGTCAGACATCAGAAACCATAAAGGTAGGAAACCACTTGTCTTTGTCTTGTATATTAGTGGAAGTATAAAGGAAAATAATGGAAATATTTAAATAATGTACTTGAACAAATACTTAGTACTTAGTTATGTTCCCGCACTGATCTCCATGCAGACAGATTGGAGGTGAACAGCCGGCGGAGGGATTTTATCTCAAAGCTCACGGCTCTGAACTAAACTCAAACTATTGTAGGTATTTGCATGGACACGATAGAAACTTTGGCATTTGTTAACAACTTCAAACATCAAAGCCAAGCCATTATGTTATTAGTAATTATTATTATAAGTTTTTCATTTTTATTTTTTGAGCCTGAAACAATGTAAACCCAAAAGACGTTAGGGTCGATATTAACATAATATTAACATAATTTACATAATATTGCATTTTGTAGCCTGAATTGCAACATCGTATGATGCAGGTCTTAAAAACAATCTTGAAAAAGGATTTAATAAAAATTGCATATTTTGTTTTTGTTTTTATGGGGGAGGAGTTTCCTACCTCCACGGAATATTTATTTGAATTATTTCTCTTTTTCAATTATATTTTAATATATTAAAGGAACATTGTGCAACATTTAAGGGATTTATTGGCAGATATTGAATATGTAGTAATATTCATAACGATGTTTCAATTCAATTCAGTTTCAATTCAATTAAATCAGTGTACAATCACCCAAAACTAAGAATTGTTATGTTTTCCTTAGCTTAGATAAAGAAATTGATATCTACATAGAGAGCTTCCACTGAGTCCACCAGCTTGCGCCGCGTGTTCCTACGGCAGCCCAGAAGGGACACTTGTGGTTCACTGTGGTCGAGTGAACCAGGTGAAATGAAGGACACTCAAGTTAACAGCAAATACGCTCGTTACTGTACGTGCACTCAAATATTTACAAGTAAAAGCCAATACTTTATCAATACCTCTGTGCAACAGGCCTGAACATGTAAACTAAAGTGAAACCTAATTCAATCGTCTGTCCGCAGTCTCCCGTCCACCGGCGCTGAGCAAACTCAGCACGCACGATGCTCGATGGGTTTCTTTGGTTGTGAACTTCTCTGCTGGCTGAACTTTTTAAACTTTTCTCAAAGAGAGAAAGCTAATGTATGGAAGCCCATTCCCGGCAGCAAAAAATAAAATAAATCACTTAACAAAAAAAAGAAGAAAAAAGAAAAGAAGAGCCAATCAGCGTTGAGAAGCTCCGCGCATCATCACTGCCGTCCTGCTGGTGCTGAATCAAACTGTTGCTGATCCACCTGAAGTAGCGCTGGCAGCGGCCTCATTCAGACGCTGTTGTGCGGCTACGGATAATATTATGAACCCGGACACGGGGCGTTTGATGGTCCGACATTAGAGGGACTTCCACAAGAAGTTTAAAGCAGAACTAGTGATTAGTTCAATGGTGGATGGGGGAAACGGTACTGTGTTTACGGAAATAAGCCACGGAGATAAGCCCCGCCCCGTTTTTTTTTTTTTGGGATATTTCGCCAGAAAAAAAAAAAGAAAAAAGAAAACGGGCCGGAAATGGGCTTCCATAGAGGGTCTTATCTCCGTGGCTTATCTCCGTAAACACAGTACCGTTTCCCCCACCATTGAACTAATCACTAGTTCTGCTTTAAACTTCTTGTGGAAGTCCCTATAATGTCTACCCATCAAACGCACCCCGTGTCCGGGTTCATAATATCATCTGCAGCCGAACAACAGCGTCTGAATGACGGCCGCTGCCAGCGCTACTTCAGGTGGACCAGCAGTAATTTGATTCAGCACCAGCAGGACGGCAGTGATGATGCGCGGAGCTTCTCAACGCTGATCAAACTAAAAACACATCTTTTCCGACTATACCTTGAATAAAGGATGTAGCACTATAGTAGCACTGAAAATGGCTCTTACTGATAGCACTTTGTAGTTGAACTTTTGGACGAAATTGTAACTTCGTGATTCTTGTTGTTCTGATTCTTGTATGTAACCGTAGAATGCACTTATTGTAAGTCGCTTTGGATAAAAGAGTCAGCTAAATGAAATGTAATGATTGGCTCTTCTTCTTTTTTTTCTTCTGGCGGAAAATCTAATTTTTTTTTGTTAAGTGATTATTTAATTTGTTTGCTGGCGGGAATGGGCTTCCATACTAATGTGTCATCATATTAGGTAAAATAAATAGTTTGGGACATTTTGGGAAATGTGACTTATGACAAGTTTGAAATATTCTCTCGTCTGAATCAGCTTTTGTCCACTATTGGCAACGTTTTACAAATATTGTGAAAACAATGTTTCCAAACAAGCAGTCATTTAATGGTAAAACACTGGTTATAGTGTCCACTGCCTTATATAACTGACTTATTTCAATCGAGAAATATTTGATTGAAATGAGTTGTATCCAGGACCTTCCTACCGTGACGTCACCGTTGACATTGACATGAAAGTTGAAAGACATGAAATGAAGCTTTGTGTGCTTACACGTGCAGTGTTTTCTACTGCACATGTAATGCTACGGTGTCTTAAAAAGTGAATAAGCCTATTTCCTAACATGACAAACTTTTGCCCCTCTACTGTACGAAAAGCCACAAAGGCCATAAACGTCCCACGAGACTCGGCCCTCAAAAAATCAAGCAATAAATCGTCTGTAGAGGTAAAAATCAGTATTGTGGAGTGAACACAGACTCTGTAAATAGAATTGCATTAGCCTCCCTAATCCACTTAAACTAATCTCTGCCAGGTTTGGAAAACATCCTCCACGATGCGTAAAATCAAATGTTTCTCTCATTCTGGAACTGGGAAAATGCATGAATCAAATAATGGAGAATGACATAAAGATTAGCATTAAAGTATCAAATCCAATACATTGATATTAGCCATGTGCTCTCAGGGAGCATAGCAGATTTACAGCGTGACTGAAATACACGGAGAGACGGCAAAGTAAGGGGAATAAACTGCAGCTGAAATTAGTCCTTAATGGAGCTGCAGAAATTTAACATATTTCATGATCGAGTCATTTTCAAGTAAGAGAACCAAATATATGTTTCCAGCTTATTAAATGCAATAGCTTGCTTGCTTTTCTATTTATTGTTTCATTCATTGTACATTCAATAACTTAATGCTTTTGTCTGGAACAAGCCATTTTAAAACAAGTAATTTAGCTACTGATAACTCTAAAATAAACTCTGATTACAAACAGCAGGCCACTCACCTGATTTCGTGCTGGTCCCTCTCGGTTCTTTTGGCTTTTTTAATTTGATTTATTTTCCTGCATCTAAATGCACTCTAGATAAATCACTGACTGATGAGAAGTGTTGCACACAACTCCCCCTCTATCTCTCCCTCTCCCTCTCTAACCCTCCCCCATCCGTGTTAATCTCCACAATATCCCTCACTGCCAACTACTTACGGCCCACCTACACTGCAAAACAAATCTTTAAGAACCAGTTCATCTCACACCGTCCCTTTGAATCAGATATCTTGCCAAAAACTTTTGAGAACATTTTACAATGTTCTGGTACAACTTTTAGAAACCGGAGAGACCTGTGTTGCAATAAGAGGAATCATTTTGCTGAATAAAAGAGACCATTGTAAATCCTCAGTGGATGGAGCTTGAAGTAGTTTGTAGTAGTTCAGCGCTCTCAGTTAAGTCAACCATTCGTTATTTCTTCCTTGAAGCAAAAACATTTTGAACATTTATTATGACTTTATCACATTATTATTTTAACCAGTAAATATTCCCAGATGTGATCTGATTGGTGGTGGATGGAAGGTGTCAGTGACTCCGAGTGCAAGGCTATATAGAAAATGGCCATGGTTCATCACAATACCATCTACAGACACCCAAATTATGTTTCCAAAAATCATTATCATCATTATCATTATTATGAGAATGAAAGGTGACGTGTGAGTCATTTTTTATTATGACAAACAAGTCTATAACAGTTTAGACATTATTGTATATACAATCACATACTATGCCTTTTTTCATGATTGGAATTTATTCACTTTGTGAAATTTTTACGACATAATATACTATGACTGCTATTTTTTCACTACTTTTATGTCAAACTATGACTATGATCTTATGATATACACCCCAACATTTTTTTATGGAATACTATGAAGTTTTTCTGAAACTGAGATCGACGGTATGCCGATCCCTGGAGAGGTGTGGCGGCTCTTTTCCATCGGCCTCCTAACAGCAGGTGCTGCGTGACAGTGGATGGTCACAATGTTAATGTTGTGACTTCTTTCATGCTCTGAGTGGCAGCCTCTGGTGGAAAGAACACGTATTACAACTCATCTGATGTTGTATACTGTATTATGACCTTTTTTCAGCATACTATATATACACACAATCCTTTATGATTTTCTTTTGAACATGCTAAGACTTTACAACTTACTATTTGTTTTTAACATACAACATTAATTTATGACTTGTTTTGACATAATATACTTAATTATTAATTGTTGGCTCATTAGATTGAAGTTTACTTTGTTCTCAAGTCTTACAGGTAATTATGTTGGAAGGGGTGTGCTAGATAAGCATTGCTTTCCCTTTTGTTGAGTGCAACATGCTCAAGATGCACAAAGGATGTGAGACTCATCCCTTTGACCTTGAGATTGTGACAGAATTGAAGTGTGCATACATTAGTCTTCTTTCTCAGTGTTTATCAATGTTTGAGTCAGTACACACTGTTTACTTTAAATGTATTTGCAAAGAAAACACCAGCCCACTGTTTCTCATCTTAAGATCCCATTTATTTGTAGTGCAAAAGTAGAACCGACAGTACTACAGATCTTTAACTTGCCTCAGATCCCTGTGAGACGTACAGCATGCTGTGATCTACGAGACCATTGACAAACAAAAACACTGCCTAAAAATGAACCCCATGCAAATATGCAGCAAAGAAGGTGACGTAACGCCATTAAATATCAACTAAACAATGAAAACATCAGTAGAAACACGTTTTGAACACCACAGCAGGACTCTGGTCTGCGTAGTGCACAGCACGAACATTCACAGGGACCAAGTACAAGTCACAAAACAGCAGCTCTGACATGGGACGGAATAACATGCCTACATCTGTTGAAAGGAACGTTAACCAGTAGTGAACAAAATCAAACGTAGTGTTGATAAAGGTGCTATTACGCCTACACAACTAAAGAATTCCAGCTTATTGATGAAGTGTTTCCTTCCAGTTGAGTCAGCTGAGTCAGTATAATCATTATTATTGTTATGGACTCAATCACATTGTGAATTCCAGTCTTTGTGAAGTAGGAGGCCTTCAATTGCCTGTATTCACATCCGTTCAGAGTCTAAAGTGAGTGAGTGCAATTAGGTCCTACCCACAGCCAATACTCCATTTCAAACTTTGAGAAGAAAGGGCATAAAAAAAAAAAAAAAAGACAAAAAAAAGACAAAAAGTAATGATCAAATTCATATTTAGAGAACATTGTTAAGAAACAAATCACACGCAGGAGTCACATTATCTCCAGCCATGAACATGAGCCTGCAGTGTGATGCGTTGTTTAAGAAGGGGATCGACATATCTCAACCTTCAGTCTCACCCAAAGAGGGAGCATTATTTTTGTTTTCTGCGAGGCACTAAACGAACCCAGCCTTAAATATGAATATTTACTTTGGAGAACATTATTCACGTGGATAGACAAAGACTAAAGCCATTGACACACACTCTTTACATCTTTTCAAGGTCCGTCAAAGAAAAAGAAAAGTTAAACTCAAGTCAAAACACACGTTCAAAAGAACAAAACTATAAGACAATTCAAAACAGATGAACAAAACCAAGGAGATGTACTAATGGCTGAATGTGATAATCTGCTTCAAGTCTGAAACATTCTATAAGTGTGGCTTCATGTCTTCCTTAGCACCTAAAATACTAATCGTGAAACCCCCTACCTCTCCTGTCTACGGCATTCGAACAGTCCACGTTCCATTCTATTGAATAACATAAAAGACAAAAAGAGTTAAAACAGACCTTGAAGAAACGGTCCACGAGGAAATAAAAAGTCACCTTAAAAAAAGGTGAGACAGCCTCTTTTCAGGCTCGATAACTCCCTCTTCTCCCTTTATTTCTGTTTTTGTGAGTCAACTCGGGAATCTAATAAACAGCAGAGAATCTCTCTCTCTCTCTCTCTCTCTCTCCTCCAGGGGCTCCGGAGAGAAAATAAACATTCTCGTACCATTAAGAGCCAGCAGGGGGTAGCAGCAGCATGAGGAATCCTCTCTGAGGCGCAGCGATCCGGTTGAAAAAGGCAATAAGGCAAAAAAAGCAACAGGAAGTTCAGGAGAAGTCTACAACGGATCGCCAGTTTCTCTCTGTGCTTCTTTTCAGCATGTGTGTGTGTGTGTGTGTGTGTGCGCTCTCTCCTGCCTGGACACCTCATCTGGGTTGGTGTCGCGTCAGGCCTCTCCTGATGTTGGTGGACTGCCTCTGCTGGGCGAGGAAGGACATGGCATGGTTAGAGGGGCCGAGCCGCTCGCCAGACACCTGCTGATGAAACGCCTGAGAAAAGGGGGAACGACAGAGGGGGCAGAGTGGCGAATGGGGGGAGAAAGACAATGTGGACAGTAAGGACTTGTGTCTCGTGCAAAGCATCTCTCTGCAGTCAAAACCAACAAAAAGAAAATCTGTTGGTCCTCAAATCTCTCCTACGAGTTTCATGAATTTTTTATTCGACTGCAGAGAGAAAAACACATGAAAACGCCTTCAGGCGTTCGACATGTTTTTATGCATTTGTACACTCACTTACCATGTTGTACCATGCAGTAATGATGAGTTTCTCCTCCTGGTCATGCCTGGCTCTGCTCTTCTCATAGTCATGCTGCGCAACAGATCATCATGCATTAGTGAGATTTTAAAAAGAGCCAGTGACCTACTTTGTCTCTTTGTGTCAAAAAGATTCGTACCTCCAGGTGCTTGATTTTTCTCTCTTTCTCCGTCAGCTGGTTCTTCAGTGCCTGAACGCCAGGAGTCGCAGACACCGGCTGCTGCTTGGGATCCAGCGTTTTTATCACCTGCACACATTAAGGACATTTAAAAAATGTTTTTTTAGAAGATTGCAGTCGAGACTTTCCCCCCCCGCATTGTTCTTACTTGTCAAAATCTGGCACCTGCATTCACGGTGTACCATAACACACCTGAATAAATGACCCAACTGTCTGCGGTCAATTATGTAGGTAATGCAGCTGCCAGCTAATGTAGTCTCGGGTAGAGATGATGAGCTAGCTGCAAAAGGTCTGGTAAGCTCACTTCTTTTTTTTAACTCCACACTATGAAGGCATATCCTTGTCATAATTGGAGAGCGCAAATGAGCTCTGCGTGCGCGCGCAAATCAAACAGCCGCACGTGTAATTTACGTTGACGAACGCTTTTACATCACTCTGTGAGCAAAAGTCTCTCGCGAATGTTTAACCTGCTCGCTCGCGATGCTTCAACCTGCGCTGGGAGATAAAAGTGGCCCGGGAGTTACTGTCAGACTGGCCCACTCAATACATGGCGCGTTATATGTATTCACTGTAGCGGTTGTGTACTCCCTCTCTATTGCGTTGTGTATTATTAATTCAGTTGGGTTCATCTGTCTCTTCCTGGATGTGTATGCATGTGATATCCAGCCAATCCATAGACGAGGATTGTAACCAATTAGATGTAGAGATACGATGGTGACTGGCTCCGCCCACTTACTGTCAAAAAGAAAATCAACTCGAGAGACTAAATAAGAGTTAAACAAGAGACTTTTACTCGCGGAGTGATGTAAAAGCGTTCGTCAACGTAAATTACACGTGCGGCTGTTTGATTTGCGCGCGCATAGCTCATTTGCGCTCTCCAATTATGACAAGGATATGCCTTCATATCACAACCCCACATTTATTACATTTTTTAATTTTCAAACTTGGGAGTCTTCAGACTCGAGTCAGTGTCGTATTATGTTATGTTTTTTTTTCCACATATACAGTGGTACTTTCCAAAAACCTATGAAATCGAGTCTCCCTTTAACCAGTGGAGAAAAGTTTCCTTTTAGAGCCGAATGCTGAGGACAACATGTTCCGTTTAGGTGGACTGACCGTTCTCGCCTTCTCCACGTAGCGCTTGTATCGCTCCTCCATCTGCTTCATGTCCTCGTCCTTCTTCTGCAGGTTCGCCTGGAGTTCGTCTATCTTCTTTGCCACTAAGAGGGAGGAAAGACAAAAGGCCGTTTAGGGAGAGGGGGGTGGACACCGACAGGTGCTCAAAGAGGCAGCAAGTGGGAGGAATTGGAAAGCAGCAATGACTCACTGTCCACTTTGGGCTCGAGGTCATCAATGACCTCCTTTTTCTTCTGGAGGTCCGAGTGAGCTTCGTGGAGCTTCTCCCTGCAGAGCACAACAGTGGCGTTAACTTTTGTTTGGGACCCACATGGGTGATGAACCTGTCAGAAGCAGTACTTACAAATGCTCTTCAAGCTTTTTCTTCAGTAACGAGGACTTCATGGAAAAAAAAAAAAAAGAGGAAAAAAACTGATTAAACTCAAACCTAACAGACGAGGCTTTTTTTTTAAACAAAAAATACATGCTCAGTATAAGCTGCAAAAGTCAAACTGAGTTAAAGCATGGGCCGGTTGGACGAGGCTGGGCCGTACTTACGATGGCCTGATTTTGGCAGAGTTGATCGATGGGGGCAGGCACAGAGACGGGCAGAGAGGGAGCAGTTAACAGTGAATCACCACACAAACACGGGTTAAACTTCAACACAACACGGCTCAAAGTAGAACACAGCAGTCGACAGCAAAGTGTTTTCAACAGTTATCTTAGCTATACACTCAATGTGCCATGCATCTACTTGATCAGGTCCCTAAGGGGGGAAAAAGAAGTTTTCACATGCGTCTCAATACAACGTCAACGTGATTGTAGGAAACTACTCTATGAAATTAGGGGAGTTGGCAGAGGAGAAAGGAGGTAGTCTCCCGACTCACGTCCTCAGTCTTGCTGTCCTGCTCATGTAGCGCCTTCTGGAGCTCCTCGATCTGGGAACGCAGCTCTGAGATCTGCTGCTGGTTTAGTCTTGGAAACAAACGGGGAAAAGAAGAAATGTTAGGAACAGAAAGAGCAAAAGAAAAGCCCCCAGTAACAGGTTTAATCCTCTGAACCCCAAAACCCAAATTGGAAAGCATGTTTTCTTCAAACAATCGTTAAAACTACACTGTTCATCACAGCCAATTGCTGTGTCCTTAGGGCCACCATTTTTCCCTTTCAACTTTGGTAACATTTGAATACACCCGGAAACAGGTTGGATATATAGATTCCACGAATCGCCATTTTTGGAGAAAAAAAAAAACCTTTTCATGATTTATGGCATTATAACTGTGTTATACTGCTCTACCATGGCTGTGCGGTTTCCATAGAGGAAAGGTGTGTACTGTGTGTGGAAGATGTATGCAAAGTATCTGTGTACATGTGCTGGAGGCGGTGCTCATCCAGTCCCAAGTGTACGGCCTGCGACCACTCACTGCTTTGCTGGACTGAGCATGCTCACTCCACTCCTCCTGTTACTGAGGATGCTTCACACACCCTGGGCCTGGTGTGGCGGGGACACACACACACACGCACGCACGCACGCACGCACGCACGCACGCACGCACGCACGCACGCACGCACGCACGCACGCACGCACGCACGCACGCACGCACGCACGCACGCACGCAGTCCACCCACATGTCCACAGGCATGTAAACACACACACACACAGTCAAGGGACAATCTGGCTTTCTGCTGCCTGTCCTCCAGTCCAGCCCACACAGCTCAGTTGAGCACACAGTCCAGAGGGTGAGTTGACATTTAGGCAGATATCACTCCTACTATCAGCCAAACCACCAGCTTAATGTCCAGGAACACACAGTATGGTGACCTAGAAGGGGAATGATTTCTTAATCCCTTACCACCCCCACCCTACCTGTTCTGAGTTTCCAGGGCGTTCTTGCTGCGCTGAGCCTCCTCCAGCTCAGCCTGCACCTCCACTAGTTTCTGCCTGTAGGTCTCCTCCTGGACACACAACATCTTGTTTTCGCTCTGGAGGCGCACCACCGTCTCCCTGTCCGAGGAAAAGAACATTTGAGAATTGGAAGGGAATGAGAGGCGAGGGGAAAGGGGGGGTGTAAGGTCTGCAGATTCGGCCGCGCCTTCATCCGACAACACCCAGGCCCAAATGTGAAGCGCTGGCATGCATTGCTATTTCAGGGGCCAACTGCGCCTGAGACTATAGATGCTGAATATAGGGCACGAGTGACACCAATGTAATGTCTGTTAAGAGTTTAGAAGGACAATCTCATCAGTTACGCTTTACCCCATGATCACGTGACCCCCGCCCACAGCATAACAGACATACTTGAGCTCAGTAGGCATGATCTCCGCAGCGAGGTTTCCAACTGTGACACCACTGTCACACAAGCCTCCTGCAGAGAGAGAGATGTTTTTTTAGATTTTTACAAAAACACTTTATTTACATATTTTAAAATTTTTACAATCACAATGTAATAAATACAAAAAATAAATTATAAGTTTTCTTTTGTTTTTAAAAATACATCAGTCAGTTTAAAAAGTGTGAATGGGGGGGGGGGGGGGGGGAAGAAATCAATATCAGTTTTAGTGTACGCTCTATCGAGAATATTTTCACCCCATCTTACCTCGCTGCCCGACAGATCTTTCGGACACCAGAACACAAACTAACCGATCAATATCTTGTAGTTGTTGGTTTCTAAAATTGAGTGCAGTTACAACTCACCAGATCCACTGAGACACCTCTGTTGGACTTGGGCACACCTGAGCTCGTCGTTTGTCTCCCGAAGTGTGTCTCTTTCCGAGATCAGGCGCTGAAGAACAAAAAGCACAGAGGAACACCTCAGCATCATTTCAGACCGCTTTGATTTATATGCCATAAGAATCTATAAAGTCAAGAAAGTATGAAAACTGCCACACGTGGGATGGAAAATTCCAAACCTACCAAAGCAAGCTTAATGGTCAAGGTGCGTACCACATAACCACAAGGACCGTTTGATTCCTGGTTGTGGAATTAAAGTACATTACCACATGACCCTCTAAAACCCCACAGAGCGCCGCGTTTTTGTTTTATGTGTAGAAGTAGTACAAAGTAAATGTACACTTCATGTCCGTACAGTATTACTCCCACATTAATCACTCAGTTTGCAGAAGGGGATTAGAACTGACACAGGACGTGGGAGTCCACTGAAGAATACTACGATATTTGCCTGCCAACAGTTCCTCCTGCAACAAAAATGTTGATAAATAAAAACCGATATCACAGCATGGAACGTGGTAGGACAGGGCTTTAGTGTGCGACCGTGACTTCAGGCCGATAAAAAAAACAAAAAAAAAAACTGTCAAAGCATTTTGTAAGTGCTCATTCTTTCCCCACCACAATTTAACCTTTTTTCCAACAATGTTCACCGACTCACTTCTTTCTCTTTCAGCAGTGCGTCATACTTGTCGTGAAGGTTCTTGTACTCAAACTGCCATTTCTCAGCTTTCATGGCCTCTGCCGAGTGCTTGGTGTGAAGCTCGTGAGCCTGCAAGTAGGAGAGCACAGCAACAGTCGGTGTTGGCGAGAGGCTCTATGAAGAAACTGCAGGGTTTTCCAAACATGTGCCGAAACCGGACTGTGTTTAACACCGCATCGCATCCCCCGTCCCCCCTCGACCCACAGCTTGCCTGTCTCTTGTAGGTGTCCAGCTGACTGCGGACAGCGTTGGCCCTGCGCAGCTCCTCCTCCAGCTCGCAGGTGCGCTGCATGTACACCGTGTTGCGCTCCTCCAGGAGGCGCACCTGCCTGCGCAGGTCTCCCAGATCCTCCAGCTTCCTCTTGTACGTCTCCACCAGCGCTTCCAGCTGGTTCACCCGGTCAGACGAGTGCCTGAGGGGGGCGGGAGAGGGGGAGGAGGGGACCATGTGGGAGGCGTCGAGTACAAGCTCAGAAATAGGACTTTTTAGTTAGACACAATACATCCGCGGGCATGTGAGCTTAACGACTCAAAATCAACGACTCTGACGCAGGCCGGTGTCGATGCATGAAATTCATATTATCAACACAGATGTCAGAGAGGAGCTGAATGGACGTCTGTGTGTGGGCAGCGTGGGAGTTGTTTCTGCGAGTGTAAATTGATAATAGATGAACTACTGCTTAAAGGAGAAGGCTGGTGTTGTTCTGCCTTCTCGAAATCACTTGAAAAGATCAAAAGCAACTAAGTGTTCGTTTGTCTCTCAATAATTTTCTACTTCTTTCTTTTCTCTGCTAACGAGCATTTATGATGGCAAAACTATGCATGTGATCTTTTCATAGGATTTGATGATGGTCACACAAATTTAGAATATCACCAGATATATCCTTTAAAAAGAGACAATTTCCTGAGGTTGACCAACTGTTTGCTCAACAATTATCGTCAGCTAGAATGTAGAATATATTTCACCTTTTCATATTGGGGAAATCTTTGCATGGAAGGCACTGTTAATTCTGAACAAATTGCTTGTTTTAATTATTTTTGCAAAATGAGCCCTCATTGTATCATGTAATCCCTAGTTTGACTCCCAAAATGCTCCGTTGGAAAGCTACAAAGCAGAGAACACAAAATCCTGCAGTGTCCACGTGACTCGACGTCCACCAAGCGTGACTTTCTGCAGTTGAGTACAAACTATGGTTTAGCTTGTGAGAAGGCGTGCACCGTTCTCCCACAATTAATTCAACTTTGAGCTGGACGGGATTCTGTCACGAATGCAGAGTCTGGTCTCACCTGAGAATGTCCATCTCGTCTTTGAGCACCTGGGCCTCCTGCGCCAGGCTGGTCAGTTCCTCGTTCCGCAGCTGCAGGTCGACCACCTCGCGCTCCAGGATCTCTCCCCGCACACGCATGTCATCTCTGCTGTTATCCAGTCTGAGAGCCAGAGATATATATACACACAATATGTATGACACCAAAGCAGTTGTTTGTGGAACTGAGTAAACTGAATGTGCTCATTGTGAGGTACTAAAGGGGCAATATGAGCCAGCAAATTATTGAGTTGCACGTGTACATGAGGTTAACGTTGCGGACGCTGACAAGTCTTCAGCCACATTTTCAAAAAAGCTGAGAAAATGATGCGCCTGTGAACACATTTACTGTGTAAAGGCCTGATGAGCGTTTGCTCATGCATCACATGCTAGATGTAAAAAACCCTGAGCCGTCTTCCTCAGCAGCTCCAACATTATAGAGCGGGTGTGTGTGTGTGTGTGTGTGTGTTGCTCGTACCTGTAGTTCTCCTCCTGAAGCTGCTCCATCTGGCTCTGCAGAAGCAGCAGCTTCTTGCCGGTGATGGCAGTGGTGGAGGCGTCCAGAGAGTCGCAGCCGCTCAGCTTCTCCTTCAGCGAGCGCGTCTCCGCCTGGAGGGACGACTTCTCCTCCAGAGCCACCGACAACTACGAGAGAAGCGCCGAGGACAAACGCGAGAGGAAAAAAAGTCATCGACGCGGATTTAAGGAACAAAATATAATTGAGAACGCCGACATCTTTCCGAGAGTAAATGCGGATGCACAGCGGGCAAACTCGCCACTTTTCATGCTTAAGGAGGACCTCGAACACATGAGTCGTTCTCATTTCACATGCTCAGGCTTTCAGGAGTTAAGTTTAATTTAGTCAGCTGCTTTGCAACGGTCTCAAGCAGATGGAACTCTCAATAGTGAAGTTGTTAGCAGTACCCCTCAGGGTACAAACAACTGATTCTCACGATATAAACAGATAGATATGACCTTTAATTGGTTATACTGTTATAGTTCAGGGGGAGGAGAGAAATGTTCTGTTTTTCAAGGAGTTGTATAATGTGTGTGTTTGAGACTGAACTGAAGTTATGGTTAGACATTAGACAAGCTGGCATTCCGGTATAAAAATAATAATCAAGGGAGCGTGTACGTACCTGCTGGACATCTTTCCAGTTTGAATACAGCAAAACCCTACACTGAACTTTAAGGACAGATTGCATGCTTTAGCAGAGGACCAGGAACAGTAAATAGCTTCCAAAACAACACAAATGACTAATCCCTAACGCGTGGGCTTAGTAAGTAAACAAACAGGTGGGCTGAGAGCAGTACAAATTATTGTTGGCTACCGCTCCATCCCAAGGCAATGTGTCAGTTTTATCTTGATGTTATGCAACTATTGACTAAAATGTATCTTTGAAACGCACAAAATTAGTCCCCTCTCAGTCAGTGGTACAAAAACAAGCTGTGGGAACACAAACAAAGTACATGGCGGAATAATCAATAAGGGTCAAAGCAAGAAAAGAAAAAAGCTGCAGGCGCGCACACACATTCTACAGCATGCTGCCACAGCACAGCAACACCAGGCCTCAAAAGGAGCCCAGGTCAGGTTCATCCAGAGATGGAATGAGAAATTAAAATATATCATATTTTTGACCAAAACCTTCTGTTTCGGCGATTGGTGGTTTCACAAAAAGAGATTTTGATCAATAATCATCAGTAATAATAATCATGAGGGTATTATGACTAAGAGGGTAATGAGACCAGCTAGAAGTTCACAGCGTACACTTCACTTTACTGCAGTGCAGCCTTCAGAACGCAAGATAAGACAACACGTATGCCACGATATTACAACATACAGTCTCATATCAGAATATCACAATACTACCAATATATTGGCCATCCCTCAGGGAAATGTTTGTAAATTAAATTACTCCACGATATCTTGACTTGAGATAATGCCAACAGCTTCGTCCGACAAATGAAACTAAAGAATAAAAAAAGTCTGATTTCTTAATATTTGATACCATTTATGGTCAGCCGTTTTTTAGCAATAGCCATTTGATGCACTTTTATTCAGTCGATACCGCTCGACGCACTGGCTTCCTACATTTAAGGGATTCACAGGAAATGATGCAGCATGTAATCCAGCGCTACCGTTGGTATCTCATGGATACGGTTACACGTGCCGGTTCTAATGCGACTTGAGCTGAGGCGCCCAAATGGAACTCCGCTGTGTGCGCATATGACCTGCGTGACTGGATATTGATTACGCGGCCCAAAGAGCGGCTGCCAAACTGTGGATGAATACATTTAATTTAAACTGAATTCTTTATACTAAACATACTGTTACTTTGTTATTTAAAAGCAGCAACGTGGGGTTTTCACCAGCAGTAACTTAACACGACTCAGACAGCTGGTCCCAGCTGTCCTCCAGCCCCGGTTTTGGAGGGGAACTGCCAGCGAGATCAGGTCTCACAGTGTAGACACTTGGCGGTAACTACGGCCAGAGCTGTATGAAGTTACTGCTGAGGCTTACTGCTGTAGTTTCACAGTAAGAGTTCAAACCACGAAACAAAGGACACCTTTTATTGTGATGCAATCACAGGAAACGCTGTGTAGTCGTCACAGAGGCTCTGCTGACACAGACTGTTCTTCAAAAAGAAAAGTGTCAGAAGAAGACAACTGAAGTTCTGGGCGTTTTGTTTTTTTTGGCAGGCGACAGGCTGCACACCTACAACTTCTCAGCAAGGACGCCGACTTTACGTTGTGTGGAAAACTACAGCATGAAATCAGATTGCGGTTCCTCAAATTATGGTGGAAAAAGCATTATTGACTAAATGTTGGTTTGTTTGACTTGCTTTTATATTTCTGTTAAAGGGAGTGTTTGCTGCCCAAAATATTCTGGGTCCTATAGTATTAAAATGCACTTGATTTAACCGACAGTAACTGTGTGCATTGCCAAATCAAAACAAGACTGAAATCATAAGAATTCTAACTTTAATGTCTCAGAAAATGTTTTGCCACGTAATACGTAGACGCCTTCCGGCGTACCAACCTGATGTTCCAGGTCTCGACATCGTTGGCTCAGGTCCAACTTCTCGTCTGCCTCTTCGCTTAGAAAATAATACTTCCTGGACTGCGAACACAGAACCGACAGAATATGAAGACAAAGGAGATGGCATGCCAGTGGGAGGGAGTAAACATTAATACAAAAAAAGGGTGAGGCGAAACACAAAAGAAGGCTGTAACAGATCTGCTGAGTAAGGGAAAATAATAAAAAAAAGGGGTGGGTGCTGCGATTTTCACCTGGTAGTCGAAGTCTCCATAGGTCTCTGGGCTTCCAGGTTCCGACGAAGGCTCCTTTGATAAGAGCTATGAAAAATAAATAAGC
Source organism: Cottus gobio (assembly GCA_023566465.1). NCBI lineage: Eukaryota > Metazoa > Chordata > Actinopteri > Perciformes > Cottidae > Cottus > Cottus gobio. Next base: position 17,509,774 of record CM042232.1, on the reverse strand, counting down.
GATCACAACAGTCAATGAAAAGCTCAAATTACAGGCAAAATACCCATTTCCAAAAACAGTTTTATGGAATAAAAACATTTTTCCCCCACGTTCCAACATTTTCAGCCCTCTGGTTGCCAATGAAACACTAAACATATGCTTGAAATACCTCAGAGTAGGGTTTCTGGGACTCATGCTCGGTCTCATGCTTATCCGGATTTCTTTGATTGTGAATTAACCATGACTAAGAGCTGGGATTAATGCAAAGCAGAGAGAAACCGAGGGGGATAAGCGAGCGGCGCACTCACCTCCTGAATAGCTGTCATCACAACGTGCTGGACAGATTCCTCAAGTGTCATTATCTGCCGGATTTGCTCTGTGTTTAGGAGAAGACAACAGAGAGCCGTGAAGGTGCAGCCAAATGCGGATTAGCGCAAATACTCCCCTAAAAACCAAACCAGCACTGCATTTATCAGGATTTTTAAGGGAACCAGTGCTCATCAAGCTGAGGTTTAAATAAACAAATGATCGGGGGGGGGGGATCAACTTGACATGATCAGGCCAAAATAAGAGCCATGTGATGGGAGTTAATCCTGTGTGTTATTTTCACAGATGGTCAGTTTTTCATCCCCCGGGCCGTTTCCAGCACATACTTTACCTTGTTTCTTCTCGCAACTGACAGCACAGCCCAATACAAGCTGCACCAGCTTGCCCAGTTCAGTGACGTCTCCCATCTCTCCTATAAGGTTCACGTCTGGCATGTGGTCATCCAATACCTGGTGGCCGAGCACCTGTTCATGGAAGGAGAGGAGAAGATTAGGATTCAGTGAATTTTAGAAAAGAAGTTTAAAAAAGTGCCAAAGTCGGTAAAATAAATACTCATCTTCTTACATCATGGTAATAGTCCAGCATGCTCTTAAGAATCTTTTTTAAGTTGCTGACCTAAGAGGAAAAAAAAAAACCAGTCACAATCGCAAAGAAAATCACAATCTTGATGCTTATTTTAATGAGGAAAAGGGAGTAAAAATAAAAGCCCAGACGTCTTGGTCATTCCAGGTCGCCGTAAGGTATCCTGTCGCATCCCGCTGTTTCACAAATTACCTTGAGGCGCCAGTTGTCCCCGCTCTCCTCCTTGATCCTGCCTAGCCATGTCTCATTAAACCAAGAGGGGTCTCTGTTAATGAGAGCACAGGAGAACTCCAGTGACGATAAGGATGACACATCTCATGGACAAGTAGATTCACAGAAGGCTGGAGGGCAATGAGGCCCCTGTGCTTCTGTTCCACTAAGCACACTGACATTTAAGTAGAACAATCACATGTCAGAAACTGGAAAACTCACGAGATGCAAAGCTATTGTAGGATGGTTGAGGTAAGGCATCGACATTGAATAGTTAATAAAAAGGTCATCGGGTCTCGGGAAAGCTTTTCCACATTTTTTGCAACTTGTGGGTAACCATCAAGACACAACCACTGAGGACTGAGCTCCAAGTTTAAGTGACATTACAATAAAAAGAATGCTTGCTTTAAATCATTAATAGTTATGTTGTTCATTTTTTTGTGTCGACCCATGTTTTAACAAAGCTGATGGTTTCCTTTCACATGATTTACATTTTGCATAGATAAGGAACTTGTGCATTTCAAAGGGCAATTTAATGCAAAACACACACATACGCAAATATCAGTGAGGAGCTCATGCCGTGCACTAAGATAATCAAAACGCATTATAAATACTACAACTACTTGAGCACATACAAGCCCTTACATTCTGTGCAGCACGTGTCCAACGGCCACTCCACTCGTCAGGTCCTGCTTGCTGTTACACGACGGCACCTGAAATGTCTGTATCTGAGAACGAAGACGTTGAGAATTACCTCAGTAACCTCAGGTGAAGCCGCTCATACATTTGATGCACAGCCATATTTTCAGTCAACGGTAATCCAAAGCTACACCAGACAAAAACACATGCATTTTTGATGAATGTGAATGTGGGTGTGAATCTGTTGATGTGTGTAAAAAAAGGAAAGAACCTTCACAAGCATAAACTCCTCTGGGCCATTGTTGTAAATAATAAGTGGGTGCATACTTTTCTTTTTTTTTTTAGGGAGGGGGGAATATACACTTTTGTTAAGGAACCTCTTTAATGCTGCTACAATGTGACTTGCTACTGCAGGGGGGAAATTAATTATAGTGGCTTAAATATTATAACAGTCAAATAATGCAGGTGAAACAAACCCATTCAGTCTTTATTTACACTAGTTCCAGGACACACTGTGAGCAGCTACACGGGATGTCCGGTCCTATTCATATTGTCTTAAGTTGCCTCTGTGTGGGCAAAGTGCAAAACAGGTGGCTTTGCCCTCTTGGTCCTGAGAAGTTACCATGTTGGAGAACTTAACATTACTGCATACGTCTCTCAGCTTTTTTTATTTGCATTCATTTTGTTTGTTTTCCCGGTAGTCAACGTTGCTGACACCAGTCAGATAACGAGCTAGGAACAGACCACCGACAGCAAAACAACTTCTAAAGGGTTCACCTAGCTAGCTAACTAGTTAGCTTGGCTGGCTAGCGACAGCTAGCTTCCAAACTCAACTTTTCTAGCCGACAACTGCTCGCACGTTAACCTACGTTAAAAACTGCCCCTTTTTTCGAGGCCTTGACGTAGAAAATAACCGATATTATGTCCCTCCGACACTGCCAACGCCTGCTGTCACCTGTTAGTCGGGCGGTTAGCCTCGCTAACACCAAACTTACCCATGTCAGCAGTGAGTCACACAGCTCTGCTTTGCTCAGACTCATCGTGTGTCCGGTCACAGCCACCAGCAGCCGGAGAAAGGGGTGACGGGTTGGGCTCTTAAAGACTGTTTTTATCCCCCGACGTTTGTTACTCTCTCTTTCCACTTTCCACGTCAGTCATTGTTCAGCCGCGGCCTCCTGGTGCTCTGTCCTGCTACTGTCCCCCCACCTTCGCGTTTCGGCTCCTGTTATCCGATTGGGCTTCCGTATTAAGAGCGTTCCCATGGACACAGATTATGTTGCGAGCTGCGGGTCAGCCCGTCTGGTCGTGAGATGAAACGATCACGGACAATAAGAGCTGCCGGTTTTTGAGCCTCGTAATCCCGCTGGCGACCCAATACATAATTACCTGATTTGTTTTTAATTGTATTCACAATGTAACGTTAACCAGGGGAAAAACCTATTGATATGAACAATGTGGCTGGGGTAGAGATACATATGAATCAGATAACGTAGATACATCCATCCCTCACAATGAGGGGTATAAAATCTGGAATACCATTTCTAATAAAATAATTTGACATGAATTCACCCTAAAATGCATCAACATCCACAGGCGCTTTTCAGCAGCCCACTGCCCCTGGATAGGTTAAATGCAGAATACCTATTTCATGTATGTATGTAAAAAGAATGTAATATGACAAACAAATTAAGTTTAAGTTTAAGTCACCTTACATTCTAAAATCAATATTATCTAATGAGACTAATAATCAAAAAATTACCTCAAAATAACAGCAGCCAGCAGAGAGAGAGAGAGCTAATACCACTGACTACTAGACAATGAAAATGCATCAAAATTAAAGAAATACAAAGAAATATCTGCCATATTTTTACCTTAGTAGAAAGAAAGAACAGTAGTCTTAGGCTGCTATTCAGATTTTTATTTATTTTATTTTTAGAGAAAATCACAACATTGAGTAGCCACCAACATCTAATTGGAGGCCCCACTGTTTTCTCTTTGCTGTATTCAAAGTTCCTGAAGGCACCACTGGATGGCTCTGGTTGACAAACAGCTTGACGCCTGTGACAGATGTTTTGTTCTCTAAGTAGCCAACATGTGAGTTTTAAGACAGCACAAGAGAAACAAATCCTTTAGTTTGATCTGCGTTTCTTATCAATACAATATGTTCCACAGAAAACCTTAATGTTGGCAATGGGGACTCCCCCTAAAACCGCCCTGAGCATTATTGAAAGACCTCCTGAGTGGGAAACGCACTTGACCAGGTCACAGTGGTTTGTGATGACACAGTTCAGTAAAAAAATAAAAGGTAAAAATCTCCAGCAGGTTTCTGTCTAAAGCCCTGCTCTTGTATATGACCTGATGTCACCCACGTACTCCCTTTCCTTTCCCTGGTAATCTGCACCGCTCCCACGTGCCACACGTCTCCTTCCTGCGTTCTTCTGTCGCCGTCACAAATCAAACTGACCCACACACACTTCCTGTTTGCTCTGGCACACCCCAACTATGTGTGCCAAGTCCACACCGTGCCTGTTGACTACCTGCATGAGGATGAAAGATGTGTATCTGCTGCACTTCTGGTTGTTTTCGGTCAACACAAGTCGGATCACATCTGGCCTCGCTGTACTACAGTCCGGTCAGAGTTCCTGTTTGTCGAGAAGCCAGAGGAATGCACTTGTTTACCCATTCCTCTCTCTCTCTTTTTCCTCTGGCCAACTACCTCGATCACACCAACTCCTGTAATCTTTCGGCTTGATTATGTGTGTTTATGTACTTCCTTTTTAGTTTGTTTTATCTGCTTGTCCATGGTGGTTAATGCCCACAGCATGTCAGTGGAAACACATTGAGTTCAAATCACCACCTCTAGTCCTATTAGAGCAGTTGTTTGCTCACAAATGTGTGTGTGTGTGTGTGTTTGGGAGGGGGGTCTTGAGTTGAGGAACCTAGGACAGGATGAAGACACCTGGGAGGAAGTGAGGTTCATGGGGGTGGTGGGGGGATGTGTGTGTGTGTGTGTGGGGGGGGGGGGGGGGGCTAAACAGGGAAGTTAGTCACTCGCAGAGGGATCGGTCAGGGCTGACTAACACTGGAGTGGTAGGGAGGCGTGGCTCGAGCGGAGGCCGACTATTTTTGGCCTAGCTCCTCTTCCTCTGCGCTAATTCCTCTTTTTCACCCGTTCTCTCTTTCCTTATTCCCCAGATGTGTTTCCTTCCTGAAAGTCGAAAAGGCTTTACTTCTCCTCTTTTCCAACCCCACACTGACGCACTCGAGTCCCTCTGGGGATCTTAGCAGCTAAGATTGAGCAATTATTCCTTTTTTTTTAAGCTTGCGGTTTTTCTTGCTTGGAAAAAAAAGGATAGTTCCTCTTTTTATATTCTTTGAGTGCAAAGAGCAAACTGTCTACTGCATTCCGCACCCTACACGAGGTCACATAGTTTTGTGAAATTCTTCTGAATGGTAGACTGAAACTACATGTTTTGCATATTTGCTTCGATGTACTCAAAAAGTGTGTGTTTCGCTCGCTGTTACTTCACTTGGATGTTCTAGCTCCTGCATAATGATGCTCTGCAGAGTTGGACTCCGGCGGGGTTTTACATTCATTTGCTGAAGTTTTTCTTGGCGCTCTCTTTAATTCCCAGTTAAACGCGTTTAGGTATGAGTTTGGTTTTGTGACGTCACAACTGGTAGGAGGCCTCGGGGAAGACCCAGGACACGCTGGAGGGATTATATCTCCCAGCTGGCCTGGGAACGCCTCGGGATCCCCCAGAATGAGCTGGTAGATGTTGCGGGTGAGAGAGAAGTCTGGGTCAGCCTGCTGGACCTGCTGCCTCCGCGACCCGACCCCGGATAAGCGGTAGAAAATGGATGGATGGATGGACAACTGCTGCATTCCTCTTTTTCAGGGTTTAAGACTTGCAAAAAATAAACTCAGCCAGTTGGCTTCATTTAGGCCTGTGTGGGTGTGATTTGCTTTGATTTGATTGACAGCAATCACACAACCCACAAACTGCCATCAGTGTTTAATTACAAGAGCACAAAGAAAAAGCATGTTGTGTGTGTTCATGTTGGACCCCATCACTTATAGTGATTGAGGACCCTTATGAATATTAACTGTAACTTCTTCTGAAAAAAAAAAAAAACATACTCAGATACAAATGATTGTTCTTAGTATTTTTTGTAATGCCTTACAAACTGTACTGTTGGCCCTGATGTCCTTGTTTCTAGGTTACAGTTTGGCCATAAAAGTCACTTGTGAGAACCTATAGGTCCCTACATGTTCTATAGGAATGAATGATTTGCTGGAAAGAGACATTGAAACGCTGCACCTCTAAATGAAAGAATGCCCACAATGTGCGGCTGTGGGAGCATTTGGAGCAGGAATGTGTTGGAAAGCTGGCAGCGGTTTACTCCCCTCACCCCCCACCCCCACCACCCCACCTCACACACACACACACACACACACACACACACACACACACACACACACACAGCTTTCCCAGGTGTGACAGGGAATGGAAAACAACAAATCCACAGAACAGAGATGGGCAGGCCTCGGATAAATAAAAGGGCATGGGGGTTATAATCAGAAAGCCCCTAGACTATGAGGTCACCTCACATGGGTCAGGGCACGTAAAACAGAGATTTATGGCTCTCTCTGCCTTATCTGCGGGCTCCTTCTCCCTCGCACAGATGTATGTCTTTGTTAAGGGCAGGTAGTCAATAATAATAATCACCTCTGGAACCCGGCAGGGAGTGTTCAGTTGGAGATATGCACGCATGTGGATACAGACAGCTCATTGAGAGACGGCTCCATCATTACCCAAGTGGGAGCTAAACATCAGCTCCATCTCCAAGAAGGCGCAGCTGAGGAAATTCAACCTGCCAAAGACAATGATGGTGCACTTCTACACTTGAGTCCATCCTCTGTTCCTCCATCACCGTCTGGTACGCTGCAGGCACTGCCAAGGACAAGGCCAGGCTGCAGCGCATCATTCGCTCCGCCGAGAGGGTGATTGCCCGGGTCCCCCCACTGACTCTACTGACTCTGTTGTCACCCCCAGACAATTTCCCACTGGACACTCCCCTGCATATACCCTTATATTTAAATACACTCGGCACTTTAACACACTACTCACAGGGCTAGAAATCAGTCACCCCTCGTTTCTTTTTATCTAAATCCCGACGTGAGTCACGGAAACAGCAGGAAACTAGAGCAGGCCTGACCCCATGTAGCATCAAATCAGAGGCCAAGGAAAATGTGGAGGAGGAGGAATCAGCTGTGACGTGGTGGCAGGTATCTCCCCCCCCCCAACACCATCCAACATTGCCAGCTGCCAAACAGGTGCTCTGCTTGCTTTTACTTTCACTGGACAATTTAGTTTTGGTTTATTTATTTTGTGAATCTCTGTCTCTCTTTCTGTTTTGATGCCTCACAAGCTCTCTCTCTCTCTCGCACACACACACACACACACACACACACACAAACAGACAGCACATGGCCAGCGCGAGTGAGTCACAGTGGTCAAGTGCCTCCTCTCGGGGAGAGTCCCTCCATGTGTCCTTGTCCTTCCCCCCCCCCACCCCCCTCTCAGAGTGTATCAGGTGCACCACTCTTCTGAGGCAACATGAGACTTGTCGGTCCCTTTGTCATTGTCTGTGGGGTTTCTTTCATTTTTTCTTTAATGAAAAACCAGTAGTCGTTTCACTGCTGTTGGTTGTTTTGGCACAGTTTTTGACTGGACACTCGTGCTTCTCAAAATAGAAATGCTGAAGTGCATTCTGTGAGACGTGGGACTCAAGAGGGTGCAGCTCCTCGGATCGCTTGGCTTGCAGGCTCAGTGTGTGTGTGTGTGTGTGTGTGTCTGTGTGCAGAGAGGGTCGACCTGCCCAGAGGCAACCAATGTGCCCGCCCTGCTACACACACACAGTACACAACATGCCCGCATCAGGGTGAGACCAGACTGGCTGATTATGATTTGAACTTTACTTACTTTTTCAAGACTATCAAAAGAAGTCATAAGTGCGTGCCCACACGGGCACTTTCAGGACGCATTTGATGCATAAACACAGTATATGAGACCATTGACCTTGGTTTGGAGTGTTAGCATGCCAATGCTCGCTGATGAAGACAAAGTACAGCTTGAGGCTGATGGGAATGTCATTAGTTTTTGCGGGTGTGCAGAGCGCTGCAGGAAGGGGTCCTAAAACCCGGAAATGAGTTCACATTTATGCACTTCTCCCTTGTCTTGTCATCAATAGGTTTTTTGAATGTTTTTTTTTGGTGAGATGCCTGAAACAAGGCCTTTGGTTCACACAAGCTCAAGATATTTTAATGTTTCGTTATAAAATATCTCCGTAAATATTCCTCTCGCAAAGCTTTTGCATGCAAAACCTCACAATGTCTAGATGAGGCCTCTGGTGACTAGTTACACACCAGCTGTTTAATACTACACAAGCACTTCGAGAAACCTGCTAATTCATGTTTGTTTATTTCATTGCCAGGACCGGGAGCAGTTCATCGCTGTCATCCCTCGCAAGTCCTATATAATATCCGCAAATATCACCTCTTGAAGTGTGGCTTCAAGGTGTTTGAATACGCTGTTATTTAGCGGTCGTGGACGCAGTAATTATTGTGCAGAACTAATAGCAGGTTGGAGGCACAATACTTAAGCCTGCTCCTCCCAGCACATGTTCGCCAAAGCAGCAAACACACTCCATACACCCACGGCCAACTGGAACAAAGACGGAGTGTGAAGAGCGCTCCTCCTCGCCGCCAAAAAGCCAGGTGTATCTCTCCTCCACCCTGTTTGCCTTTTCAGATACACACACACACACACACACACACACACATGCCGCATGTGCAACAGGACTCGGTGGAGTGGTAAAGCTGGTGTTGGCTGGCACGATTGACTGGGTCAGGGCGTGTGGTTCAACAAGACCGGGCCTGCTGGAAGGCCTGTAATCCCAGTAATGTGAGCCATCAGTGTCAATGTCTGCAGAGAAGGAGGGAAGCTATTGTGGCGAAGGTGGTAACTGTCACACATGTGTTGGACGTGAGCACTGTGTGAGATTTAGACATTAGGAGTGAAGACAAGCACGATAAGTATATTTCAATGCACATATAGGCATATGAGTGATCATTAAGACAAATATGAACCTGTAGTCTTTCATAACCATCGGTGGCAGTGCTCTCAGACGCCGCCATTCTTGACCGTTGGCTGGGTGTGACACCAAATTCTAATGGATTGTCAACACGTGCCAAAAAAAAGAAAGAAGTCCACCACACCTTCGACCTTGCACAACTTCCCTATTCTTTCGATCCGCACACTCTCGGCAAACACACCCAAACAACGCTCTCCCCGCTCAGCCCTCCGCAGCCAGCCTGGCTTAATTGACGCCCTTCCCTAACTGCACTAAATTACACGGCCGGGCTTTGAGGGCAGAGAGCGGGGTTGTCAACAAGTGTGGCCTAAGTGAAGCCGCGGCCCTTCACCCGGAGTGACACTCCACCTGACTCAGCAGCACGCAGCCACTGTTTACTGGGGCCTGTCCACCGCAATCAACACGCCTGCATCTGGCCTGACCGTTCTTCCACTGTTCATCTCATCACGGCTGGGAGAGGGGAGGCTGAGGGGGATGGGGGCTCTTTGTCCTTCCTCATCCACATCAGGGAGTCGGGCACGCAGGGGGCAACTCGCGCATAACGCACACCACACTCATTCGGCGCAAAAAGACACACAGTGGCAGCATTTGCATTAAATTATGCCGCTAAATTGAATTGCAGTTTCATTTCCTTTCCGTGTAATGCACAGCAAATCCAATTACGATTGAATTTCCCAATTATAGACAAAGTTGCAATGAAAATGAAAGATGTACTTAGGCCCCGGTGCACATTTTGCTGTAAGGCAAACCATAAGCTTTCAGAAAAATGAAAAATGGAGCGCTCACATTTGCATTTTTACTTTCCTCACATTATTAAGCACACATAGAGTTTAGAAAAGCTGCTTTCTTGCTGATTTGGTCAACATGTTTTAAGTACTACATGCACTGTGCCGGTTGCTCACATGCTGTCCCCTGACTGTCTTTCAGCAGTGTCAGCACAAAACCAGCGTGGACTGTCCGACTGAGGCGACTCCATTCAGACAAGCACCGAAAGTGACTGATCTGGAAACAGGTGAACTGACTGTCCCCTCGGCTCACGAGCGCAAGTGATGGAAGGGCCCCTCTCCGCTGACGGACATGCATGAAAGAGTGAAAGCTGCTGACCCCACATGTTGTCTCATTTCTTAAGGATCCATCATCCGGCGTGAACCAGCAATGAGCTTGTCATGTCTCTGATCTCCTCTGAGCGGAAAGCCCCAGTCGGCGATTGAGAAGCCGAGCGCAGATTCAACGCCCTTTGAAGTTTCGATGGCTATCGCAAGGTCAACACGCAGTAAAAAGGTATGCAGTCGCTACAAAGACACACGCACACAAAGAAGAAGCGATAGCACCTGTGGTTTGGAAGATAATTACAGGAGAGTGAATGAAGGCTCAGTTTGAAAGGTGTTTGAAAAGGGAGTTGTCATGCGGGATTAGAGCCTTGTTGATGCGATAACTCCCACGACCTTTCAACTCCTGTTGTAGGGTCAGCACAGCGCCTGCAGCGCTGCTCTCCCGAAACCGCAGAGAGCCGGATGATCTCACTCCCACTCCCAGCTCACAGTTACACCATACGTGGGATAACTTGACTTGTAATCATCCCGAATTCTATTGTCTTCGCTGGTGAAATTTTACGGTGTTAAAAACATGAGACATTTGGTGAAGTTCAAAGTAAGAGTCAGAGAGTTGTTTCAGTTTGTAAGTACAATAACTTTAGAATCCTTGATGTTCATAATATAAAATGTAATTGTGACAAGGGTTCTCACTACCCGGGGATTTTAGCAGCTCCATACCACACAGACACGTCGATTCCGTTCGGTAACAGGCTTTATTCAGGCAGACACTCTGCTCACGAGTTACCCACACCAACCACCCCGTGCACCCCACCGTGCGGCTCTTTATAGCCGCACCCCTTCCCCGCGCTCATCAGAACCAGCCGCTCCCACTAATGAGAACGGCTGTTTCCAATGAGCGCGCCTCTCTGTCTTGCGTCGCAGGTGCGCTGACCACGCCCCCGCCCACAGTAATATTAATGTTATCATTGACTATTAAATATAAGTTATTTTATAGTTGAGACAGGTTTGTAAAGTTGAGCATATACACAGTTATTGCATTTAAAAAAATAGTTTTTAATTTGAGTTTTTGATAAATTATTGTCAGTTTCTGGTTATAAATGCTGTTTTATATGGCGCCCCAAAGTGTACAATATAAAAAATAACAGACATTTTAATTAATAATAATAATAATCAAAATTGTCCCTAAATATCATGTTATCATTCTTTATAATATTAACAGAATCATAGGCTTTTGGGGTTAATTTTGATTAAATTCTAATAATTTATATTTTCTATTAACTTTAAATGGTAATTTTTTTATCCTTTTAACTTTTCATAAAGACCCATATGCAATAATGTAAAAAAATTAATTACACATGCTAATTACCTAGCAGGCTAACTAGCTAGGCTATGTTGTCGGCGTAGAGTTTTACACAAGTCATTGTTCGATAGCTCCTGTTGGTTAAAGTCACCGCAGAGAATGAATCTCTGTTGTTTTGTGCTTTTCAGAGGCGTGTCTTTCTCTCAGGAACATTGTTAGATTCCACATGCTGCCAAGGTAACTTTAAATCGACCTGCTAATGTTAGAACCTGCCATTAACTAAACTTAACTGAACTGAGCTCATGACCCTGCCTTGCTTTGCCAGCTAGGTAGCATGAGCTGCCTCGTTAAGCCACGTAAATAAAAGGAGGGGTCATATTTTACGTCTTTAAACTGTTTATTTATATCAGCAGCTAGTTGTTGAATCATTACTTTGACATTGGTGTTGCTCTAGATGACAGGGAAAATCAGAAATGAATGTGTCACTGGGAAAAATATCATTATGAGAAGAAGAAAAAGGGATCCACCCTGACAGGAGGACCAAAGTGATGTGTGACATCATTATGACATCACACAAAACACCTGTGGGAAAAACACTTTAGATAAGAGGCTGAATGAACTTTGACAACCGACAAACAATCAGCTCTCTGTGAGCACCAGAGCAAAATATGCTTACAGCTTTGGCCGTGTAAGGGTCAAAGGTCCCAAGGTGTCAGTGGACGGCCAGAGGACGGTCAAGAAGGCCATTCCCAGTACACTCCAAAGGGCATGTTTAAACAACAAGACCGTGAGATGCTGATGTTCAAAGCTCTAGAAAAAACAAAAAAAATTGTTGAGTTGAGCTGATGTCACAAGTTGCACACAGGCCTGTTATTGTTTTGGATTACATCGCTTGGGTGTTTCTTTTTTTGTGTCCCACACAAGATACACACTAGTTCCATGTAGGATAAATGCCATAAAATCACCATTTACTACTTTGTAAATGGCTTGTTTGAGTGTCTTTAAATGGCACATGGGCCAAAGACAACCACTATTAAAATCTCTTTAGGAAACAAAACTAAGCAGCTCGTTTGAAATGATCCTCTAATCCCTTTCAGATTACCAGTGAGTTAATTTGGCAGTTGGTAAATCCCAGCCTCACCAGTACAAACCGCTGGTATAAAAAGCCTGGGCATGATGCAGAACAAAGGCTTATCTGTTTCGCAAGGGATCGTCTATTCATGTCTTCCCCCTCATCCCTAACAAACTTTCAAATGTCCGCCTCGCATAATTAGACCCGTTCGGCGGATTTGGCCCCCTCGGAGGGAGATGAAACAGTCCCACAGACAAACATTAACCCAGGGCCTGACCCCGCAGCTTGTCAAGAAGATGAACGACTGAGACTGGAGAGGGTGGGGGGGACAAAAAAAACAGCATTCCATTTCCCGTAAACCAGGAAAGGGGAGGGAGGGGGGATTTTGGGAAGTTTGGTGAGTCATCACTTTTTCTTTTCTACCGGTGCTCCCCCTCTTTCTCAGCACTGCAGCGGTGAGCATGAATACCTCCTCGGCAGATTGCCCCGTCATGCTTTCATCCGACGCCGCTGCCAGTGTCGCAGCTGTCCGCGCGGCTGTCACCATCAGAAGCTCTCTTTGTTGCCACGCACCGATCCTTCACTTTGAAACCTGAGGAGATAACAAGTTAAGACTTACAGCATTAAAAGAAGAAGAAGAAGAAAAAGAGAAACATGCAAAGACTTGAACCGCTGCTTTCTCGGATCCCTGGGTTTATCACTTAGGTTTGTTCATGTGAATGTGCGTTAAACACTTTCTGTGATCAGGTCAAATACAGTGGGTGAGATGAGTCACTGGATATCAGCTACCACGCTGAGAGTTTATTACTTGCCTCGTGTGACAACAATATGCTGACGAATGCTTGTAAAACGATGACGGGGCTCAAATATAGGAGCTCCTGCAGCAGTTTTAGGAGCACCCCATAATGGAAAGTGCTTAAATTCTCGCACAGAGAACCGCAGATTTTTATTGCTCCACTTTCTTCTCCTATTTTTGTGTCAGCTCCTTTGTGTGACCACTCATCGGTCCTGAGAGCACGGTTCCACCAACTGATCCTCAACATCATCGTGTGGTCAGGTATCTCCCCAGCGGCCCCCTTTGCACACCACACAAAAACACCCTCAAACCTTCATTTAGGGGCCATTTAGCCCCTGGGGATCGAGTTGCTGTCTCGCCACCGTTCGGCTGCCGCATGCACACACACACACGCGCACGCACACACGCACACACGCACACACACAGGATATTTATCACTTTTAAATGACAGACTCCACAAAGGATTATGTCACTGACCGCAACACAACAACGCGTAACAAAAGGCCGGCCGGCCTGCCCCGCTCGCCTCGCAGCCCGACCGCGGTGACCTCATTTGATTGATAGGCCTCAGTCTTACTGGGCCCTTTGTGCCAGCGCGGCCGTCGCGGTATGTGGCACATGAGGCCTCGACACTGCTGCTGCTGCTGCTGCTGCTGCTGCTGCTGCTGATGACTAAGAGTGAGTAATCAAAACAGTCACAGAAACTGCCCGCTTCACAAAGTCGGTTGTTACCATTAAAATGCCATCGAGCACTTGATGTAAGGCAGTGTTTGCTCTCGCCCTTCGCCAGCTGTGGCGGACGATCGGCCTGCGTGTGTTGTGTTTACGCACACGTTAGTTAAAAGCAGCGCATGCACACACAATCACACGTGTGGCTGCAAATGTGTATGTGTGTGTGTGTGTGTGTGTGTGTGTGTGTGTGTGTGTGTGTGTACGTGCGCCATGTTGGCTTGTTTTGATGTCACAGAGAGGCCTTATTGACTCGGTGTCACCTGACAGGCTCCATTTGTAGACGTGCCAGTTGTTGTCGAGAGGTGTTTGTCCATCAACAGTCATAACAGCAACATGATCCCCCGATTTATCCCTTCTCCTTCCAGTGTGTGTGATTAATTGATTTTGCAATAAACGGAGACAAGAATCCCCATTGCACACAAATATAGTCTAAAATACATCTCTCAACTCATCACTGAAAGTAAGTTCAGGCCTAGACACACACACACACACACACACACACACACACACACACACACACACACACACACACACACTCAAATGCTCATATTAATAAGCCTGAATTAAGTTAAAAGCACAAATCCCGTCCCATGGCAATTACACGCTTCTTTCCGTTTCCAGTAAAGGTAAATAACTTCAACAGCGTTTCTCTGAATGTGTTCCCTTGTGGACACACACACACACACAAATATTTGACTAATGCACTCATCAAAGACCTTCCGTTTGAAATATAGAAGAGAAAAAAAAAAAAACTCAACAACCTCTACCGTGATTTATGAAAAACAAAATCCATTCCATCTCCAAACCCCTGGTAGTGGTTTTCCTTCAAACGGGTGCGAGCTGACTCACGAGCTGAAGTACAGCGGATTTCCACTTCCACTTTGGCCCGTTCATCTGAAACGCTACAGAAAAACAGAGAGACGGAGGAAGGGGAATGAAGGGAGGGTGAGATGTGGATCTGGAAGCCATTAGAAGCTGGCAGCTGCGGCCTGGAGTGCTTGATTCAGAGAGAGAGAGAGGGAGGGAGGGAGAGAGAGAGCGGGGAGGGTACGGCACATGATTGCCATGATGAATTTAATATCTGTGCATGTGCAGGTCATTAATGCGGAGCCTTGGGATTTAGCAGCAGGGGAGAAGATGAAGAACGTAAAAAGTAATGTCTGAAAGCTCTCTTGACAACTCCGCCTGCATTTCCCCTCGAGAGTCATGAAGTCTTATCTGGCTGTTTATCCATCCTTTCTAAGCTGTTATCTGTTTCTTTTATACTTCCTTCCTCTCTTGGTAAGTGAGAAGACACAACACAACACAACACACACACACACACACAAATACACACTCTCTATCTCTCTCTTTCAACCACTTCCATTCCCTGAATATAGAATAGTAAAGTGCAGCATAGTCCAAAAGAGAGGGGAAATTGAGTCATTCAAGATCCAAATATAAGTGAAATTGACCCTAAACTAAGTCCGGCACTCAAACGCAGACTGTCCAATCAGAGTGTGACATTGGGCTCCAACCAGGTCTGACAACTCTCCGCTCTGCTCCATAGACCTGTTATTTTCTTAATTCTATTGTCGTCCGTGTCCGGCAGGTGTAGAGCAGTAGTTATCAAATGGGGGTACGTGAAGGCCCTCCAGGGGGTACGTGAGATTTTTAAATATATTTAAAAAATGAACATCCATTAAAATATCCTTTAACAATTGTTATTTAATAAATATTAAATAAAATATAAGTATAAGTTCATAAACTGAATACAGTGCTGTGTATTACATCTGTTTTTCAACCAAAAATGCTTTGCACTGGTCATCACTGAGAAAAGGTTGAGACCCACTGACGTAGAGGTTTGATTTCTGCTTTCTGCTGCATCCACATGAGTCAAGTTTCAGTTTTGGGGGCCAGGCAGAGGAAGTGAGATAGGTGTGCCATAAAGCAGCAGTCAGAGTCCACAGGAGCGAGTCCAACTCTCCCATATCCTGTTCGAAAAGAGACACAGGGACCACAGTGGAGCTCTGGGGTTTTTTTATTTCC
The DNA here is from genome assembly GCA_023566465.1 of Cottus gobio. NCBI lineage: Eukaryota > Metazoa > Chordata > Actinopteri > Perciformes > Cottidae > Cottus > Cottus gobio. The sequence goes on along the minus strand of CM042232.1, from coordinate 17,493,896 downwards.
ACCCGTGACTCATCCACGCCACTCACAAGGATGCACATCGCACGACTCATCCAAGACCCAAGCACACACGCTCTAGCATTATGCAAATGTGGGTAAGGTGCCGATGCGTGTCATGTACAGCCAGGTGTGCAAACATGGTGATAAAATAACACACACACAGAAAACACGGGTGTAAATATTGTGTTTTGAGTGATGGCAGGATTTGGAAACCAGGGAAGTGATTGACAACCATGTGAGGGAGAAAATACGACTTTCCCAGATGCCCCATGGGGGATTTCTGCGTCTGTCAGAGGCCTGAGCTTATAAATCCACACAAGCCAGACGCAGGTTATTTGCATATGCTCACTAGCTTGGCACAAGCGACTGTATTATGTCAGCTTGGTTAACCACTGCAACTTTATGGTGAACCATAAGCAGTTTTTTATAAGTGAATATAAATAATTAACACTCAGGACTTAATCTCAGGACTTAAGACAATAATCTCCTCTGCCTTGTGGTTAAGGGGGCTAGTGAGCAGCGATGTTCAGTGATGCGCAAAGTGAAAAGTTGGGTCTGTCCCTGAACTTGAATCTCCCAAGATAACCGGACCTCTTTTCTGCACGGTTGATTTTCAGTTGCACCAACCAATCACACCAAAAGCTTCTTCCTCCTCACCTCCCTGCACTTTTTGTTTTATTTGGTTGTTCTCCTCCTTCTCTCTTCTTAACATCTCGGGTGGTCTGACATCATCACCGTGTGTGGTCCTCCTGGTCAACAAGGGGAACGCAGACATGAGCCGGGTCAGAGAACACAGAGACAGAGAAAGAGAGCGGGCTTCTCACCTGCTACGAGTCACTTTGGCGGCCAGGAACCGTCCTGCTCGTACGACCCCCCTCACAGAGCATTGAAAGCGCCTCCTGGACCAGAGCTAGTGTTTGTGTCCTGAGCATCACTGCTATCCAAGCTCACCGCAAGTGTCGAGAAGGATCAAGGCCATTTGTTATTTTATTTGTCAGGCTCACAGCAGGACGGCGTTAAAATACATTTGCTGACACTTGAAACTTGAATTCTTGACTGTGAAAGCAGGTTCTCTGGAAGGTAGGAAATTTGTAGACGAGGGCCCAGAACGTGAAAAACAACGTTGAAGTTTGAGCTAAAAATTGATCAGTCAAGTCCCCAGATGGAATGCACAGAAGTTCCTCACACTGCAAAATCTGGAAAAGATACAAAACGGATGCTTTTTTTCAAGCAATAAAAACTGATAAAAATCTGCAATGCAAACACGACAAACAAACGAACCTCCCACCACTGCTGTTGGTGGCTGCAGCTTCTCACTGAAGAAGAACTCGAGCAAAAAGTTGCAGATATTTACCCCTTTTTGTAACATTGATAGTCTTTACGTTGTTTTCTATATTGCCATTTGCCATCACATACAATGAGACGTTACAACAGATCCAGAGGAAAGTTCCACTTCTGTCAGGCCGGAACATGAAGAAGATCGTGTGATCACGTCATTTCTTTACTTGAGGAGGATCCTTCGTTGCGTGCGGGACATCTATCTCATGTCACAGCTGACCTCCCCTTGATCTTGATGTCCGAGCTTAAAACAGAATCACTTCCTTTTGGCGTTATTTTTAGCAAACGCAGTCATGGAATTCAGCCCAGAAATAGCAACGTTATGGTGTGATCCACCCCATGGTCTCTGCGTGTCGAGGAGGTGTGAGATGCCGTACGTGTTGAAAAGAGGTTCGGCGCAAGGATGAGTTTATTTTTCTACTGTGATTGTTTTCAGATTGGTCAAAATGAATTACTCACAGATTACACGTACTGCATCTACAAGTCATTTATTCATGAAAAACACTGAATGGATAAATTCACAGAATGGCATTCTATCAAGAAATGGAGCACAAAATGTTGCACACCACCATCTTCTGATGGAAAGAAAAATATTCTTATTTTTATTACTCCATTACTTGCTGGAAAATGTAATATATTGATCTAAACGTTGCACTTTGTCTCTGCTAATTTGCGCAAACCTCAGTGCTGGTGAGGTCACACCTTCCTGGATTTGTGGTTTGTGAGATGATTGAGCAACATCGTCCATTGACGTACACAAACCTAAACTTGATGACTCGACTTCTGAAAACTGCCAGCTGTGTGTGTGTGTGTGTGTGCATGTGTCAAGTCCGCCAGTGTCTTGGAAAGGAAAATTATTTCAGATAACAATAACATTCTGAGGCTCTGTGTTGCATCAGATGAACACCTCAAACGGAAAATACACCGCAAAGTAAATTAATTGTGTGTGTGTGTGCGTGTGTGTGTGTGTGTGTGTACAAAATTCTAAATAAATTCCTTAACTGTATGATGATGTGCGGTAAATACAACCCAAAGATAGTAAGCTTTTATTTGAGACGGTGTCAGAGAGTCGTGTTTTTTTAAAGACATGCTAGCGGCAATGTTAATGTTGGTTGGTCAGTCAGTCCATCACTTGGTTTGGATACAGTATCGATAGACTGCCATGAACCTTTGTACAGATGTTTGTTGTCCCAGGAGGACGAATCCTCCCAACTCCAGTGATCTCCCGACGTTCACTCCATGGGGTTAACCTTTGTGATTTTTGAGTTAAATGTCTCCATAATTGTCTGATAGATTGCCATGGAATTTGGTTCAACCATTTGTTGAAATTCTTTGGTTTGTTACCAAATATGCAGCCAAAAACTGATGACATTCCCTTCAGTCTCAGCTGTACTTTGTGTTTCCTGCTAATTAGCAAATATCAGCATGCTAACACACCAAACCTAGCTAAACATGGTAAATATTATAGCTGCAGAACTGCGGTGTTAGCATTCAGCTCATCGAAGTACAGCCTCGCGTAGCCATTAGCATGAATGTCAACTCTTATGCTGGAATAAAAATACAAGGGAACAAAAGAAACAAGCGTGGCCAGCTTTGTCGACAAGACGACACTGGCGTAGTAATGTCTTCAAAAACCCCTGGGAACCGGGAACAGGATGAAACAAACACATAAGATTTGCTTTCCATTAAGAATGACTTGGGGCCTGTTGCTGTGTTGCTCGTAGCTTGAACACAACACAAGGGTTGGGTTGTGCTGGAAAAGAAGTAGTTTGTATCCTGGAGGCATTCATCGTGTTGCACTTGGCTGTTTGTGTGAAAGTGATCGAAATTGCTGAGGAACAAATGAAAAAAAGAGAGAGCTAGGGGATCTCGAACAATGCCTACTTTCTCACCTCGACACAGCTGGCCAATAACATTGGGAAATTGTCGCAAATCCAACATCGGGAAGGTGTGGACGGAGGGGGAGGTGGGGGGTCCTAATGGGTTTCACAGTCCAACAAGTCGGCTCCTTCTGACAGATTACACTGGTGCCCTTTAGTGTTGTTGCCGTAACTTGTGCCGGTATTACATTTCTTTGCCAGGTGTTTTATGTATTTCATTTCAAATCTATCCGCCCAGAACTACTTGTTCCTCGCAGCGCACCGCTACCACCCCTTCGCCGAAGGCCCCGAGAGAGTATATTGAATTCGGCATCCTGCCACAGGAGCTGCTGCTGCTTTTGGGAGTCCTCTCGCAAATAAGTTGTGAAGGCATCGGGGCGCTGCCCAGGGCTCTCGGAGCGGAAAAACAAGAGTAGGTTCGGCCGCCCCTTCGAGGGAAAGACGGAGAGATACAAAGACAGGAAAAAGCTTATTTGCCAAAACGAGGGGGGAAATCCAGAAGCTGTGTTCCTGTTTTAGTTGGAAACACTGCATGGTGTTCGCCTCCAGATTGCAATATAACTGGTGGTCTTTTGTCAACCTATAATTTATACTGTTAGATGGCTGGAGGTAACACATACCATAGCGCGATGAAGATCAGATGAAAAATTATGTATTGAGTTTGGCATTCCATTCCGTGCTATCTGAGTCCACACATCCATTGTTTGTTCTCTTTGTGTGTGTGTGCGAAACATCTGTGTGTGTGTGTGTGTGTGTGTGTGTGTGTTTCTACTCAACCGTGAAAAGCTTTAAAGTGGATAGCTCCTGATAGATTCCTGTTTGTTTTCTCGGCACGAGATCAAAGTCAGGTGGCCTTTAAATTAGCTGGTAGGGGTTCGCATTGTATGACAGCGCTGAGTAAAGGGCCCAGAGGAGGCAGCGAGCGCTTTAATGTTGATCCAGGAACCAGACTATCCACTTTCGTAACGCCACTTCACAGGTGAGAGCCGTGTCAGCCTCCGTTAAAAATAAAATAAAATATTAAAAAATTCCCACAGCGGCAACAATTCTGTGTTCAAACCTGTTTGTTTGTATGGATAAGTGATCAAAAGCTATTCTCAGCGACCGAATCGGATTACGTGACAATCCATATGCAATCGCTTTATGCCGAGGGAGAAAAAGACAGACGTGGAGGAGAGATGGCAGAGAGGAGACAGAAGGATTAGAGATGAGAAGGAGGTGTGGGGGTGTGCAAGGAAGAAGAGGAGGAGGAAGAGACAGAGAGGGAGAGGAGGGCGATGGGAGAGAAATAGCAGGGTTGCCAGGACTCCAAATCTTGGTCTGTCATTCCGTGCGTCAGTCAGCCTATTCCTAGGCTCAGACGCAGGTACAGTATTTGCGCAAATGAGAGCATATATACTCGCACATAACACGCACGCACACGCGAAACAAACATTTTCTCACTCCATCAACGCAAGCTGGAAATATCCCTTTTCATCCCCTGTCACAGCCTAATCAGATTCCACTGCCACAGCAATCCTTTTTTTTCCTCCTCATTTTTCTCTCTCTTTTTTTCTTACCTCACTCTCACTCTCTGCCACACTGTAGCACTGCAGACCTTCTGGCTGTTTCCCTGGCAACAGCTGCTTCCTGTTTGGCTGTCTGTGTTGCCACGGAGCAGGGGTGGTGGTGGTGGTGGTGGTGGTGGCAGAACAGGCTCGCTAGTGGTAATAAAGCGGCCCTGAAGTGGACATCCGGTGTTTGTGGGAGCTGGTAGATGGTATCAGCTGCAGCTGTAGCTCACTAGAAAATTGTGAAAGGACGTCAGATATGCTCTGGATGCCGACGTACACAATATAATGTTTGCTGCCTGAGTGGTTTGAAAGCTGGAGAAATACAGCTTTTGAGCCACATTTGCTGACATGAAAAACACACCGCTTACACTTTAGCTTTGATTTTGGAAAGGTGGTACAAACAAACCCTCTAAAATCTCTCTTATTACAGCCCCATGCACACATTCAACATGTGGAGTGCAAAGCTTGACAGGCCCACTGTGCCGAGCTACTGTGCTATGATTGGACTGTCAGCCGGAGGAGTTCAGGGAACGCTCAATTGTCCTGTGAATTCCTGTTCACAACCCTGAAGGCCTGAACCCCAGTTTGGTAAAAGTACTCTGAATTTCATCCCTCATTGTGTTTTTAAAATCCTAAATATATCCAGCAAATTAGAAATCACAGGACCCCACCTGATCTTGAGGGTTTAAAAAGAAAGGTTCTGTAACTGAAAACTAATTACAGGACGGTGGTTTGAGATTTCTCCTTCTCATTAAACAAAAAAACAAAAAACAGAATCCAAGCCGTGCAGTTGCCCGTCACGTGCGCTGTAATTAATATTCTCGTAGTAATGAGTTGCACAGACGTTGCGTCGTGTCACGGAGCCCACGCAGATCGCTGGCATGATTAATAATCTGCAGACATGGGGTCTGTAAACATGGATGTGGGCACCGTTGACCTGTGGAAATGAAGGTCAGTGCGAGTCAGCCGCAGCAAATTAGACCCCAGAGTCCCAGAGAGTGCTTCGGCCTTTTCGTTAATTACTAGGTTACTGTGTTTTAGACCAGATTACACCATTAAGGGTGCTTTTGCAAGTCAACATAATGAGGAATGATGTATAAAAAAAACGCTGAACATTTGCTTTTCCTAAACATGTGACACTTCTTCGGGAAAAGGGTGAATAAGCGCAGATTTTCTCAACCTTGGGCCGACTCGACCGGTTCCCTCGGTTATTGCAGCTGCGTTGTCTCGAGCCAGCTGAATTCAATGAAAACAGTCATCTCAGTGTTGCAACATCGGCATCTGCAAGATGTATTTAATTGCTTGTTAACCAGTCCAAGCGAAGCGCCTGTT